>CM026412.1:17129230-17234170 GCA_014858505.1 Corymbia citriodora subsp. variegata
TTAACTTGTTTATGTACTCAACCATTTAGCCTTAATTTTTTCATGAAATTATGTGGAGATTGACCAATTTGGCTTTGGATAAAATTTTAACTTGAAAACACTTTCCAATTTTCATTTTCCGTTTTCATGAAATTATGTGGAGGTGGGCCATTTGCATCACTCATCGTCTCTTTCCCACCTGCTTCAACATCAGTTGCTCTTTACAGTGGCTAATGGCCGCTTTGGTCAACCGTTGCAAACTGCAGTTGCTCTTACAGTGGCTAATGTTCGCCCAACACGACGTTGCAACAAATCCAAGATTGCACCGCCGCCGCGGCTGCCACCGCCACTGTGAGTGTCTCTCTCTTCCCCCATTCCCCTCTCTATCTCTCCCAAAAGCCTGTCAAGATCGAGCTGGTGACAACAAGGCCAGATCTGGCTCTATAGCTTCCAGCCTGTAATCGTCGATGGATTGGCTATTTGTCCTGGTAGAGAGAGGGCGTGACTGTGCTCGAGCCTCAGTGACTATGGCGGCAAGGCACAGTTGTGGCGGCAACGGCAACGTCAAGGTTGTGGTGGTGGCGAAGACGCAGCCAAGGGAGAGGAGAGAGGAGAGGAACGAGGAAAATGGATTGCATTTTATGTGTGCGCTATTATTCCCCCAGGGATTTTCGATAATCAATAGAAATATGCCGCTTGTCCAGGCTGTTGCGCTAACGTTGCACCCGACGGAGGCATAATCCGTCCCTTGACCAAAGTTGAAAAGCCTAACTTGGCAAATTCACGATTTGTCAGGGTCGTTCGACATGCTATGCCCAGGAAACAATGAAATTTATCTGTCGTGAATTTCTTTTAATCTAATTAAATAACAAAATTGAAGTTTTTCTAGAGTTAGGTTGCCGTTTTTAACTTCTTCCGCTTCCGATTGCTTTTGCAACTGGAAAAAGCGAAAAAGATGAAACCCAAAGTAGAAAATGTGTGCTCGAGTAGTACTACCTATCTATATCTTCTCTAACGGTTAGTATCTAATTTAAAAGGGATTTGATCATTTTATTTGCACTCATCATGCTTATTACTTTTTTGTTCCTCTCCGTCCCCTCTCTCCATATTTATTCTCCTTGTACTCCTTTATATTAAAGAAATTTCCCACCTTAATAACGTAACAATTTACATTAGTATGCAAGTATGTTTACTAAAGTAAAGAGATATAACTTGTGTGTACTTAAATCATAGTAAAGAAAGAGATAAAAAAACCAGCTTAGCTATTTTCATTAATAAGTTGCTAAAAAATTATTGATGTTATGGTAACACTATAGTCGTACTGCAAATACGGTAACATGAAAGTTTCTTTATGCACGAATGGTTGTATATCATTTCTTCATTATAGATTATGCAGCAATCTACGCAGCACGGATTGCATAATAGTATTTGATTATTTCACGGTCTTCGAATTGTTATGGTATTATTATTTACTGAAATTTTGATGGACGATGCATCCTACTTTTTTAGCATTGATTAGAGCCAAAGAATACCCACTAACTTTGGCATTGGGTTAATTAGGGGTAGTTTATTAATTTAGATTATTACTCCCATAGATTTTCTCGTTATAAGTTAAGACAATGTTTGAATAGTTTATTAGTTTGGTCATGGTTTGACAACATTCAAGATTGTTTGAGATGCTAGGCCTTCCTTTAATGAGGCTCGAATTGTAGATTCATTTCTTTGGATGTTTGGACATGCTCATATGTATGCTTCACTCATATTCCCCGACACCTGATCTCGTCAAACCATGCTTTTGAGCTTACAAATCTAATTGTTATATTTCCAAGCAAAAAATAACATGTCACCACCTTGGCTTGAAGTTCAACTTCAACCTCAGCAATGTTGTTTCTCTTGAGCCTCCTTGGCCTCCTTACTTGTTCAAATACTAACAATGCCCGAGCAATACTTAAACTTCGCCAGAAGGATGGACAATACGTGTATTCTGAATTTTTCATCTTGTAAATCTTCTTCTCTAAGATGGCCATCCCCGTTGAAAATCTATCACGAAACAAACCACAAGAATAACAATTCATTGCTCAATGATTTTGGACCATGTTTAGGAGTGATTCAATGCTTAAGGAAGATTTGGCCGAAAAATACTTGCACAAAGTTTCATTGACTTATATTTTCCCACATTTTAGAAATGCATATCTAATTAAAATACACAAGAACCTAAACTATTCAACAATCCGGTTTTTTTAGATTTATTGTCCGTTACCTTCTTCTTTTTTATGAAATCCGTTGCTTTTGTTCAATAATAGCAAAAAGCACCACTTTGTTCATGACCACAAAGATCAAGCCAATCAAAGCATCCTTGAGAGAGTTTAATTTCTTTTCCTTTCCTTTATTTGTTTTGCCGTCCCGTCAAGTGTATCCCCTCCCCTCTTTTAATCAGAAACCTGAATGTCAATCAAGCAAAAAATTTCCTTTTTCATACCATCAAATGCAGATTTGTGAGCGAAAATGGACATAACCTAAAAATTGAGGGTTTGTGATACCTGAATTAAGACCAAACAAAGGTCTAACCTTTTTAATTAGAGCCTTGTTAGGATAACCACGCCATTTCTTTTTTATTGGTAACAGTGCAAACATTGCCACACGTTTTATTTCGTTGAAGATAGGCCACCCTTTGGAGAGGTAGCTGCAACGTATGTGCACAATCACTCAAACAAAAGGGACAAATTCATTGGAAAGTGGATAAAGAAGTTTCCAAATTACCAAGAAAGAAATAAGATGAGTTGGAATTGCAGAATTGGTCGAGATTGCTGCAGGTCGTGGAGATTGCAAGTGTTGAAGCGCAAGGTCAGACGTGCGAGGAAACAGATGAGCGAGACTTTGCTTCAGTTCAGCAATTTCTTTATTTTTTTTAATTTCTCTCGCTTTGCACTGATCTTTAACCGTCACCAAGTGGATTCTTTTGAGAACCTCCCAAGATCTGATGATGGTGAACTTCCTTCCAAAGTAATCCGGCAAGGTCTTCCCTGTGGGCAATGGATAGAATAATGATAAACCCGCACTAGAAAAATAGTACCGTAGATTTTGCTTGAAATTGGAAAAGTTTATAACTCAAAGCAAGAAATCGCTAGAAGGCAATGGTGAGACTAGCAGTTCATCAAAACAATAGCTGCTTGTCAGGCCAACGGGAGGGAGTTGTAGCAGTGGACGGCAGCAAGCAAAGCAAAGTCTTAGCACACAAGCATCTAACACTAAATAAATAAATGTCAATCCTAGCTAGGCCAAATCAATATAATAAAAGCGCTCAATCAATTGATACCCCCCAAAATGGGAAACATTGAAACCATATCGCATAGCCCTAAGAGTTTGTTCAAATTTTTAGCAAGATTTTTTATCAATGATTTTCTCGCAACTTTAAAAGAAGGCTATTGTCACGCCCCGAACCCCAAGCACGCGACAACCCCTTCTCTTGGTTGATTGAAAGCGACGTCCCAGGACTCATCGACGACCATTCATTTTAATCCTTCGTTATGCGCAAGCGGAAGACGAACTATCCCCAGTCCAACAAACAATCAATCAATCAATCAATTAATCAGGGATAGATGGATGAACAACAAGAACAACCATCACTACTCATTTATACAATTTACTAGATTAACCAACAGAGGATCGTTTTTCCGATGTACAAGCCCAACAACAGGGCCCGATCCATCCTCTAAGCCAAACCAAAAAGGAACTAGGTTAGGCTAATCCAACTGTACAAAATGAACCCTCGGGTTCAGCACCACAGTCACTCAGACCCATCGGACGCGACTCTGTCAGGTCGATCACTAGAGAAGCAAGGGCAGGATTCTCCACTGTGGGTGCGCCATTCTAAGGACCTGAAAATGGTTAACCACGACGGATTGAAATAAAATCTCAGCGAGTTCTTCCCCTAAGCCCCGATTAGTACACCAACTCAACCTGAAGTCACCCCTCACTCAATCCAACAACAAACAATCAGCAATCAGCAATTAAACCATAGACAAGGTTAACCAACAATCAAAAGTCGATTCGCATGCAACCTTACTCAGTATGCCATACCTTGCACGTTAAACCTCATTCAATGCAAGTAATGCAACCAACAATCGAATAGTCGGTTCGCATGCAACCTTACCCGATATGCCATACCCTGTACGTTATAAGTCAGCATAATACACGTAATGCACATGGCTGTTAGATGATGCAGTTCATCAATCACATGCGAATCGCGTCACAAGCGATCTCATTTGGCCATTGCCACACCCTGCACGTTATTAATTCATGCGTGCATGCCATAAATGATGTAATCATCTCATGCATAATCGGAACCAATGATGCCATGTTTTCTCATGCACTCTTGCATCTACACGTGTTCCGATTATTACTGCTCCACAGGGCTACAACCGAGGTGCAACAGCGCTACGGCGCCCTTTCTCTGCAAAGGCGCAACCATGCCCTTCGTGCCCAAAAGATGTCAAGGGATACTCTCCCAAGACGGCATGCCCAACGAATGTCAAGGGATACTCTCCCGAGACCGCATGCCCAATGAACACCAAGGGATACTCTCCTGAGACCGTATGCCTAACAAACGTCAATGGATACTCTCCCAAGATTGTATGCCCAAAGGATGTCAAGAGATACTCTCCCAAGACCGCATGCCCACAGAACGTCAAGGGATACTCTCCCAAGACAGCATGCCCATGGAACGTCAAGGGATACTCTCCCGAGACGGCTGTTTCAACTTAGTGATCACGCAAGCATACTATCACAACCCACTTATTATCTTTGAGCATTAGCCAATGCATACATGCTTGCATATAAAACTTCAAATCATTTATCACAAAAGCGGTCCATTTCCGGTGTCCCTCTGACAAACCATTTTCTTTCTTTTGTGAAAATCACATGATTCAAGCGGATGTTTATGCAATGCCACATCCAATTCACTTTATATGATCAAGGCACATGAAATTATGCACAATTTCACTTCCAGATGAACAGTGTCGTGAATAGTGCACGTGAACAGTAAATTTTCGAATTTAAATAATTAAATCATTTAATTCAGAAATCACATAATTTAATCAATAAATGAAGAAATTAAATAAATCAATTAATTAAAACAATTAATCAATTTAATCAAGCAAAGCATACTTAATTAGCACATAAAACACAATTAAGCATAATTAAACAAGATTAAACTAATCTAATTTTAACCCTTAATCTAACCACCTATCTTGGGGCTAATGCACTTAATTAAACATCTTAATCAGCCCTTAGCATTAATTAACCTAACCCTAAGCAAATTTAGGCACTAAATAAGGTTTAAGAGCTAAACTCACCCGTTAAGCGGGCCGGCGACACGGGCGCGGCGGCGGTGACGAACCCGACACCCAAGGACCTCTCCCACGACACTCCAAGGCGGTCCCGAGCTCAACACAGCAGCAACAACCTCGGATTCCCCACTGAACTTCATAAAACAGCACTACAGGAGGAGGATAAGGGCTGATCGGAGCAAAACGACTTGGCTGGAGCTCCGGTGAGCGATGGGCCGGCAACCAACGGCACCTAGGGATCGGGGGACAACTGCTGGTGGCTGGTGGTTTGGTCAGAAATAGAGGAAAACAGCAGCAGAGGTGAAACTGTGCAGTACCACGTGAACAGTAGGCGGTAGGCAAGCAACTGGCTTCCGACGGCCGTACGGATCAGCCAACGGCTCTGTTCGACGAACGGCTAACGCCATCCATACGGATTCTCTCTCCCGAGCGTAACAGTGGGTGGCACGGCCCGAGATTCCATCAGGAAGGAAAGGCAATGAACAACTCATATTTCGGTGGAAGGTCAGAAGCTGAAAATTGCAGAAAGGCAAGGGAAGCAAGAGGAAGAAGGGCTGCGATTTTGTGGGCTGAAGAGGAGGAGAGAGAGGGAGATGAGAGCTGGAGATAGGCCTCACTTAAGGCCATTAAATGCCTTCTCCAATTCCTAAGGTAAGTGACATCATCTTCTCTCTCTTCTTTTTGACTTTTTTTCAAAATATCCAAGGGTATTTTGGTCATTTCCACCTTGCACAATTCCCAAACTTCCCTTGGCTGAAAATGAAAGGCGGGCCTAGGAAACAGGCTGGAAAATTAATAGGAACGGGCTCGAGAATTTGTTGGGCTCGAATTAACTCAAGTTTAGACACCGGGCTTGGAAGGATAAATGATTGGTTTGGCCCAACGGGCTTACTTGCTTGTCTTGGGTCTACCACGACAGCTGTCCCACCTTGGGCGTGAGGCCCACATTGATCTTGCCCGGCCCATGTCCTCGTAGGCTTGTTTCCTTGGTCTGAAAATCCATTTTCCAAAAACTTGGCTCAACCGACACTGTCGACTGTCAAGAAAGCATCATCCAAAAGCCCGTCCCAGACGTTCCCGAAAATTCAAAGTCCAATCTTTGATTCTCATGCCTTATCAATTTCGCCCGAATGTCATTTTGGTACTACTCAAACTGACAGGCGGCTTGGAGGATTCACGCGTAACTGACTCGTGTCAATTCACGTTCAAGATTTCTCGACACATGAACGTCCTTGACTACATGAAATTGCGAATGATCGATTCTTATCTCAAAGTACACGATTATCAAGGATTGACATAGGGCCGTTCACGAGTTCGATAACAGTAGACGGAATCACCCATCTTTCCATTATTTCTGTCCACGAATCGACTTCTAGTTGTCCCTGACCCATCAAGCCCATGTTATTGAAATTAAAAGCACTAAGCCCAGCCCAAGAACAATGCATACAAAACGTGTAAAAGCCTACTAAAGCAGTGAAGAATGAACTGCCTCGTCACTGGGTCAGGGACGGTGGCCACGAACGAATGGCGGCGAACGGCGAAGAACGGACCATGGGTCGGTCTTTTCTTAGAGGGAACGAATATTTTTTGTGTTCCCTCCCTCAGCCCTCGGAACGCTTCCTCCTCCATACCCTCACCCAAGTACCAGTGCACGAAGGCACGCTGAGCATATATCAGATCAAACTTGTGGTCAATGCGCGAGAAGACCTCGACAACCCTGGTCAAGTTGGAGATCATGCACACATCCCTTTGGACAGTGGCGAGGTCGCCTCCAGGGACAACGGTGGGTGGCTGGTAGTTGATGCTGCACTTCGAATCCGGTAGGGCACCAGTCAACGGACTGGATGGTGCGCTCGGTCTTGATGGTTGCGACAGCTGCGTTCATGTCCTGGAGCACCCCACATCACCATGGTACGTGAGGCAGCATGCCATGTATTTCTCCCGTGACAAGGATCGCACTTGGCCATCATAGGAGGATGGCTCGAATGCACATGCTGGTGATCTCACCACTGAAAGTTGCTCATGGTAGGTCTTCTCTGAGAAATGAGATGGTTGGGGTTGGTGTACTGTGGGACGCTCGATGTCAAGCAGATGACGGAAATGGCCTCATTGTCCAGATGGCAACGTCAGTGTGCTCCAAAAGGAATATTAGTAATGCAAATGCTCCTAATGTCTATATGCGATACAATTTAATAAAAATTATATTTTTTTAGGGGTTAAAAATTAATTCCTAATTTGCTGTGCAATTTAAAATCTAAATGAATAGCTAAAATTTTGGTGTCAACGTAATACTGATTTGTTAGACCGAAATGGGCAATCAAGAGGGAGGATAAATTTGCTTTTAAAGAGACACAAACCAATTTTGTGAAACTTATCCCAATAAAAATTCTACTTCCACGAGCAAACTGAACTAGCAATATAAATAGTGAAAATTAAAGAACTTAGGGAGAAAGAAATTGCAAAAGAGATTTATATAGGCTGGGCGTGGGTGTCTCTGCTCCTCTCTTCAAGTATTTACAAAGAATCCATCACACACTTTACCTTACACTTGGATAATTGCTTTCACTTTGAGTACAATAACTTCTCTCGTGTGTTTACAAATGGATTTTTCATAGATGACTTGAACATCCCGATTCAGTTTCATGTGATGGTGATCTGCTTCACATAAATTTGTGTCCCTTCACATCATTCGTCAGTCTCTAATTTAACTACAATCAAAGTCGCTCCACATCAGTCCTGTGTTAGTTTCACTGTTATGCCATGCTAGCAATTGGTCCAAAGGTCCGCTGCGCGATCACTTCAACGAGCCGTGATGATCGTTGGACGGAATTAGCATGAGGAATTCAGAACCTGCTGACCTAGTCGAATCCTGTATGGACCATTTCTTTTCCGGTTAATTTTGTGAATTTGTCCTTCTGTAATTGAGATTTCCTTGGATTAATCTTGGCTGCTTTTATATTCGTGTTACGATGGAGAAAATCAGGGACGGATTTAGAAATTTTCATTAATGGGAAAACCTAATACTAGAAAATAAAAGGCAAATGCAATTTTATCGATTCAAATAGTCAACATATCATTTCCGTGCTTGCAATCAGATTTCACTTGAACTTTGCACTTAAACATTGATAGGTTATATGAAAATTCACTGCAGTTCTCGATCATGGAAGAAAAATGACGAAAAAGTGAGAAAATAACCAATTAAAGGGATCTCTCATCAAATTTGTTGGGCCGCTATTGCCCCCAACCTTCGCCATGTTGGTCTATCTTTGGAGGAAATGGATGTTGCTCAGTCAATAATACAAAACCATCTTAGACGGTCCAATTATTGTCCAAGGCATGTGCGGATATATATATTTTGCTAGGTGACTAGGACTACCTGATGTTTATGATCACTCAATCGTCCAATTGAGTGTAACATTGGAAGCTAGAGCCGACAATTCTAAATGTAAAGTAATTACATGAGCACTTTCATGTTACTACAATTCGGAAACATCATATCAACTTGAATAGACACATTATGATTGAAGTGCTATCTAAGCCAAAAAGAGATTGATTTAAGAGATCATATTAATAGTGCTCTACAATCTCTCATGATCTATTAGAGAACTCTTCGAATATGCATTGCAATTTAATAAATTGGTATTGGTTAAATGCGTTATATTCTTTTCGTGTTTTCCCTTTTATGAAAAACACATGAAACAAATAATCAACAGAAGAATAAAGGTACCACCAGCTCACAACTATACAAAAACAACCTTAATGAATTTTCATTTTTCATGACAAACCATCTCACAATTTTTCCTCTTGATAACTGTATTCATCAAACTTACTAATACTGTTTCCCTTCCTCTTCGATTTTCCAAGCCCTCTTGTTTTTAATTCCTCTGATTTGCTATGTTTTGTATGTGCGTAGGTATTCAAAGGTTTTTAAAGATCAGTCAATTCTAGATTTCCGAGAAAGATCAAAGATATTCGATGGCAAAAGTACAGCGGAAGTGCCAAAAGTTGGCACAAAAGGACACTTAAGTGCCAAAAGTTACAAAAGGTACACTTAAGTGCCACTTTTTAAAAAAAATGGATCACTTAAGTGCCAAGTCGCCGGAACCCCGTCAGAAATCCTACGTGGCAATTTTTTATTAATTTTCTTGCCTACGTGGCTCGCCGGAAACTGAATCGGCCAAAAATCAGCCAAAACGACGTCGTTTTGGCTGACGTGGATTTTAAAAATTATTAATTATAAAATATATTTTATTAAAAAAAGGGGGGGGGGGAAGAGGGGATCGGCGAGGGCTGTATTTTTTTTTAATAAAATCGATTTTAATTTTTAAAAATCTGACGTGGATATTTTTATTAAAAAAATTGCCACGTGGATTTTTTATTTTGAAAAAAATGCCACGTGGATTTTTTATTTAAAAAAAATGCTCTGTCAGCAAATTAAGTCTCCGGAAAATTGACACGTGGCAATTTGGCCGGAATTTTTCGCCGTTGGCACTTAAGTGATCCCTTTTGTTCCGATTTTGGCACTTAAGTGTACATTTTGTAACTTTTGACACTAAAATGTCCCTTTGTGTCAACTTTTGGCACTCCAGAGGTCCGCACCTCGATATTCGATAATGGACGAGAAAAAGCAAGATCGTTTGGTATTCCTTTTCAGGACTGATCTTTAACTTTTTCTTTTTGTTGATGGCTGGGCAAATAGTGTTCAGTCTTTTTCTCTTCACACGGTTAACGAACCATTGGGATAGCCTTTTGAGAAGCCTTCTTGGAAATCTCCTCATGGGCTCTAAGAAATAAGGCTATTTGTTTATTGTTTGGTGAAAATAATTAAAAATTCCAAACTGTGTTCATACAACGCATTTATTCAAAATTCTTTCCGTCTAACCAAAAATGCTAAACCATTACACTCTTGACACATTTATTTAATTTTTTTTTTTTAGAAACACATGCTTAGCCCTTCTCCTGATTTGGGCTATCAATGAAATCTCCTATTATTAGCAGGTTTTGATCACATCATTTCACCGATTTATTGAGCGAATTAGTTCGTGATTTTTGGCATAGATAATCTTGGAATATCATACTTTAATGCTATGATGTAGGTCTTCAATTTGGGCACTCCAACTCTCGTCAAATTCGCATAAGGAAAGTGACTGTCGATCAAGTTTGGCTATTTGTGTAAAATTTCAAAATATCAAAGATATTTGTATAATTTTTTTTTGACTACATGACCAGGATTAGCTAATGATTGTGACGCATGGATGCTTAAGTTAAAGCTGGAGTTGATGGTTCTAAATATCAAGCAATTAAATGAAAGTTCTCATGTTTCAATAATTTCAGAAAAATTATATATGAATATGAATAGATGTGTGATGATTTAAGTGCTATCCAAGCCGAAGAGAGACATTGATTTAGGAGATCTGATTAATTGTCCTCTAAATCTCCCATGATTCTCTAGCACATTCTTCAAAGAAGTTTCTAATGCCAGTGTTGGTTAAATGGGGCGTCTTCTTTTCTTGTTTTCCCTATTGTCAAAAACACACGAAACAGATATTTGATAGATACAAAAAAATACACCAGGCCAAAACTATACTCAACCTTATTGAATTGATGTTTTTTATAACCATATTGTTTTGATTAATAAACTTTATGTCGCAACAGAAAAGAGAAAACCGATACTTATATAAAGGAAAACAAAAAAGTAATTTCTAATTATTCATCATAAAATGATTATCATACTGTTGTGATACAAAGTAAAATTCTAAATGCATTAATGTCCTCATTGATGGAGATTTGTCAAAAACTGAAATCATTGTTATGGTAGGGCAAATTATTTTAAGTCAGGGGAATTCGATCCCGATTAAGATCACAAAGAGATCGAGGTTGCCTTGAAACAAGACAATAATAATTGATGGTAGACTACCAAGAAAGGTCTTAGAAACACGATAACCAATGATAAAAAGTAAAGCTCGTTTGCGAATCCTTTCATGACTGATCTTTAAATTTTCCCTTTTGTTGAGGATTGGGAAAGAAGTGTTCAAAAGTCTTTTCCATTTCACACTGTACACCGAAAGTGGAATTACGTATCAAGCGTCCTTTTTGAAAAGTACCACGTGGGTCTAAAGAAATTGGTAGCCACTAGCCAGCGCTTTTTTCTTTTTCTTTTTTAATTACCAATTTCTTCTTGACTAATAAACCAATTCTCTTATTATTTGGCAAATTTTATTTAATTATCAACATCTTAAATTTTGGAACTATATAGAAAATTACCCATATTTATTTGGTGACTTCCCCATTTTTTCCATATTAAGCAACTCAATGAGAAAGTTATTAAATTAAAGAAAACCAAATAAACGGTGATAGTTAATTCAAATAAAAGTTGGTAACCGATTGAAAATTTAATAGAAGGAAAGGTTGATAAATAAAAGTAAGTAAATTTAAGGCATAATAAAGAAAGGTGAACGAAAAATTGATTAAAAAAAAAGAAAAGCTGATAATTAAAAAAAATAAGCTTAGTAAATAACTCAAATAAGAGTTGATAACTCAAAACTAATTTGATAATTTAAAAAGAGAAAAGTAGGTAAGTCACTTGAGTCGGTAATGTTTAGGAATTTTTTAGAAATGCAACTAGAAGTTTATAGACGATAAAAAAAATGATAATTAAAGCTTGAAGGCGCTAACCTTTTCATTTTTGTTTTCTAGCTAGGTTATGATATGCAACTCCGAGTGTCTACATTTTTGAGACATTTCATTTGATCCTTGCCCCAATACGCCCAATCCGTGTGGGGCTTAGGGCCATTTTTTAGTCCTTCCTTCAATCATGTCTCTTCCGCTTCTCACTTTCCTATATGACTATCGCTTATTGACCCCTTTTCCACATGTATTTATTGCAACTTCCTTGAAATGCATCATGTCATGTTTTCCATCAATCTAGTCTCGCAAAATCACCATAAAATATAGTGTGATTTGTTTTTAGAATTTTAGTAGGTGTACCTGAGATGAAAAGGAAAATGAGCTGTTTATATAATTTCCTCAAAATTAGAGTTTATGTGATTACCTCACAAGTGATCTTTTTTATGAGATTTCTATTTTCCCAACACTTATGTACAAACAAAAATACTTATATGCATAAAAAAAACCCCAAGTTCCTCAAGATAAATGCATTAAAAAAAGGAAAAAATTTAGCAGATGGTGCCGCTGCCATTGGTAGTGAACTCACTTTGGGTAAAAATGTATTAGTAGCATATTTTTTGTTGACACCTAGATTTTTGTAATTTAGTTAATCATTAGTTGCATGAAAAAGAAGAAGAATCAACCTCAATCCCTAACTAAAAAATTAATAATTGCATTTTTTATGCATTATTGTAATACATATATTTGCACTGAATTGGCTGCGAGTGGATTTTAGTGAATTGTATTGAATTTAACTAATAAATTGGATTGAGCCAATAAGAGCATAAAACTTTTGCCAAGAGCATAAAACACTAAGTGGCCGAAATTTATAAATGGAAGAACTAAGGGGTGCCAAGGTGGCAAAAAATTAATTCATTAGAGTAAGTTCGGAGGATAAAGACAATAAATTTATAAATAAAAAAAATTCAAAGGACATTGCAAGAATGTCTTTGCATCCATGTTAGGGCAAGATTGGTTCTATTTCAATGGCTGAGATCCTTGGCTTATATTTGTGGGAATGGCAGAAGATTGTAGCCATTTCCCTTTCATCTCTCAAGGCACGCTCGTGATTCACGAAGTGGCAAAAAGCAAGTACTTTCCATCTCCCATATCATAATCATGCCAAAAGCAAATATTCTCCATCAATGGATTGGCTCTTTTTAAAATTTCACTTTATAGGTATGCGTCTTCTTTAATTTAAAGGTTTCATTATAAGAATTTATTAACAAATATTTGGGAAAATTCCAATTAAGGGCCTGAAATGTCCTCATTTTCTCAAAAAAGACTCAAAGTGGACATGATTTCAAATAATGGCTTAAAGTGCCCAACCTTATTTCAGTTAAGGGCCTAAGCTCGCCAGCCGGCGAAAATTGATGTTTCCGGTGACCGGAACAAGGACATTTTTGTCATTTGCCACTTTTTTTTTTTTTCATTTTTCCTTCTATTTCGTCCTCTGAATCATCGCCGGTGGCCGGTCGACCACCGGCAACGCCCATAGAGGGCTGGGCAAGGGTCACCCTCGCTCGATTTGACAAGGGCCACCCTCGCCGGCCTTAGGCGAGGGACGAGCGAGGCCATCTCTCGCCCTGAGGAGGTCACCTCGTGACCATCTGCGAGGTCGCCCTTGCCCACGACCAACAAGGGGCTCCTCGCCCTCGTCCACGGTCGACGAGGGGCTCCTCGCCCGCTGCTGACGGGGGCCGACCTCACCAGATCTAGCACGGTCGCCCTCACCTGCGGCTGACGAGGGGCTCCTCGCTCTCGTCTGCGGCCAACGAGGGTTACCTTGCCCTCGACCTCGCGGATGATCGCGAGGCGGCCTCCTCAGGGTGAGAGACGGCCTCGCTCGTCCCTTGCTTGAGGCCAGCGAGGGTGGCCCTTGCCGGATCGGGCAAGGGCGACCCTCGTCCAACCCTCTATGGGCGTCACCGGTGGCTGACCGGCCACTGGCAATGATGAAAAAGATGAAACATAAGGAAAAACGAAGAAAAAAAAGAAGAAAAAGTGGCAAATGACAAAAATGTCCTTGTTCCGGTCACCAGAAATATCAGTTTTTGCCGGCTGGCGAGCTTAGGCCCTTAACTGAAACAAAGTTGGGCACTTTAGGCTATTATTTGATATCATGTCCACTTTGAGCCCTTTTTTGAGAAACTAAGGGCATTTCAGGCCCTTAATTGGAATTTTCCCCAAATATTTCATAATATCTATGAAGAAGAGACCAAATGAAAAGTCGAATTTCCAAAACATCAAATTTCCTAATCAAATGTATATTAATTATATTTAAAATAACTCTTCTTTTTGGATATATATCGCGAAAAATCTCAAATTGGTATACATGTAATAAATTTATCCCAAATAACCCTAAAAAACCTCAAACTAGTAACTTGTGACAAATTTATCTCTAAACCAATTTTTTTACAACAAAAAATCCCAAACCAGTATATTTGTGACAAATGCACTCTCTGTTAAATTTGATTAATACCATAAAAAATCACAAAACCAATACAACTGTGATAAACAGAACTAATATACCAGTTAATTGTCACGTGTTATTATAGAAAAATTTAAAGGAAACTAATATAAGGTAAATTTATCACAGTATACTAGTTTGAAGTAAATTTATTAAAGGTGTATCGATTTGGAGTTTTTTTGTAGTCAAAAAATTGATTTGGGATAAATTTATTATGATTATACCAATTTAGGGTTTTTGGAGGTATTGACTCTCTTTTTTTATAATACACTTTTCAATAATGGTTAATCATTAGGGATTATCCTAGAGAGTGTGATAAAAAAAGGGGTGGAATTATTCAAATCTGAAAGATTTTCCAATTTATTTCAACTCATACTTACACAATAAGCAGTCAAGGTTCCCAAATTAAAGTTTGCACTTCCTTGTTTTTTCTTTTGTGGGGTCAAACTGCGGTTACTTGCTGTGATATTCTTTTCTACACTTTCTTCAGAATCGACCAGCAGACCGATCACTCATTTCGGTCGCCCCGACTTGAGGTCAATCAATTGCTGTGGCCCCCCAATAAGGATATTATAAAAATTTCCATGAACTTGCCCCTAAAACAAGATTCATCATAAATGCATTGCAGTCGTACACAAATGACAAAAGGAAAACAATAAATTAAAAAGGAAAAGATCAGAGGATTGCTCAGTTGACAATAAAGAATATCTGAAGCAAATTCTGTGAGCTTTACGTGATGTTTTGTTGCGTTCATGTCCTGGAGCACCCGACGTCACCATGGTACGTGAGGCAGCATGCCATGTATTTCTCCTGTGGCGAGGCTCGCACTTGGGCCATCATAGAAGGATGGCTCGGTTGTGCGTGCTGGTGATCTCAGCTGCTGAAAGATGCCATGGTAGGCCTTATCTGAGAAACAAGACGGTTCGGGTTGGTGTATTGCGTGATGCTCGATGTCAAGAGAGCGCCTACAAATACCATAAATGGCCTCATTTTCTAGAAGCACGGCAACATCAATGTGCTTTAGAAGGGAATACTAGTAATGCAAGTCCTAATGTCTATATGAAATGAAATTTAATAAAAATTATTTTTGTTTAGGGATTAGAAATTAATCCTTAATTTTCTATACAATTTAAAGCCTAAATGAATAGTTAAAATTTAGGTGTCAATATAATAGCAATTTGTTAGGCTGAAATAAGCAACCAAGAGGCAAGATAAATTTGCTTTTAAAGAGACGAACCAATTTTGCAAAACTTACCCCAATAAAAATTCTACTTCTATGAGCAAATTGAGCTGGCAATATAAATAGGGATAATTAAAGAACCTAGGGAAAAAGAAATTGCAAAACAGATTTATGGAGGTTGGGCGTGGGTGTATCTGCTCCTCTCTTCAAGTGTTTACAAAGAGCTCATGGAACACTTTATCTCACGCTTTGGATAAATGCTTCACTCTAAGTACGATGACTTCTCTCATGTGTTTACAAATGGGTTTGTTATGGATGACTTGATTGCCCTAATTTAGTTTCACGTGATGGCAACCTGCCCCACATAAATTTGTGTCCCTTCACATCACTCGTCAATCTCTAATTTGACTATAATCATCTAATTTGACTATAATCAAATTCGCTTCACATTAGACCCACGTTGGCTCCACTATTGTGCTATGCTAGCAACTAGTCCAAAGGTCCACCACGTGACCATGTCAGTGAGCCGTGTTGATCATTGGTCGGAACTAGCGTAAGGCATTCAAAGACCTGCCGACCTGGTTAAATCATATATGGACCATTTCTTTTTCGGTTTTGTGCAATTTTGAATATATTTTGGCCTTAAGAATTTGAGGTTGTTTTTGTGAATTTTTCCTTCCAGAATTGAGATTTCCTTGAAGCTACTTTATATTCGTGTTACGATGGAGAAAATCAAGGACGGATTCAAAACTTTTCATCGGTGGGAAAATCTAATAGAAAATAAAAGGCAAACGCAAGTTTATTGATTAAAATAGTAAACATACTATTTTCGTGCTTGAAAAAAAATTGAAATATGAGTAAAATTTCAATTGGATTTTGCTTAAACTTTGCACTTTAAACCTTCATAGGTTATATAATAATCTATTTTAACCCTCGATCGTGAAGGAAAAATAAAGAAAAAGTGAGAAAATAACCAATTAAAGTGACTTATCAAATTTGTTGGGGGCGCTATTGCCCCCAACCTTTGCCATGTTGGTCTATCTTCAAAGAAAATGGATGTCGCTTAGTCAATAATACAAACCATCTTAGATGGTCCAACTAAAGTCCAAGGCATGTGCAGACTAGCTGATACTAATTCTAGATATATACACACATATTCTAGGCGATTTAGGACAAGCATATGCTTGTGATTGCATTGATCCTTCAGTTGGGTGTGACATTGGGCACTAGAGCCGATATAAAGCAATTACATGAGTGTTTTCATGTTTCTACAATTTGAAAACATCATATGAACTTGAGCATATACATAATGATTGAAGTGTTGTCCAAGCCAAAGAGAAGTTGATTTAAGAGATCGAATTAATTGTCCTCTACAATCTCTCATGATTCTCTTGAGAACTCTTCAAAGATACATTGCATTTTAATAGATTAGTGCAGGTTAAATGCGTTATTTTCTTTTCGTGTTTTCCTTTTTATGAAAAACACATGAAACATATAATTAGTAGAAGACAAAAAGTACACCATCATACAAAAACAACTTTAATGAAGCTTCATATTACATGATAAGCCATCTCAAGATTGTTCTTCTTGACAAGTACATTCATCAAACTTACTAATACTATTCCCTTTCCTCTTTGATTTGCCCAGCCCTCTTGTCTTTAATTCCTCTGTTTTGCTATGTTTTGTATGTGTGTGGGTATTCAAAGTTTGATTCTAGATTTCCAAGAAAGGTCATAGAAACTAAAATGCAAGATCGTTTGAGATTCCTTTCAAGACCGTCCTTTTTTCTTTTTGTTGATGGCTGGGAAAATAGTGTCAAGTCTTTTACACTCCACCCACTGAACCAACCATGGGGATAACCTTTGGAGCATCCTTCTTCGAAATTTCATCATGGGATCTAAGATATTAGTTCCAAAAGTCTATTTGTCCATTGTTCGGTTAAGACAATTAAAAATTCCAAAGCGGTACTCGCATTTCATGCTTATCCAAAATTCATTTCCGTCTTACAAAAAATGCTAAATTATTACACCCACGACACATTTATCCAAAGCTAATATTTCATAAAAAAAAAAAAAATACGTGCTTAGCCTTTCTCCTAATCTGGGCTTTTAATGATTTGCAGGTTTTGATCACGTTATCTCACTGATCAATTGAGCATATTAGTACGTGATTTTTACAATAAATAATCTTGGAATATCATACTTTAATGCTATGAGCTAGGTCTTCAATTTGGGCACCCCAACGGCCATCAAATCTACATAAGGAAAGTGCCGACGATCAAGTATGACTACTTGTATAAAATTTCAAAATGTACAAAATATTTGTAAATTTTTTTTTTTTGGTCTACGTGACCAAGATTAGCCGATGCTAGATGCTTAAGCTAAAGCCAAAGCTAATGGTTCTAAATATTAGAGGTGATTGGTTCCCGGTCCAATCTAGTTTTAAGGTGGAACCGGGAACCAAATCGGGAGGACTGGTTCCCAAAATTTGAAACCCAGGATTGGATCCGGTCCAGTTTCGGTTCGATTCAATAAACCAGTCACTTTTTCTATCAATATTTTTTTCCCACTACTTAGAATCGGACTAAAATAATGTTTAGTTCATATTATACTATTTTTTAAGAAATAATAAAATAAAAGAGTATATCTAATCTGTCCAGTCTGGACCGATTCCCTCAAGGAATGGCAATAAGAGCATTACAATTTTGCCAAGCGCATAAAACACTAGGTGGCTGAAATTTATAAATGGAAGAACTAAGAGGTGCCAAGGTGGAATAAATTAATTCATTGGAGTAAATTCGGGGACAAAGACAATACCTTTATAAAACAAATAATTTCCAATGACATTGCGTGATTGTCTTAACATCCATATCATGGCAAGATTGGTTCCATTTCAACAATAAGATCATTCTCATCCCAATCAAAGGGCCTATATTTGTGGGAACGGTACAAGATCATTGCCATTTCCCTCCATCTGTCAAGCACATTCAACATTTGCGACTCAACAAAAAGCAAGTACTTTCCATCCTCCAAATTAGAATCATGCCAAAAGCAAATATTCTTATTCGGTGAATTGGCTCCTTTCAAATTTTCACTTTATAGGTATAGATCCTCTTTAATTTAAAGGTTTCACTACAAGAATTTATTATTACCAAATATTTCATGATACCTACGAAGAAACCAAATGAAAAGTTAAATTCCCAAAACATAAAATTAGCTAATAATTCTGAAATTAATTATATTTAAAATAATCATTCATTTTTTTATAATACACTTTTCAATGGTGGTTAAACATCGAGGGTTACCTTAGTAGTCACCATTCCCACTTGAAAAAGAGGGAGTAAACAAGTTTGATTCTCCACTTTTTTTGAAAGTGGGAGGTGAGGACAACCAAATTCTAAAAATAAGCTAAGAGTAAGAATTAAAAAGAAGAAGATAAAATCATTCAACTCTAAAATGATTTTCTAATTTTTTCTGATGCAAAATTACATAATCCACAGTCAAAATTCCCAAATTTTGAGATTTAAGTTTGTGCTTCCCTATCATTTATATAAACGTGAAGTCATACTAATTGTCAACAATTAAAATATTTTCTATTAATTTATTATTTTAAGCAAAATGAATGATATTTTTTAAGAAATTATTTTAAATTATTTATTTTCGTGAAATAAATAAAGCTTTGGAAATGAAAAGGAAAGACCCAATCTTGCAACGATTGCTCGGTCAACAACGAAGAAAATCTGAAGCAAATTCTGGGAGCTTTACGTGAGGTTTGAGAGGGAGAGGAATATTGAGGGTGATATAATATTTATTTTAAAACAAGAAAAGTGAGATTAATAATACTTCACAGAAAAAAAAGAAAAGGTAAAAAGAAAAACACTACAAAAAGAGGAGCATTGGGACGGCCGCTTCTGCACGACCCTCAGACACGCAACAACTAGAGTCTAGAGAGGACGGCTCACAATTTGAGAGAAAAAAAAAGAAAAAAAGAAAGAAAAGGCGACTGTTCATCGTTCTTAGGGGCTCTTGTTCAGCCGGTTTCATTTCTCGGTGTCGGTGCTGCTTTCGTCCGGCGATCTGTGGTTTCCTTTCTTGTCCAAATTCTCGAGGCCTTATTTGCCGGAGTTGATCTCCGGCTCCTGTCCTTGTATGAACCCCGCCGCCGCCGCCCCTCACCAGTCGCCGCGCCCAAGGCCGGCTTGCCCATCGTCGCGCCTCTACCTCGCTTGCCGGCACGCTTCGTTGCGCTCAGCACGTCCTGCTGCAGCCGCGACAGCAGCTTTGCCGACTTATTCTAACATCACAGTAGCAGTCCCTGGCGGTTTCCGGTGATTCCAGGCGGCATCCCGGCTCCACTTAACGCCACCGCTTGCTTGTTTGTTTCCTCTGCTACGTTTGATTCCTTTTTGCAGGTTCCCCAGAGCAGACTAGCATTGATCGAACCCACACCGTCGCCGCCAAGCAGGGCCCGACCGACAAACCTTCACCTGTTTGCATCTTTTGTTCCAGCGAACCTGTCTGCAATATGCTGGGTCCTTGCTTGGTCGCCATCGTTGCTGCTCTGGTCCTGACGTTCCTCCTCGCCCGTCAACGTAAAGCTCCCCGCCCCGGTCCCGATTCTCAGGATCAAATGCTTCAAACTACGTAATTTCTCGAGCCAATTCAATTTGATTATTGGTAGCCTAGTTTGCAATTATTGATTATCTAATTTGATATTATTTGATACTAATCTTGATTTATTTGAGATTTTTAGACATTTCCATGTTAGGAAATTTCCTATTTTTAACTGCGAGTATAAATGATAATTCAATATATAGGCATTGACATCAGGTTAGGGATTGCATAAATAAATTTTAAAAAATTTGATAATAATTTTAATTTTCCTTCTTCATAAATATTAATTCAATAAAAAATTACAAAAACAAATCATTCAACCTAAATGAATATAAGTTAAAAACGTTTCATAATCTTATATTCTCCCACTCTTCCTCTAGAAATGCATACCTGATTAAAATTAAGAAGCACCTAATACAGTCAACAGTCCAGCTTTTTCAGATTTATTTTTCTTGTTGCTTTTGACTGGTAATGGTACAATAAAGTAACTTCAACAAAGAAAAGGCATTAGTTCATGTCATGACCATGACTATAAGGATCAGCCCACTCAAAAGCGATCGAGGTGCTGCTTTTTGTCGGTCTGTCTCCCTCTTTTTGGGTTGTCATCTTCTCAAGCGTAACTTATTCGCAATATCAGAAATCTTCATATTAATCAAGGGGCATTTCTTCTTCTTCTTTTTTTTCCTTTTCATATTTATAGTTTAATTAGACCTCCCATTCCACTAAATTAAGTTGACTTGACTTGGGTGGGCCCTAGGCGAACGTAAGTGGAAACTTGTGACTTTGCTTCACCAGTATGGTATCTTGCACTTGTCCTGGTTACCTTTCGGAAAAAAGGAAAAAGCGAAACGTATGACACATTTCAAGTAAAGGACAATGATAGGGTCCGAGCATTCATCGGTAAATGTTTATGTTTTAATTTTTGTTTAATTTAATATTTATTGCCTATACAATTATACATTTTTCCCGTTGAAATATATAAAATTTTCACAGCACATAAAAATTGATAAGTAAGTTACATATAGTTTTCTTATACTTGAACAAACATTTTAACTATTAACAATAAAGTTAACAGTTTTGCTTTCTAAAAAGCATGAATTCATAAATCCTAAGAAAAATCAACTTACTGTAATCATTAGGATTACCTCCTTTCGTTCTATTTTATTATATGTCATTTGTGTAACCAAACTATGCCTATACTTATGCCTATCAATAATTCCCTTAACATTAGCTATACATATTACTTTACCATAAATTAGATAAAAAAAATTATCACATTTGATTTAATATAACATTTCTAGAGGGATACACTAACGCGAACTTACTTCCCTAATGTTCAGTTTACTTAGACTTGACTCTAGTGGACCCCAGGCTAGCCTTGACAATTGGAATTTCACAGAACTCAATATAAACCTACTCGAAATGCACGATACCGAATTTCCCATCCACCAATCAACATGTGGTGCTTAGACCATTTCTTAATTATTCAATCATATATATGCAAATTGTCTTAACCAATTCCACGACACGATGGAAATGGAAATTGAGCCTCACCTACTTGACCATTGCCCATTGGCCCCTGTTAAAGCATGTCAAATCTTTTGTGATTTGCTTTCAGAATTTTAGCAGACGCAGCTTCTCCGGGAACGGAATCCACAAATCATGGCTCCTCGGGTACTAAGTACGAAGTATTCTTGAGTTTTCGAGGTCCGGATACTCGCGCTACTTTCACAGATTCTCTCTATTATACCCTACTAGATAGGGTATCAGTGTTTTCATAGACAAGCAAGGGATTGATGTTGGTGAAGAGATCAGTCCCGAGATTTTCCAAGCCATTGATGATTCAAAAATCTGCATTCCCATCTTCTCCAGAGATTATGCCTCTAGTAGCTAGTGCCTGCACGAGCTAGAACACATGATGCAGCATCGGAAAACCAACGAATTGGAGGTTATGCCCATTTTCTATGACGTGGAACCCTCTGACGTGAAGCTTGAAACCAGAGTGTATGCGGATGCGCTAACTCTGCATAAAAAGAAACATGGGGCTGAGATTGTGCAGTGCTGGGCGGAGGCGCTCAAGGAGGTTACCGGAATCAAGGGATGGGACACCAAGAGTGTAGGGTATGTTAACTCATTCAACTCCGTCTTTCCTTTTCCTATGTTTCTTTTGCTTGAAGGTGGATTATGATATGAAGAGCACAATTTTTTCTTAGTTCTAGACCAAAAATTGTGATGGATAATCCATTGAATTCAATGCTCCATTGTTCGAGACTCAAGGATTACCTGTCGTCCTAGATTGAACAGAACCATATTGAATCATGTCTTTGTTCTTTTGTTTGCTAGGTCCAACGTCAATTTCTTAACTTCATATTATTGTTTGATCTTGCAAGTGAAACCGTTTGCTGCCAATCTTATAATTCACTTAATAATCATTGCTCGATATAAGCATTATAACCTATCGTCCTAAATTGAACAGAACCAGAGAATCACGTATTTATTCCTTTGTTTGCTAGTTTGACCACCAATTTCATAACTTCATGTTATTTTTTAAACTTGAAAGTGAAAAAAGTTTGCCACCCATCTTATAATTCACTTCATACTTTTTTGTGTTTTGACACAGTCACGGAGAACTGGCACGGTTGATTGCTCGAAAAGTGTTGGTTAAGCTTAAGGTGTCTTGTGTGCATATATCCGATCATTTAGTTGGAATGGACGAATCAGTGAATGGAATAGTAAATTTGATGGATGTTGAATCTAAGGACGTAAGGCTCATCGGTATTTGGGGAATGGGTGGAATAGGCAAGACAACTCTTGCCAAGGCTGTCTACGACAAGCTATCTACTAATTTTGATGGTTGCAGCTTTATTTCAGATGTTCAAGAAGCATCACAAGGTTCTGGTTTGTTAAATTTGCAAAGCCAATTACTCTTAAATATCTCTGGTGACATAGGAGTTAGACTTTCTAACATTGATCATGGGAAGAATATGATCAAAAATCGATTTTGCAGAAAGAAAGTTCTTATTTTTCTTGATGATGTAGATCATGAGAACCAACTTACGGCATTGGCTGCAGAAAAAGAATGGTTTGGTTCGGGGAGTAGGATAGTTGTTACAACCAGAGACAAAAGTGTTTTCTTTAAATTCCAAGATCAATTTGACTATTGTTTGATTCATGAAGTGAAGGAACTCAACACTCACCTAGCTCTTCAACTTTTTAGCAACCATGCCTTTAGAAGCAACTCTCCTCCAAATGCATTCTTGAGTCTATCCGATGAAATTATTGCAAATACCGGAGGGCTTCCTTTGGCAATTGAAGTGATTGGCTCATTTTTATGTGGTAAAAAACAAGAATCAGTGTGGCAAGATAAATTGAAAAAGATGAAATATTTTCAGCAAAAGGATGTGTGGCAGAGGTTAATGTTGAGTTACGAGGCATTAGATCATCTGCAACAACAAATATTTCTTGATATTGCTTGCTTTCTAGCTGGAAGAGATAAGAGTTATCCATATTACATGTGGGATGACTGTGGATTTTTTCCGAATGAGGGGATTGATGTTCTGCTTTTAATGTCCTTAGTGAAGATTGGAGAAGACAATCTATTATGGATTCATGATCAGCTTAAGGACTTCGGTAGGAGCATTGTGTACGAAGAATAACGCAAAGACCCAACAAAGGGTACTCGATTGTGGCAGGAGTGGGGAGGTGGTTCGGATATTTTCCAGCAAAAGGTATAAGTCTTGCACCCTCGTCGTCTTATTTCATTATAGAAATCTTCCTTGGACTGTTTTCCCTTTATTTTGGGCTCTATTTGGAATTCCTCAATTTAAACTGACTCTTTCTCAATTTAGGGAAGCAAAACCATTG
Organism: Corymbia citriodora subsp. variegata; assembly: GCA_014858505.1. Taxonomy (NCBI): domain Eukaryota; kingdom Viridiplantae; phylum Streptophyta; class Magnoliopsida; order Myrtales; family Myrtaceae; genus Corymbia; species Corymbia citriodora. The sequence continues at coordinate 17,153,351 of CM026412.1, forward strand.
CAGTGCGATGTGGGGTTTCGCTACAGCCCCAACTCGCTGCATTGAAATTTAGGCAATTGCATAGGCGATTACCGCTGCGTCCCGAAGTCTCTTTTTTGACATCAGAAGAATTAATCAAAATGCCAAATATTAGATTTCTCAATACGTGTGGTCTCGTTCTCTTTGGAGACCTTAAGGATCTCTTTTCAGAATTGAGATGGCTTAATTTGGGGAGCTGTCCAGAAGAAATGCAGGCAACCAACTTTTGCCCAAAAAATCTAGTCATCCTTAACTTATGGCACAGCAGAATAGACGAACATTGGGGTGGTTGGACTCAACTTAAGGTATGTGTGTGCAAATAATTTGGTATAACCTCTTATATTTTCTTTCAATTGTAGCCTAAGTAGTAGCGACATTGACATGTGACACACAACACGACATGATACGACACGACACGACGATACACCATTTTTAAGAAAATAGAGAATTTCAACATGTTAGAATACATTATATATTAAATATATATTTTTATAATACATGATAAATTATCATTTTTTATGATTATTTCAATTAAATTAATTTGATTCAAACCTAAGAATAAATACTAATAATAAAAGTCTAGAATTAATTTATACTAAAACATTAAGTCTAAAATTTTTAAAATTGAAATAAGGCCCTCCTCCTTCGACCCCATACATCATCAGGCTTATTGAATGGGCCTTTGACTGGTCCACTCCTCCCAAAAACCACAACTTTAAAATCTGGAGCTCCTCAGTGTGGGGTTGACTTCTGAAGACGTCGGTCTCATGGGAGAAGAGCGGGACTTGGAGATGGATCGTGCGGAAGAGCCGCGACTCTATACCCTTCTTCCTAGCCTTTGCCACTGTCTGCAGCGTCGTTGCCGGCGTCACCAGCTCTCGCACCGAGCAGCTTGAGGCTTGCCTCCGTCAAAACGCTCACCTCGACTCTCATGTGTCTCTCCCTCTTTTCTTTTTTTCTTCATCTCTCACCCTCATCGCTTATGCTAGGGTTTTGCTTGCATCACCTCCCCTTCTCTTCGATCGTGATGATTGTCTCTTCTGGTTTTCTCCTTAAAAAAGTAGTCTCGCCATTGATCCTGAGACTCACGACAGAAAATAGAGTTTCCTTTCTCCCTTTTATTTTTTTGTTTTCCCTTTTTCTTAAATATAAGTAGTGACCATCTATAATATACAAGGATGCGATGCAGAAGAAAAACCAAACAATAGAGAGAAATTGGCAAAATTATAAAAATTGGTAAGTAAAATTGAACATGCAAACTGATTTATTTAGAACATCAATACTATTAAATGAACATTATACTCTTCTGAGCTTATGTGAAAGCTAATATGGTCCTTATTTTAATAAATGAAACACGCAAATAGAAAAAGTAAAGTGCAAATATAAATTAGTTAATAGTCAAAAAATATGTAAGACTATTTTCCATACTAAAGTTTAGAAGATATATTTACATATGAAAAGCCATGGAGTTTAGAGCCATATGTTCTAATGGTGTGGACAAAATCTGTAATTCGATGATGAAGTTGGAAATAAATGTTATAATTTATAGGGTATGTGTTGGCTTGATATGGGGGTAATTTGAGAACAGATCCATTTTCTTTTATTTGTAATTGGGAACAATATTAGAAGAAATGAAGAAAGTTTGATAAAGAGCAGTTTTGGCTTGAGTTAGAAATGTATGTATAAAGTATTTATAAAGTTACTTTGGTGAAATGCTTACTTAGTCGATGGATGTGATTATGTCTTGCAAAACTAATATAAATTAAACTCGTTGGATGTACATAATTATTTGACAGGCAGCTACAAAATTGAAGGTCCTTAATCTATCGTATTGCAGAAAGTTAAAAGAAACTCCTGAGCTCTCTGCCTTTTTATTCTTAGAGATATTAAATCTAGAGGGATGTAAAGAGCTTACCAAATTTCAACTCGATTGGAATGCTGAAATATTTAACTGAGTTGGATGTCTTAGACATAAGCATTTCAGAGTTGCCAAATACCATTGTCAATCTAAAGAGTTTAAAAGTGTTGAAGATGAACAATAGTCTCATGCAGAAGTTACCTAAGGCTATTGGGATGATGAAGAAACTTGAGGAAATATATGTAAAGGGTTGTGAGCAGCTAAAAATGATTCCTAGTGATACTGTGAGACTACAATCCTTGAAGATTTTGAAATTAACAAGAGCTGATGTGGAGAATATACCAGAGCTTCCACAAAGTTTGGTAAGTCTATGTCTATTCTCACATGTCTCAGAAAAAGATATGGAGATTTCCAATTTAGTGAGTTTAAAAAATCTAAAATTATGTTTTCCCTTAACGTTCTCGATGTTATCATTTATAGGAGTAGTGTTGGTTATATTCTGCTTTTTTATTATTCGATACGGGGGTAATTTAAGAATAGATCCATTTTTTTATTATTTAATGTTGGGAACAACGTTGGAAGAAATGAAAGAAGTGTTGACAAAAAGCAGTTTTGGCTTGAGTTAGGAATGTATATATAAAGTATTTATAAAGTTACTTTGGTGGAATGCTTACTTAGTCGATGGATGTGATTATGTCTTGTAAAACTAATATAAATTAAACTCGTTGGATGTACATAATTATCTGACAGGTGGCTACAATGAAGGTCCTTGATCTATCGTATTGCAGAAAGTTGAAAGAAACTCCCAAGCTCTCTACCTTTTTATCCTTAGAGATATTAAATCTAAAGGGATGTAAAGAGCTTACGAAACTTTCCGACTCGATTGGAATGCTGAAATATTTAACTGAATTGGATGTCTCAGACACAAGCATTTCAGAGTTGCCAAATACCATTATCAATCTAAAGAGTTTGAAAGTGTTGAAGATGAACGATAGTCTCATGCAGAAGTTACCTGAGGCTATTGGGATGATGAAGAAACTTGAGGAAATATATGTAGAGGGTTGTGAGCAACTAAAAATTATTCCTAGTGATATTGTGAGACTACAATTTTTGAAAATTTTGAAATTAATAAGAACTTGTGTGGAGAATGTACCGGAGCTTCCACAAAGTTTGGTAAGTCCATGTCTATCCTCACATGTCTAAAAAAAAGATATGGAGATTTCCAATTTAGTGAGTTTAAAAAATCTAAAATTATGTTTTCCCAAAACGCTCTCGATGTTATCATTTATAGGAGTAGTGTTGGTTATATTTTGCCTTTTTATTATTCGATGCGGGGGTAATTTAAGAATAGATCCATTATTTTATTATTTAATGTTGGGAACAACGTTGGAAGAAATAAAAGAAGTGTCGACAAAAAGCAGTTTTGGCTTAAGTTAGAAATGCATGTATAGAGTATTTATAAAGTAACTTTGGAGGAATGCATGCTTAGTCGATATATTTGATTATGTCCTACAAAACTAATATGACTTAAACTTGTTGGATGTACATAATTATCTGACAGGTGGCTACAATGAAGGTCCTTGATCTATCGTATTGCAGAAAGTTGAAAGAAACTCCCGAGCTCTCTGCCTTTTTATCCTTAGAGATATTAAATCTAAAGGGATGTAAAGAGCTTATGAAACTTTCCGACTCGATTGGAATGCTGAAATATTTAACTGAGTTGGATGTCTCAGGCACAAGTGTTTCAAAGTTGCCAAATACCATTGTCAATCTAAAGAGTTTGAAAGTGTTGAAGATGAACAATAGTCTCATGCAGAAGTTACCTGAGGCTATTGGGATGATGGATAACCTTGAGAAAATATATGGAGTGTGCTGCGAGCAGCTAGAAATGATTTCTAGAGATATCGTGAGATTACAATCATTGAAAATTTTGAAATTAACAGGAACTTGTGTGGAGAATGCACCAGAGCTTCCACAAAGTTTGGTAAGTCTATGTCTATCTTCACATGTCTCAGAAAAAGATATGGAGATTTCAAATTTAGTGAGTTTAAAAAATCTAAAATTATGTTTTCCCTTAATGTTCTCGATGTTATCATTTATAGGAGTAGTGTTGGTTATATTCTGCATTTTTATTATTCGATGCGAGGGTAATTTAAGAATAGATCCATTTTTTATTATTTAATGTTGGGAACAACGTTTGAAGAAATGAAAGAAGTGTTGATAAAAAGCAGTTTTGGATTGAGTTAGGAATGTATATATAAAGTATTTATAAAGTTACTTTGGTGGAATGCTTACTTAGTTGATGGATGTGATTATGTCTTGTAAAACTAATATAAATTAAACTCGTTGGATGTACATAATTATCTGACAGGTGGCTACAATAAAGGTCCTTGATCTATCGTCTTGCAGAAAGTTGAAAGAAACTCCCGAGCTCTCTGCCTTTTTATCCTTAGAGATATTAAATCTAAAGGGATGTAAAGAGCTTACGAAACTTTCCGACTCGATTGGAATGCTAAAAAATTTAACTGAGTTGGATGTCTCAGACATAAGCATTTCGGAGTTGCCAAATACCATTGTCAATCTAAAGAGTTTGAAAGTGTTGAAGATGAATGATAGTCTCATGCAGAAGTTACCGGAGGCTATTGGAATGATGAAGAAACTTGAGGAAATATATGTAGAGGGTTGTGAGCAGCTAAAAATGATTCCTAGTGGTATTGTGAGACTACAATCCTTGAAGATTTTGAAATTAACAAGAGCTTATGTGGAGAATATACCAGAGCTTCCACAAAGTTTGGTAAGTCTATGTCTATCCTCACATGTCTCAGAAAAAGATATGGAGATTTCCAATTTAGTGAGTTTAAAAAATCTAAAATTATGTTTTCCCTTAACGTTCTCGATGTTATCATTTATAGGAGTAGTGTTGGTTATATTCTGCTCTTTTATTATTCGATGTGGGGGTAATTTAAGTATAGATCCATTTTTTTATTATTTAATGTTGGGAACAACGTTGGAAGAAATGAAAGAAGTGTTGACAAAAAGCAGTTTTGGCTTGAGTTAGGAATGTATATATAAAGTATTTATAAAGTTACTTTTGTAGAATGCTTACTTAGTTGATGGATGTGATTATGTCTTGCAAAACTAATATAAATTAAACTCGTTGGGTGTACATAATTATTTGACAGGCGGCTACAAAATTGGAGGTCATTGATCTATCGTATTGCAGAAAGTTGAAAGAAACTCCTGAGCTCTCTGCCTTTTTATCCTTAGAGATATTAAATCTAGAGGGATGTAAAGAGCTTACGAAACTTTCCGACTCGATTGGAATGCTGAAATATTTAACTGAGTTGGATGTCTCAGACACAAGCATTTCAGAGTTGCCAAATACCATTGTCAATCTAAAGAGTTTGAGATTGTTGAATATGAACGATAGTCTCATGCAGAAGTTACCTGAGGCTATTGGGATGATGGATAACCTTGAGGAAATATATGGAGTGCGCTGCGAGCAGCTAGAAATGATTCCTAGTGATATTGTGAGACTACAATCCTTGAAAATTTTGAAATTAACAGGAACTTGTCTGGAGAATGTACCGGAGCTTCCACAAAGTTGGGTAAGTCTATGTCTATCCTCACATCTCAGAAAAAGATATGGAGATTTTCAATTAGCGAGTTTAAAAAATCTAAAATTATGTTTTCCCTTAACGTTCTCGATGTTATCATTTATAGTAGTAGTGTTGGTTATATTCTGCTCTTTTATTATTCGATGTGGGGGTAATTTAAGTATAGATCCATTTTTTTATTATTTAATGTTGGGAACAACGTTGGAAGAAATGAAAGAAGTGTTGACAAAAAACAATTTTGGCTTGAGTTAGGAATGTATATATAAAGTATTTATAAAGTTACTTTGGTAGAATGCTTACTTAGTTGATGGATGTGATTATGTCTTACAAAACTAATATAAATTAAACTCATTGGATGTACATAATTATTTGACAGGCGGCTACAAAATTGAAGGTCCTTGATCTATCGTATTGCAGAAAGTTGAAAGAAACACTCGAGCTCTCTGCCTTTTTATCCTTAAAGATATTAAATCTAAAGGGATGTAAAGAGCTTACGAAACTTTCCGTCTCGATTGGAATGTTGAAATATTTAACTGAGTTGGATGTCTCAGACACAAACATTTCAGAGTTACCAAATACCATTGTTAATCTAAAAAGTTTGAAAGTGTTGAAGATGAACGATAGTCTCATGCAGAAGTTACCTGAGGCTATTGGGATGATGAAGAAACTTGAGGAAATATATGTAGAGGGTTGTAAGCAGCTAAAACTGATTCCAAGTGATATTGTGAGACTACAATCCTTGAAAATTTTGAAATTAACGGGAACTTGTCTGGAGAATGTACCGGAGCTTCCACAAAGTTTGGTAAGTCTATGTAGAAAAAGATATGGAGATTTCCAATTTAGTGAGTTAAAAAAATCTAAAATTATGTTTTCCCTTAATGTTCTCAATGTTATCATTTATAGAAGTAGTGTTGGTTATATTCTGCCTTTTTATTATTTGATGCAGGGGTAATTTAAGAATAGAACCATTTTTTTATTATTTAATGTTGGGAACAACGTTGGAAAAAATGAAAGAAGTGTCGACAAAAAGCAGTTTTGGCTTAAGTTAAAAATGCATGTACAGAGTATTTATAAAGTAACTTTGGAGGAATGCATGCTTAGTCGATATATTTGATTATGTCCTGCAAAACTAATATGACTTAAACTCGTTGGATGTACATAATTATCTAACAGGTGGCTACAATGAAGGTCCTTGATCTATCGTATTGCAGAAAGTTGAAAGAAACTCCCGAGCTCTCAGCCTTTTTATCCTTAGAGATATTAAATCTAAAGGGATGTAAAGAGCTTACGAAACTTTCCGACTCGATTGGAATGCTGAAATATTTAACCGAGTTGGATGTCTCAGACACAAGCATTTCAAAGTTGCCAAATAACATTGTCAATCTAAAGAGTTTGAAAGTGTTGAAGATGAACGATAGTCTCATGTAGAAGTTACCTGAGGCTATTGGGATGATGGATAACCTTGAGAAAATATATGAAGTGTGCTGCGAGCAGCTAGAAATGATTCCTAGTGATATTGTGAGACTATAATCCTTGAAAATTTTGAAATTAACAGGAACTTGTGTGGAGAATGTACCGGAGCTTCCATAAAGTTTGGTAAGTCTATGTCTATCCTCACATGTCGTAGAAAAAGATATGGAGATTTCCAATTTAGTGAGTTTAAAAAATCTAAAATTATGTTTTCCCTTAACGTTCTCGATGTTATCATTTATAGGAGTAGTGTTGGTTATATTTTTCCTTTTTATTATTCGATGTGGGGGTAATTTAAGAATAGATCCATTTTTTTATTATTTAATGTTGGGCACAACGTTGGAAGAAATGAAAGAAGTGTCGACAAAAAGCAATTTTGGTTTAAGTTAGAAATGTATGTACAGAGTATTTATAAAGTAACTTTGGAGGAATGCATGCTTAGTCGATATATTTGATTATGTCCTACAAAACTAATATGACTTAAACTTGTTGGATGTACATAATTATCTGACAAGTGGCTACAATGAAGGTCCTTGATCTATCGTATTGCAGAAAGTTGAAAGAAACTCCCGAGCTCTCTACCTTTTTATCCTTAGAGATATTAAATCTAAAGGGGTGTAAAGAGCTTACGAAACTTTTCGACTCGATTGGAATGCTGAAATATTTAATTGAGTTGGATGTCTCAGACACAAGCATTTCAGAGTTGCCAAATACCATTGTCAATCTAAAGAGTTTGAAAGTGTTGAAGATGAACAACAGTTTCATGCAGAAGTTACCTAAGGCTATTGGGATGATGGATAACCTTGAGGAAATATATGGAGTGCGCTGCAAGCAGCTAGAAATGATTCTTAGTGATATTATGAGACTATAATCCTTGAAAATTTTGAAATTAACAGGAACTTGTGTGGAGAATGTACCGGAGCTTCCACAAAGTTTGGTAAGTCTGTGTCTATCCTCACATGTCTCAGAAAAAGATATGGAGATTTCCAATTTAGTGAGTTTAAAAAATTTGAAATTATGTTTTCCCTTAACGTTCTTGATGTTATCATCTATAGGAGTAGTGTTGGCTATTTTCTGTTTTTTTATTATTCGTTGTGGGAGTAATTTAAGAATAGATCCATTTTTTTTATTTGTTGTTGGGAGCAACGTTGGAAGAAACAAAAGAAGTGTTGACAAAGAGTAGTTTTGGCTTAAGTTAGAAATGCATGTACAGAATATTTATAAAGTTACTTTGGTGGAATGCTTGCTTAGTCGATATATTTGCTTATGTCTTGCTTAGTCGATATACTTGCTTATGTCCTACAAAACTAATATGACTTAAACTCGTTGGATGTACATAATTATTTGACAGGTGGCTACAAAACTGAAGGTCCTTAATCTATTGTACTGCAGAAAGTTGAAAGAAACTCCCGAGCTCTTTGCCTTTTTATCCTTAGAGATATTAATTCTAGAGGGATGTGAAGAGCTTACGAAACTTTCCGACTCGATTGGAATGCTGAAATATTTAACTGAGTTGGATGTCTCAGACACAAGTATTTCAGAGTTGCCAAATACCATTGTCAATCTAAAGAGTTTGAAATTGTTGAAGATGAACAACAGTTTCATGTAGAAGTTACCTGAGATATTGGGATGATGGAGAAACTTGAGGAAATATATGGAGAGCGTTGCAGGCAGCTAGAAATGTTTCCTAGTGATATTTTGAGACTACCATCCTTAAAGATTTTGGAATTAACAGGAACTTGTGTGAAGAATGCACCAGAGATTCCACAAAGTTTGGTAAGTCTATGTCTATCCTCCCCGGTCTCAGAAAAATGATTGGGAGATTTCCAATTTAGTAAGTTTAAAAAACTGAAATTATGTTTTCCCATAACATTCGGATGTTATCATTTATAGGAGTAGTGTTGGTTATATTCTGTCTTTTTTATTATTCGATGTGGGGAAAATTTAAGAATAGATCCATTTTCTTTTATTTGTTATTGGGGACGACCTAAGAAGAAATGAAAGAAGCACGACAAAAGGTGGTTTTAGCTTGAGTTAGAATGCATTTACAAAGTATTTATAAAGTTACTTTGGTGGAATGCTTACTTAGTCGACATATTTGCTTATGTTCTACAAAACTAATATAAATTAAACTCATTGGATATACATATCATTTGATAGGTGGCTACAAGACTAGAAGTCCTTAATCTGTCAGATTGCAGAATGTTGAAAGAAACTCTTGAGCTCTCTGCATTTTTATCCTTAAAAGTATTAATTCTAAAGTGGTGTGGAGTGCTTACAAGACTTTCCAACTTGATTGGGATGTTAAAATATTTAGCCAAGTTGGATGTCTCGGACACAAGCATTGCAGAGTTGCCAAATACTATCATTAATCTAAAGAGCTTGAAAGTGTTGAAAATGAACGGTAGTCCTATGAAAAAGTTACCTGAGGCTATTGGGATGATGGAGAAACTTGAGGAAATTTATGGAGAGCGTTGCATGCAGCTAGAAATGATTCCTTGTGATATTGTGAGACTACCAATTTTGAAGATTTTGAAATTAACCGGAACTCGTGTGGAGAATGTACCAAAGCTTCCACATAGTTTGGTATGTCTATGTCTGTCCTCAACAGTCTCAGAAAAAGATCCAGAGATCTCAAACTTAGTGAGCTTAAGGAATGTTGAATTATGTTTTCCCCTTACATACATTGCCCAATCCACCATTCTAGAAAGAGCTCCAGCCATCTCCAGGCCATATTGTAAATTGGAACTTTCAATTATCACCAGCATAAGCTCATATTTAGGTTGCTTTCGCTGTCTAGAAGAACTTGAACTCGAGAATTGCAACAATTTGCGCTACATTGGACAACTTCCCTCTGATTTGAGGAACTTTATAGTTTACAATTGCAGATTTCTTGAAGTTGTGGACCTTTCCAACTTATCTGACTTAAAGAATCTTGAGCACCTCGAAGTACAGGATTGTCCAAAACTAGTTGAAATTCGAGGTCTTGATAGACTAGAATCACTGGAATATCTTTTCATTAAATGCTACAGTCTCTTGCTACGCTTACCTGATTTATCCAACTGGAAGAAGCTGAAGGAGTGGGATGTTGATGCTCTTGCAACATATTCAGCAAGAGGAAAACAAGTCGCTCAAAGCAATGATCTCCCACTCTAGCACTCGAAAAAAGCTTGGAGGATCGGCAAATCCTTATTATGTTGGCTCATGTTTTATTTGATCCATGATTTTAGTAGGGGTTTTTTTTTGGGGGATCAAAAGTAGTGTATTTCCATGTGCCCAGGCCTCTACTTCTTTTGAGCAAAGAATACACACTATTCGGCCTCCCTTTGAACTTTGTTGGAACTTTTGGGACCTCCGATATTATTGGGTTTTGACCACGCAATGCAAATCCCAAAATACTGCATCCAAAGTAGAGGAACCCCATTCTTGGCCATTATGAAAGTCCACTCCACTTCAGATTTTTATTTTTCCTAGACTTTGGAATTTCAGTAGCCTCCCAAGTTCAACAGCCTTGTATGCTTGAGCCAAAGTCGAAGTCTAGGGAAGCAACCTTGGATTCATTTGGAAAAAGAAAATTCAAATGTTCTGGCATATATTGAAAAATACATTCAATGACATGGTCAAACCATGCTTCTGATCACTCTCTCCATCCGATTATCCTTTGATTCAATTTATCCTGTGATAGGCCTAACTGCTATACTTCAGACAAACCGGTCTTATCCCTATCATCATCACATCAATGATTCAATATCACCATTTGTCAATCAAACTAGTTCATAAGTCTCAGGAGAATGAAAAATTATATAAACAAAATGCCAAAATCTCACAAATTTCATGGTCCTAGTTGACCACATCTACGCAAGTTTGAATTTGTTGGTCTTAGTCAATCGAGGAAATCACCCGAAAAAGTTTTAAACTTTTTATATCTATACTAATTTAGTCCTAAATTTTTCAATTTGACTAATTAAATCCTAAACTTTTTGAAAATTTGTCGATGAAGTCCATCTAGATAATTTTATCTAGACAATTTTGATTAGAAATTGCTAATGTGACACGACAATCAACACTGACGTGAACAATTATTTGTAATTTTTTTTTATTGTATTTTTATTATACTTTCTTTTCATTTTTCTTTCCTTTTTTTTCTTCTTCTTTTGCCAGTCACCGGGCCTCAACAATGGCTAGTGATCAGCCATAAGGGAAGACCGGTGATGGTCTTCCTCACCGACCTTAGGCGAGGGCAAGCCTATCTTGAGGCCAGCGAAGTCACCCCTCCCCATATCTCAGTGATGGTGACCTTGCCTAAGGTCGATAAGGGCAACTGTCGCTGGTCGTGGTGGAGAAAGAATGAAAAAAGAAAGTGAAATTCAATAAATAATAATAAATTGCAAAAGTTTTCCATGTTAAAATCAGTTATGCATGTTATTACACGCAAACTTTGGAGGAATGCATGCTTAGTCGATATATTTGATTATGTCCTGCAAAACTAATATGACTTAAACTCGTTGGATGTACATAATTATTTGACAGGTGGCTACAATGAAGGTCCTTGATCTATCGTATTGCCGGTCCGACGAAGGGCTGCCTCCTTTTTCAATTAAAAAAAAACTAGGGGCAAAATCAAAAATATGAAGAATCAGTGCGAATAGTTTTGGAAGGGAAAAAATAATTTCAACATTTTGAAGGTCAACTTTCAACTGAAAGCTGGCTTCAAAGCTGAACCAAACGGTCCAGCATTTTCCCAAAGGGCTTTCAAGCCTAAAACCCATTGGAAATGCTGAACCAAACGCAACTAGAGTAAGGAGGACTGAGTGAGCTTGAAGCACTTCAAGTTTCCTTATTGACAAATAGAGCAAAACATTAGGATTTAAGCTCTTGGACCTAAGCTCATAAAAATGGAGCTAGGCGCTGGCCTCAAATCGGTGTTTAAACTCGAGAGCAAAGATCCTTGAAACGTTTTCACCGATGAAGAAGGACCACGCAAGCTTGAATCGGCTAAAAAATAGAGCAAAATAGCGGGATTTTGCGGCGACTGTTGGTGGCCACCGTTGGTGATCGAAGACGGCCAACTGTGTCTAGAGGGTAATGGAGATGAAGAAGCCTTCCCATATCGAATTCCGAGAGAATTTTTTTTCTATCTATTTTGGAATAGGCTTCATGGGACGTCGTTTAGGCTAACCTTTGTGCAATGTGTTTGGGCAAGCTAGTTACATTAGAAGTCCACTTTGAACTCATTTCTAATATAAGATAGTCATGTCAAATTAAACATTTTATTATAAAAAGTCATTTATTGTTGGATATACTTAAATGATCGTTTTTTCTCCAATTTTGTACTCAATTAAGCAGGCAAAAAGTTTTGCCACTAAATCTTTGGCGTTTCTAGTGTCTTTATGTACTTTGTAAGGATTATATGTATTTTGTATGATTAAGATTCCATTAAATTGCGTTCCATTAATTATGTCACCATTGCGCTATATTAATTTCTCTCAATAAATTTATCGCCACATTTGACTAATGCTTATTAAATGAAATAAGGACAGCCTTCCATGCGATATCGAGGAGCACGTAGAACTTGTGATCCCACACAAACACAACGATTTGGGAAAATGACACAAACAGTCTTTGAATTGTGACTTCAATATATAATTTGATTTATGAACTTTTAATTTATTTAATTTGGCCTCTAAATTTTAGCACAATGTGCGATGTGGTCTCCAAAATTTTAATTTATTCAATATAGTTCATGAATTTTTTGTACATATTCAATATAATCCTTATATTGTATGAAAATATTTAATGTAGTCAATTTCCATTAATTCAAGACTAATGATTATATTAAATATTTTCATAAGAATTATATTAAATAAATTAAAAATTCATAAGTCAAATTATATATTGAATTAAACTTCAAAGAGTTGTTTGTTTGTGTCATCGTCCAAACGATTTCAAATGGAGGGTTCGGGACGAACGGGACGAACACTTCTCGTGCGGCACAAGCTTTCCGAAGCGAGGGCGACGCGCCCTCGTGCGACGTCGTCCGGGAGGATTTTTCATGACGGAAACGACGTCGGATGATGCCTTTTTTCTGCCCTTGTCCAAACATCGCTTTCTCCATTTCCCTGACGTACTGTCTATCTCTTCAGTGGTTTAGAAGACGCCCAGTAAAGTTCCTTCTCTCTCTTTCTCCGCGTGCTTCATTGACCTGAAATCTCTCCCCCGACGAAGCTCGGGTACCCTTTCCCCAGCTCTAGATCTGTCGATCTCCAGCGCCCTTCTTGCAAATCCAAGGTAAGATCTGATCGACACGCGTGTTCAGTTTCCTAGTCGACCCTTTAGCCGTCTTTGGGTCGTGTTTGATTTTCAGCGCAAATCGTTCCCTCCCCGAGTGTTTTCCTTCTGTAATCCGCTGTTTTGTGATCTGGGTTTGCTTCAGATTTGTCCCTAAGGGCCGAAAGGTTCCGACTTGAGAGCTCGAGCGGAGGCGACCGGGCTTTCGGCTTCGGGGGTTTTCGAGCGTTTGATTTGATGATCTACTTCCAGATCTGGACTCGATAGGACTGGGCCGAGCTGTGATTTTGGAATCGGGACGTGGGAAATGTCGATGCCGCTGAAAGACGAATCGATTGACATCCGGGAGGTGTGGAACGATAATCTCGAAGAGGAATTCGCGTTGATCCGGGAAGTCGTGGACAGGTTCAATTATGTGGCGATGGATACCGAGTTCCCGGGTGTTGTTTCTCGCCCGGTGGGGAATTTCAAGAACATCAGCGATTATAACTACCAGACTTTGAAGAATAACGTTGATATGTTGAAGTTGATCCAGTTGGGTCTCACGTTTTCGGACGAGAACGGGAACTCGCCCACTTGCGGCACGGACAAGTACTGCATTTGGCAGTTCAATTTCCGCGAGTTCAACGTGACCGAGAACGGGAACTTGCCCACAATCGGCTATGAAAATTCCCAAATTTTTAGATCTAAGTTTGCGCTTCGTTTTTTTTTTGGTCGAATTGCGCTTTCTTATTATCTTTTCTACACTTTCGTCAGAATCGGCCAAGTGAGTTACTCAATTCGGTCGCCGCGACTTTAACTCAATGAATCCCAATTCCCCCTCCCCACAAAAAAAAAAATGAAGATATTATAATAATTATCCCTATCCACACCTGGCCTCCTTTCCACAGCAGTCCTTTCTCGGTTGTAAATCTCCAAGAACTAGGGGACTCGATTCATCTCCTTAGGACTCGATCCGAACCCCAACACTCACGCCCGAGCCGACACGCCGGAGTCGACGCCAAGCACATAGTCATAAATGCACTGCGGTCGTACACTTTGAGGGAAACGACGAAGGAAAACAATAAATTAAAAAGGAAAGATGAGACCCAAATAATGAATATAAATTCTGGGAGCTTTCCGTGGGCTTCGAGAGGGAAGGAGCAAGGAGAGTAATATAATAATTTTAAAACAGAAAAGGGGATATTAATAGTCCACAGAAAAAAAAAAAAAAAACACTATAAAAGGACACGCTGAGGGGAGATTGCTTGTCCCCGTTCGCCGGTGTAGTTTAATTTCTCGGTGCCGTTGCTTCTTTCGTCTAGGGGTCTCGTTTGCTTTCTCGTCGAAATTCTCTAGACCTTGTTTGTCAGTGCCGATCTCCGGCTCCTGTCCTTCTGCGAACACCCGCCACCGCCACCGCAGCCCCTCACCATTCACCGCTTTCGCTGCTGGCTTGCCCATCGTCGGGCCCCTACCTTGCTTGCTGGCATTTTCGTCGCGCTCTATGCGCCCCACTGTAGCCGCAACAGCAGCTTTGCCGAATTGTTCTAACACCACAGCAGCAGTGCCAGGCGGTTTCCGGTGATTCCAGGGGGCATCCCGGCTCCACTTGACGCCACCGCTTGCTGTTTTGTTTCCTCTGCTGCGTTTGATTTCTTTTCGCAGGTTGCCCAGGGCAGACTAGCATTGATCGAACCCACACCATCTCCGATGAGGAGAGTCCGACCAACGAACCTTCACCGTTGCATCTTTTGTTCCAGTGAACCTGTCTGCAATTTGCTGCGTCCTTGCCGAATTGCCATCGTTGCTGCTTTGGTCCTGAAGTTCCTCCTCACTGGTCGCCGCACAGCTCCCTGTCGCCGGTCCCAATTCTTGGAAACAAATACTTGAAACTAGCTAATTTAATTATCTAATTTGATATTACTCAGTATTAATCTTGATTTGTTCGAGATTTTCAGACATCGTCGCATCAAGAAATTCTCTATCATGAACTGTGGGCATACTTGATAATTTCATCTTTAGAGGCTTATGCATTGCATAAACAAAATTTTAAAAAATTAATAATAATTTTAATTTTCCTTCTACATTGATTTTAATTCAGTAAAACAAATCATCCAACCTATATATGCATATGGGTTAACAAAGTATCATAAACTTCTATTTTCCCACTCATCTTTTAGAAATGCATACCTAATTAAATTAAAGCGCACCTCAATTAGTCATCAATCCAGCTTTTTAGATTGTATTATTCTTGTTGCTTTTGACTAAAAAAAGTACAACAAAGTAACTCCAAAAAAGTAGCACTTTGTTCATGACCATAACGATTAGGCAATCGAGGTCCTGACTCTATATCAAAGCATCCTAGAAGACGAAGGTTTGCTTCTGACGCTATTCCAATCGAGTGCAATTTTTTGTGTCTCTTTTTAATTTAGTTTTTGGGTTGTCATCTTGTCAAGTAACTCTTTTCTCTCTCTCTCTCTCTTTTTTAAATCAGAAATTTTAATGCCAATCAAGTGCCAATTCTTCTTCTTCTTCGGGTACATGTGCTTCATATTTACATTTTACTTATACCTCAAATTCCACTACGTTGACTTAAATCCAGTGGGCGCTAGGCTAACGGAAGTGAAAACACGATATGTTATAGTTTTTCTGATCACCTTTCGAAAGGATAAAAAAGGACGGAAAAAACGAAAAGATGACACATTCCAATTAAAGGACAATGATATGGTCTCAGCTATATGCTTTCACAAGGATAAAAATAAAAACTAGTTTCGAGCTTGTATGGGTAAATTTTTACGTTTTACATTTTGCTTAATTTAATCTTTATTGCCAATACAATCATACACTTTTTCCCCTTAAAAGTATATAATATTTTCACAATGGATAAAAATTGATAATTAATTGACATATAATTTTCTTTTACTTGAATAAACATTTTTAAATTTTAACGATAAAGTAAACAGTTTTGCTTTCCAAAAAGCTCAAAAAAATAAGTCCTAAGAAAACTACTTTGAACATCAGGATTACCTCCTTTCGTTTTATTATTTTATGTCATTTGTAAAACCAAACTATACATATAGTTACCCCTATCAAAAATTCCCTTAACAATAACTATGCGTATCCAAAAAAGGAAACTTAATAATCACATTTGATTTTTTTTTATCCATCCTGCTCTAACTATTCTTTTCAGATTTTTGTTCTATCTTCTTATAAAATGTGGGAGTCGAAACTCACACTTAAAGTTAAATCGTTCCCATTCCAATCCCCTTGAGAACATAGAGATTCGAATCCCTCGCTTCCTCCTTTCCTTGATAGGACAAATCCCTATATTTATCACATTTCATTTTGATGTGATGTTTCTAGAGCAATTTAGGTCATGTTTGGTAACACTTCCGGAAACAACTGATTCTGTTCTTTTGTTTCCAGAACATATTTGAAAAAAAAAATTCGTTTGGTAAATTTTTTATTCTGGAGAATAGATTTGGAGTAGAATCGAGAATAAAAAAAAGTTGCTTCTCACTCTCAGGAATAATTTTGAGAATCAATTTTTTCCTCTCTTTTCTCTCTTTTCTTTTTTCCCTTCCCTTTTCTCATCTTCTTCCTCCTGGCAACCCACTACCACCCCATCGCTGCCCCATCACCGCTGCCGGTGAGCAGCTGGGCAAGGTCCAGTGAGCTCACCAGAGCCCCGTCAAGCTAGGGCGAAGTCTGGCAAGCTCATTGGTGGCTGAGCGAGGCTCGCCTAGCCCAGTGAGGCTTGAGCTCGCCCACGCCGCCTGGGAGAGTTCAAGCCTCACCGGGCTAGGCGAGCTTCATTGGCCACCAAAGAGGCTCGGCTGAGGCTCGCCCTTGTGTCACCTGGGAGAGGTCGAGCCTCGTTGATGGCCTGGCGAGGCTTTGACGAGCTCGTCAGACCTTGCTCGGCCGCTCGCTTAGTTGCTTGCCGGACCTTACTTGTTAGCCACCACTGGTAGCAGTGGCTAAGAGGAAAAAGGGAAGAAAAGAGAAAAGGAAAAAGAAAAAAGAAAAAAGAAAATTATAACAAATTTTTAAAAAAAGTATTAAAAATTAAAAGAATAAAAAATTCAAAAATTCTTATCAAACGCATTTCTATTCCCGAAATAAAAATTTTAAACAGTTTATCAAACACCTTAAATACTCAGAAATTGTTCTTGGGAGCAGAATAAAAAAAATTTAATCAAAAATTATTTTTAGGAGTAGAATTGTTATCAAATGGACTCTTACTCATGTCAACTTGCCTTCCTAATTTTAGGTTTACTGAGACCTGACTCTGGTGAGCCCGATGCCAGCCTTGAAAATCGGAATTTCACAAAACTCAGGTAATATAAACTTGCTTGAAATGCGGAGCACCGAATTTCCCATCCGCCAGTCAGCCGGTGGTGCTTAGGCCATTTCTTAATCCTTCACTCATATATCTGCAATATCTCTTGATCAATGCCGCCACAGGACGGAGATGGAAATTTAGCCTCATTTACCTACTTGACCATAGCTCGTTCGTCCCGGTTAAAGCACGTCAAATTTGTTATGATTTGCTTTCAGAATTTTAGCAGACGTAGCTAAAATGAAAAGAAAAAGGAGATCTTCTCCAAAAACTGAATCCACAAGCCACAGTTCATCTGAAATTGAGTACGATGTGTTCTTGAGTTTTTGAGAACAGATACTCGCTTTAACTTCACAGATTCTCTCTATGATACCCTACTGGATAAGAGTATCTGTGTTTTCATAGACAAGCGGGGGATTGACATTGCTGAAGAGATCGGTTCCAAGATTTTCCAAGCCATTGATAACTAGAAAATGTGCATTTCCATTTTCTCTAGAGATTATGCCTTCAAGTATCACCTGTAGAAGCTCATATTTCAGTTGCTTTTGCTCTCTAAAAGAACTTCAACTCAACAACTGCAAGAACCTGCGCCAGATTGGACAATTTCCCTCTAGTTTGAGAAAGCTTACTGTTGACGATCTCAATCTTGTTGAAGCTGTTGACCTTTTCCAACTTGGAGAATTTGTTGGAGCTGAGTCTCAATAGTCAGATTCCTAAGATTCAAGGTCTTGAAGATTTAACATCGTTGCGATGCTTGAGGGTGTCCTATTGCGAGTCACGCAAGTTCAGCGGGATTGAGAGACTGGAGAATCTTCGATTCTTGTTCATCACTTCGTGTTTCTTCCTTCAGACATTGCTTGACTTATGTTACTTTAAAAATCTCAAAGACTTTTTATTACAGGGCTGTCCAAAACTGATTGAGATTCAAGGTCTTGACAGACTGGACTCACTAGAAAGTTTTGAGATTGGATACTGCAGTTGCTTGCGAAGCTTATCTGATTTATCCAACTTGAAGAAGCTGAAGTATTGCTTTGTTGATTTTCTTTCTCTTGACACTAGAAAGTGACTAAGTATGTTGATACCTAAATTTTGGCAACCCCATTGCATAGAAAATTGGGATCAATCCCAGCCCCTAACCATAACCATGGTTAATTCACATTTGCACATTATAAACATGATCATTTAGTAATAAATTTGTCCACATAAATTGCATTTGAATCGGTCCAGTTATTAATTGCCATGGAATTAGCCCAAGGTGCTGCCTGTGTTTGAGAGGAGAGGCCCTGAACTCATTTGAATTCTACGTGTGCAGCGCATTATGGTGTTAGGAAAGTGATTTTAGACCAAATTTGTGGAGCGAGAATACACAATTTGGCAATATATTCAGTCATATATGCGGCATATATTCTTTTATTTGGTTGACCAAAACAAAAGTGAAGGCAAAACTGATGGTCGATGATTATTTTGTTTCTTAGCTGACGATGTTTATCCATTGTTGAAACCGTGGCCAAACCCATATTATAGTCCTTTGAAAAAGAATCCTTTGAATTGGTCACTGTGTACCTATTACGAATGATTCTCAAAAACTTCTACACTAGAAGCGTGATGTATGATGAGTGTGCAACTTCATTTCCCACGTTAATGGATGGTATTAAAAGCCTTTTATTGAGAGCATGTAAGAAGTCTTTTCTAACTAAGGAGCTTTCATTTGACACACTTAATAAACTCGTTTCACAAATTAGATGATTTTGACAATGACTTATCTCTTAAGGGACTTTGACGATTGATTATGTCTGCCAAGCTGATTGTCAATTTCATGATATTGTATGGTAGTGGATGTTTTCCAAACAAATGAATTTAGCTTGATTTGCTCATACGATCAATGTCCTCGCCATAACGATATTCTTATAATGTTGCTTCCCATTTCATTATTCATATGACATTGATCTTGTGTTGTACGCCTTTGCTACCAAATCACTTGTTGTGACATGCTTCGTTAGATTTGCAAATGTCATTTTGAAATCTTTTTGATTATATTGGTATAATGAGCATTAGCAGCCCAGAACCATTTCTAAGTAGCAAACTTCCCCAGCGAAGATGCCTTTAACACATAGCGAGCTTGCATAACTTGTGATGTCCTCTTTCTGTTAGATGTACAAGTAACATATCGGAATACTTTCTAAATGATGATGGACAAGTATGGTGAGCTTCCGCAGCTCAAAACCATTTCTTCAACACCTGGTGAGAATTTTTTTTTTAGTATATCATACTCTAATTCTCGATTTACTTTAACATTTTACTTTACCTCTTTGCAGGGTAGGAAAGTCGGAACCCACACTTGAAGCTAATTGTCCCCACCCCAACTCCATGAGAAGATGGGGATTCGAACCCCCCACCTCCCCTTTTCTATGTAGAAAGGGTAGTCACTGGAGCAAATTTCAATAGTTCACAGTGAACTTTAGGGGCTTAGAGTGACCTCTTTCCATTAGAAGTAAAAATGTAGCCTCACAAATTTTATTTGCACGGTGAGCTTTTCTAGTCGGGAGCATTCCCACAATGAGCTTTAGTAGCCTATGATGTCTTTCTATTTTCATTAGGTGTGCGAGGGTAGCCTCAAAATTTTCTTGCACAGTGAGTTTTTGCAACTCGGAGCATTTTTACGGTGAGCTTTAGTAGCCCATGTTGCGACCTACCTTTTCCATCCGGAAGGAAAAAGATATAGGTTTAAAGGTATTGCCTAAAAGGCGAGCCTACAATCTTCGATTAGGCACAGGCTCTCTTAACGCGACGTTAGGGTATTCAATGTTAACTCCAATTGACGCTATGAATTTTTTTTAATGATGAGTTGCTATTGACCTATTAAGATTGGTTAAAAATCAAGTGAGGTATAAGAGTATATCTTACTTTCTATTCAATCAGAGAATCTAAGGTCAGAGACTTAATTATACTAATTAATCATCTAGTGCTCTTTCAATAGCTAATATTGTCTATTTTAAGAAGATGCTTGTCGGGTAGTCTGTATTGATTTTAAGCATATTCACTTATATGTAAGGTGATCATGCGAATGAGTAATCATTAATATAATAATCAGCAATTAATGAAGCATTAAATAAATTATAGGGCAAAGCGAGAATCTAACGCTAAAAAATAAGAAAAATATCATTTCTGACATTTGTCCCTTAAGAACATTTACCCCTATTGTAAAGCCCTAAGGGCTTGTTTAATTTGGACAAAATTTTTTTATCAAAGATTTGCGCACATTTTAAGAGAAAACTACTCAAAAGCTAATGTTTAAGCTTTTTTCCTATTATCTGAAAAAAAAAATCGGAATTTTTGAATTTTTATTTTTTAAAATAATATCTTTTTTAATAATTTTTTATTGCGAAATGGGGATTTGGTCTGGCCTGTTGGGCCCAGTCCGAATTGGGCTGCCGCTGGTGTTAGGGTTGGGCCAAGGACGCAAAGACAAATGGGCTATTCACAGCTTCGGTTAAAGAACGAATGGGGCTCAACTCGTGAAATTTAGCTCAATCACTCTAGGAGTTTTTTTTTGGATTCGAAATCCCTCTAGGAGTTGATCGAACCCAATCTTAATGGGCCAAATTCAGCCTTTAACTTAATCTAATAACCAAGGCAAGACACAATACGCACAAAGAAACGCACATCAAGCAACGAATTAAAGAAAGAAAAACTACAAAGCCGCGTCGGAGGATCCACAAACGCCCAAAATCAGAGGGGGCTTAAGCGAAATCTGGTTTGGGCATTTCACGGAACAGGTGAGGTGCACCTGCTAGGAAAAGAAACACAAGGCTCGACCGTGAACAAGCACCGAGATAGACAACAAATAAAGATCCAGAAGCAGCAAAGCACAGCATAGCCCGAGTAAGGACTCGCGCGCCGGAGAACAACGAGTCCCGATCTGACCAGCCCGAAGCATCGCAAAGCAGAGGCGGTGATGACCGCCCGATGCATGGGGTCCCTACCCGGCATGGAGACTACGGTTAGAGAGTGCACTCGACACAAATCAGACCATGGCCGACTGCCTCGACGCCTCCGAACCAGGATCCTCGGGCTTGAATCTCAGAACCAGGAAAAGGAGAAAATATTGAGTGGTATGTGCATGCCACGTCATTCACTGACGTGGTGCGCATTACCACTTATCTGTTGACACGTGTCCGGTGAGCAGGACCCACTGGAAAATGGGAAGGGCTAGATTCGGTCGGCTGGCTCGGCTCGGCTGAGTTGACAAGAAAAAGTGCGCGCAATAAATGTGCAACTCCTGCTTAAAAAGTTTCCCTCTCACTTGAATTTTTAAGGCTTTGTCTCCTTCTCTCTAGTAGAAGAATGATGCAGACGGAGAAGAACGAAGAAGAAGCTTGCTCTGTTTCTTGCTCCGCGCGTCCCAACCCTCCACCTCCGCCTCCCAAAAGCCTTGCCAGTCATCTGCTTCTGGCACGTCGCCTCCTCCAAGAGCCCCACCGGTCGCAGCTGGGTCCCGAGCCCCCTCCGCCTCTGCCTCTGACTGTTTCCATTGCGGAGATAGAGCACAAGGTTTGTGCTTGCGTCGATTTCTCTTCTCAGACAAAGGAAAGAGAAGCAAATCCTCCGCTGTTCCCTCGCCGTCGCCGACGAAGCACATTAAGGCCCTAATAAATGTGCTTTGTCGACCAACTGGGGGAGGAGGGAGGTCCATTACTTCCTGATGCGGAGGGACGGGGGCAAAGATCTGGCCGTAGTGGGGCGGGAGCGGAGCCTGAGGCACATGTCCTCCCGCTACACGCTACGGAGCCGGTAGGCTCGGTGATTACACGCTTGTCTCGAGCCTGAAGTCCCAACCAAAGGGAGGTCATCAACTAGCTGAACTCCGTCATTCAAGATGCGTTGGGGGCTTTCTTTTCTTCCCTTGTCTTCGTCACTATGTTCAATCCATGGGTACTATTCGTGTTCTCTGGCGTTGGGCTCTTCTTTTCAGTTTTTGAACAATCGAACTGGACATTTAATTCGCCTCTCTTCTGTGCTTCGTTTGATTTGACACGATTTTGCCTCTCGGTACTTTTATCCAAAATATCTCATCCATTTCATTTTTGGAACGAGGTTCTGTGTTTTCTCTAGTGTCATTGCCGTCACGGCGAGTTCCTTGGATCCGGCAATAGAGGTGAAGGAAGCGGAGCCAGAGGAGAGGATGAGAAAGATAGGGGAGGTGGCAGTCGCCCTGGACAAAAGAGTGGGGCAGGTGCTCAAGGCGTGGAGGCATGAGGAGGCCAACTCGCTGTATGTGGAGGAAGTGAACGTCAGCGAGGCCAAACCTAGAATCATCTACAGTGGCCTCGTCAAGTACGTCCCTCTCCAAGATCTTCAGGTACTCCTCTTGTCTCTGTGTGTTGCAGCGGCTTGGCGCTGTTCTTGAACGTTGAGGATGAAGTAGACGGCCCATATGTTTGTACGCTCAACTTCATTGGATTGCCTGGGAGGTTTTGGATGATTGCTTGATCGATCTACTGTGTGGACGGGAAAAATTAACCTGGTCTAACATGACAAATGCGTTTTTCGTGGTCTCAGATTAACAATTTGTCCTCTGTTGTTCTTGGGAGTTCTTCAAATATTGTTCTCATCACTTCACCTACTTAGTGCCGGGGTTCAATTTTGGTTACTTTTTGCAGTTTTTGGTGCTCTGGGCTTTTAATAGGTAGGGGTCATATGCCACTCAAGATTCGGATTTGAAGAATTTGAGAGTTAACAGATTGAGCAAGTTTTTAAAGAACAGAATGATTGACCTTTTTAGTTCATGTCTGCAAGTGCACCCTGCCTAACCTTATTGAGAAGTCTGAATAGCTAATTCAATAAGTGGAATGCTGAAGTGCCATGCGCAGCATTGAAATGAGCATGACTGCTCTGTTAGTTTGCACTACTTTGATGATAACGAGCTGCTTGGTGTGTTCATGAATGAGAGGCTTGGAAGCATGGCCTGAGAAAAGGAGTTTGTCTATTTTTGCGCCAATGCCTTACAGAAGGAGTTGGCTGATTTCATTACATCAAAGAATGACTAAAGGGTGGAAGTTAGGGCTCTTTAGTTGGAAGCTGGAGACAAAAGCACTTCTTTCATATGTCATGCACCTTTATAAGATAAAGTCAGCTGAAAAAATACATGATTCGTAGTGATGTTTCACTTTAAGAAGGGAGTCCTGCAATGGTAATCTGTGGCTACTACCGGGAGTCACATCAAGAAATATAGATGAGGGCGGAGCTGGAGGTAAGTTGGGGGTTTGTCCTATGACACCTTAAGATTAGAAGGGAAAAATTAGACATCCTCATGATGATGTGGATCTCTTATGCGCCATTAGAAAAAGCAATATGGACAAAGGCTTAGTCAGATAGTGATCCTGTGTCATTCTTTACGTATCTTGAGACCGACGGTGTCATTTTTTGTTAAGTCACATTTATGTAGTTGACCATTTCATATCTTAGCTTGTTCACTCATTACTTGCAAGTTTCTTGTTCATCTAATTTATCTTTATCCTGGCCACTGTATAATCCTTTATCTTATGGAGGTCTTCTAGATGGAACTGTGGTCATGCCGTAGTAAAATATGAAATGATCAAGTATATTGCCTGGTATGAGGAAGTTGTGAGTAGTTCTTCAGTGTAGTATCTGCAGTAGGTGGTCTCTTGTCATGCCTTCTTCCTTTCTTAGGGCATGGTGTTGTCAATGATCTGACCGACTTGGCTCTATGATTTTGAACTCTCGAACGATACATAATTTCAATCCCCATCGTTGATGAGCTTGTAGTTAGAAGTAGATCTCCTACTTTGGAGTTTAGCGCAACAAAATTGATCTCCTACGGAAAATGAATTTCAATTGTAATAGACATATGGAAAATCCATAACTAGTTTGATATAATTATGACCTTTAGCAGCAAAATTGAGTTTAACAAGTGATATGAGGAACCCTCATGGGTTGCTCAAGTGGCAAAACATATTTGTCCTCTTCATTCAACACTTGAGTTGCTTACACATTCTACCTATTGCGTGCTACCAATTTGTTGAGCAAATTAGTATTAACATGTTTTGATCACATCATCCTATCAATTTGTTGAGCAAATTAGTCCATGATTTTTCACATAGATGATCTTGGATGTATCATACTTTGTTGTTATGAGCCAAGTCTTCAATTTAGGAATCCCAATAGTCGCCAAATCTGTGTAGGGAAACAGCTCCGATTATCTTACAGAACCAAGATTTTGGTTCTACACACTCACTTCAGTAGTTCCCGAACTTCGTGAAATTGAACCCATGTACCTATGGAGCCATATCATAACTTCTACATAATTTAGATATGAGCCTCTACTCACTTAAATAAACTTATTAAGTACTTGGATTAAGTTTTGTTATCATCAAAATCCTTTAAACAATTTCCAACAATTGTGATTTAGCTCCACCGGCCACTGAGAATGTGCTCGCGCCAAAACACACCTCCATCTGCCGGCGAGCACAACTCCCATCCAAATATAAGTTTACATACACTGCCCCTTTTCTTCGCCACAAATCACCCACCACCAGAGCTTCCAAGCACTAGCAACCACAATCTCATCCAATACTCGACGCGCCAGCATGCGCTAGGTCATAGATGACCTAACTGTCTAGATCATTTTTACGCAATAATGACCTGCCTCATCTCGATTCGTGTCCCTTCATGCCAGTACTTAGTCTCTGATATGATCATAGCCAGAGCCGCTCCGCATCACCACCACATTAGCTCCAAGGCAGGAGAGCGCCATGTCAGTGATTGGCCCAAAAGTTCACTGCGTCAGCAAGTCGTGCTGATCGGCAGACTGAACCAGCCTAAGGGATTCACGAATCTGGATTGTTCCTCTTCCAATTTCGTCTAATTTCTCCTTTATGTTGGCCTTCATAATTTGATGTCTGTTTTATGTATATTTCTTCTATAAATGATATTTATCTTGGTTGCCTTGTACGCGTACTACGATGGAGAAAATCAGGGATGGATTGAGAAATTTATATTAGCAGGAAAACCTAATAGATACTAGTAAGTATATAACATCCATTGATTCAAATAGAAAATATAATGTTCTGTGGTTGAAAAGAATAGAATGATAAGTAAAACTTCAATAGATTTTGCTTAAACTTCGCCCTTAAACCTTCATAAGTATATGTCTGTCCACTGCAGTTCTCAATCATGGAGGAAAATAACGAAATAGTGATAACATAACTGATGAAAGTGATTTCTCATCAAATTCGTGAAGGCGGACATTGAATTGTAATTTAAAAATGGCATAATAAATATTTGTGTACGAGAAAAAGTAATATCGTTTGAGATTCCTTTCATGACTGATCTTGAACTTTTTCTCTTCGTTGATGGTTAGGCTAATGTAGTCTTTTCCACGTGGTACACCAACCATGGAGATAACCTTTTGAGCTCCTTGTTGGAAATTCCCTCATGGGCTCCAAGAAATTGGTTCCCAATGACTCTTTGTCTATTGTTTGGTTAATACAATTAGAAATTCCAAACCGTCACTCTCATGATACATTTATTCAAAATTAATTTTCGTTTGACAAAAAATACTAAACTGTTCCACCGACATTTATACTAAACCAGTTTTTTGGAAAAACATTTGCTTGGCTCTTCTTCCAATTTGGGCTATCAATTTATAAATATTGGGGAACTAGTTTTAATAGATTAATATTTGATAAACATAAGAAATAATCAAGATACACGAACTACTTTCAAGACCTTATTAATCTGAAAAATATCAAGAAAAATAATGAAAGACAAAAATGCTGCAAGGATTCACAGTATACCTTCAAGAGTTTGTTCTTGGCATTGAAGGTTAATGAGTGCCAAACACTGTGAGTGTTGGATACTACAAGTGCTAAAACTTGGCCATTTAAATATTAAAATCGGTGAAAAATAAAACACTTAAGTATCGATAGCGAGAAATTTTGACCAAATTGTTGACATGACATTTTTTGGCAACTCTTTTTTATCCACGTGGCAATTCTTTTAAAAAAAATTATCCACATAGTCCTATAAGCCCAAAGTAACGTTGTTTTGCGCTAAATTTGGTTTTTAATATAAATATTAATTAAAAAAAATTTAAAAAAAATTAAAAAAAGAGGACAGGAACACATTCAGTGAGGGCCTCCACAACTGTCCTTTTTTTAATTTATTTTAATTAATATTTATATAAAAAATCAAAATTGGGAAAAAAAATAACATCGTTTTGTACCTTCATTGCTGAGTAGGCTTTCTGGTGAGTTATATAAATCACTTATATTATTAAAAATAAGCAACATTATATTTCTGGCCACCCTTATCGGAGTTGGTACTTAAATGTCCCAATTTTCAAAAAAAGCAACACTTAAGTATATATTTGAATTTTTGAATATTTAAGTGTCTCCTGTAGGCATTTGCAATATACTTTAGCCAAGGTTAATAATCCAATAATTTTTCACATTGTAACATGAAAAGAGTTTTAGAAGGAGTTTGAGAATTACTAGAGGCTCTCCACAATTTACTTTTAATTAAGTTGGTGAAAATTAATTAAATTGAATTAATTTTTTCCATGGCTTAGGTTAATGAGTGTACTCAAGGCACTTGTTAAGCATACTAAATGAGAGAATAATTCATTTTCCAAAGTAGTGATCATGTATAAACATTAAGTCACTGCATTGAAAAATATAAAATTTCTTTATTTGGCTAAGAAGTGCTCTATGAGCACATGACTTATGTACTGGAGACTATTGCCGTTAAATGAATATCGGTAGATTGATATACTTTTATCTGTCTCGATACTCACCTTTTGTTCTTACCGGATTCCAAAATGTATTGGTAACTAAATTTTGACAGGCAACTTGGTTAGCCTATAACTTGCTGATAAGGTACATATATTGATATACACCTTGAAAATTACTGACATTTTTATTTTTCCAAATTACCAAGTATTTTAGTAATCCACCAACATTCATTTTTGCGTGGCTTATCTACGTGTTAATTTTTTTAAAATTTTATAGGAAATTACCAACTTCAATTTAAGTATTTTACAAACATTCCTAATAACAAGTTACCAAATAATTTTAGGTTAGCATATATTATTTGAGAGTTATCAATTTTTGTTTGATTTTTTCAAAATTACTTAATGTTGTCATGGTTTACAAATATATTTTTTTTGAAACTTACAAATGTGTTAAAGTTACTAACTTCTATACAAAATTAGCAACCATAACTTAAGTGTTCTACCAACTTATCTCCGATTGATTTGCTAAATAATCTGGGTAGTATGAATTTGTTTTGAGTGACATATCAACTTCTATTTAGCTGTTTTGAAAACTATTTTGATCAGATACCATTTTGTATCTGCTGACACTGCATATTTGTTCAAGTAACTAACTTTTATATACATATATCATTTCTTATTAACTATTCAATTAATATGAAAAGGACACGGGATGTTATCACAAACAAGTTGTCGATCAACTTTGTTGTTACTGACAAGATTTGATAGTCACCAACGGTTTCACGAACTTACCAGCATGGAAACACAATTCCTAATTTTAACCCATGAAACACGAGTCATCCATATTCCAATCGTTTGGAAGTTTCCCACGAGCATCAGTCATGGCTGCCATTGAGCGAATTGTCTGCGACCCGCCAGAAGCTTATGTCCTTTCTTTTTTGAACTCACGAAGCAGATTTTGCAGGAGGCGGTTCCATTGTCTACTCTGGTCTCTTCAAACTCCTATAATCCCCATTACATCTGCATTTGCATAGGGACTTACGCTGTTCTAGTCACTAGACGTTAGGTTTATATCAGAGTTACGAGGACTAACGATAGTTATCCCCTATTCATTAGGAAAATAATGGGGCTCATTGAAAAAGAAGAGTGTAAAAGAATCCTTTAGACCAGACCCATTTAGATGGCCGGTGAAATGCGAATATCAAAGGGGAAGCAAAGAAACTTCACTCTTTACTCTCACCAACTCAGCCCTTTTGTATGACCAGGCTATCTTGAATCCGACAAACATCTCTTTGATTCTTTCTTCTTAAGAAACAAGATATTCAAAGAATGTATATCGATGTTCCAGCCCAAGAAGTCACAGGGCACAGGCGACGTGCCGACAGACGTGCTTTCAGCCTTTCCGGACAGAGCCAAAGTTCCACGAAGCCTGGCGGCTTCTCTCGAGATTTGCGGTCAAGTCGAGCTTTGCCCCTTGTGATCAATGTGCTGGGGTGAAGTGGGTGAGTGGGTCCAAGGCTTCAAGCCAAAAACAAAACTGGAAAAATAACGGTGTGAGTCCAAAGCTTCAAGCCACTCGAGTATATGCGAGCGAGGGGGTGGGTACTGTTGAATTTTTATATAAATGGATCGAGCGAATCGGATAAAATTAATTGGAATGAAGGAAAGGAAATCGGACACTAGATTTATGTGATTCAGTCCAAATATCGGAACCTATGTCCATAGAGAGAAAGCAACATGAAATTTCACTATAAAATCAAGTGATACAATAAAAATTATAATCACTTGAGCATTCAAACACTCTCTCAATATTTCTCAATCCCCAATTACACCTAATAACTTATACAGTGTTTAGCCTCTCATAATTCCCAATAAAATTCTCACTCAAAAAATTAAATAAATTCTACTAACACTCAGATGTAATTACAACAACCAAACCCTCACAAGAAGAACTCTCTCTTCTCCCGGCCACGCTCTTGGCCTCCTGGTGCTCTAAGGCACTCTCCTGGTGCTCAAAGGCATGCCTTCTCCTTCACTCCTTCTCTATCTTTTATGAAACGCATGACTTGTCAGAAGACAAATAAAGCCGCAGCTTCGGCGCCTCCCACATTTACTTTCTAAAGCAGAAACGCCGCGCTCCATTTTTTATTGCATGCATGCATGTGCATGCATTTATGAAGTGAAGAAGAGATGGGACATCCTTGGACTTGTTTCCTCTCTCTCTCTTTGACTTTTTCTCTTCTCATTAAATTAATACAAGACAAAGGAAGCACACGACAGATGACCACTGTTCTTTCTCTTCTTACTCTTACGTTCACAATCCTTTGGCAGATGACAAGAAGGAACCCATTGATTTAATACAAAGTGGGCCACCGTCCACTTTCCTCCATCATTTCCAAGTCCAAGAGAAAAAGTCCAACTTGCAGTAATTTTTGGACTTTCCCTCTTTTGGCCTCACGCTTCTTTCTGGCTACACGCTTCCTTCTGACGCATTCTTTAATTACTTCGCATCAAACACGTATGCAGAAGGCAATAAGATCACGTACAATTAATTCTTGATCTATTTGTGATCGAATTCACGTGTCCTCATCAGTTTGATTTTATTCATCAGACTTAAACTCAAAACATATTTTTTACAGATACTGTGGGCTAGAATTTGAGTAGACTTTAGAAAAGATCCTTCTCAGCAAGTGCATGGTCACGAAGATAAAATGGTTGCTTAACTCATTTTTGGTTGTTTGTCTAGATGACCGTGCAATGTTACTGTCGTGGAATTCTACAATTAGAATTGGTTGATGCGTGTTCTCAAATTAACTTGTTAGGTAACTAATTGAAGAATTAAGATATTGAAATTTAGTGACGTAATCAAAATGGTATTGCCCTTTTCATTTTTGTTTTCGAGTTGGGTGAGAAGTGCAACCCTACATGTATAGAGTTATATTTCTCACACATTTCGCTTTGGAATTTCGTGTTAATATGGTGCTTTAAATTGATGGGGACAGACCAACCACTCCCACTCTCATCCGTATTTTGAGACCACTTCTTCTAAATTATCCCAACTTGCGGGGCTTAGGTCATTTCTTAATCATACCTCTGCCATTGCTCACTATAAATGCTGCAACACAATGAAAATGGAAATGAAAATCGACCCTCACTTTCCTACCTGGTCATCGCTCGTTGACCCCCATTCCACACGGGGTACTTGCAGCTTCCTTAAAAATGCATTATACTCTTTCCTCAAACTTGGACTTTATATGACCACTGTACAAGTGATCTTTTTTATGAGAGTTCTAATTTCCCAACACTTACGTTTCAACAAAAAGACTTGTATGCATAAAAAAAACCCAGGTTCTGTGGAATTAATGCATTAAAAAGGACAAATTTTAGTGGATAACACTGCCATAGTTGGTGGTGAACTCGCTTTGGCTAAAAATTTATTGGTTGCTTTTGTTTTTGATACATAAATTTTGGCGACCCAATTAGTTGTTAATTATATAAAAGATTATGAATTGACTGTAGTCCCTAACGAAAAATCGTAATCGCATTTTGTATAATAGACTCCGTTTGTTTTATGAAAAATATTTTCTAAAAAAAATGATTTCCTTGTGTCATTTGAAATAATTAGTCAATGAAAAATATATTCATTGTTGATGACAATTTATGTCTAAGCATTTTTCTAGATCATAAAAATATTTTTCGTTCATTCATTTTTGTAAGTAATTCAGACAATCTTTTTTTTTTTGGGAAATGTGTTTTAAATAATTTGTTTTCAGTGAAACAAATGCACTCTTAGTTACATTTTTTTCATGCATTATTTAAATTTTGGTGGCCAAAATTTATAAATGGAAGAAGTACCATAGAAAAATTAAATTTATTATAGTAAATTCGGGGGATAAAGACAATATCTTAATAAAAAAATTTCAAAGGACACCGCAGGAATGTCTTTCACAACCATATCATGACAAGAAATCATTTTTAAATATTTTTTTAAATTTCGTGAAAAAAAAAGAAGCCTTAAAATGGAATATCAGACCCAATCTAGCTAGGATGGCTCGCTCAACAAACAAAGTTTATCTACCGACCAAAAAAAAAGAAGTTTATCTGAAGCAAATTCTAGGAGCTTTATGTGAGGTTTGAGAGGGAAAGGAATATTGAGGCAGATTAATAATTCACAAAAAAAATAAAGAAAAGGTGAAAAAAACAGTATAAAATAAAATGAACATTGGGCCGGCCGCTTCTGCACAACTGTCGACACCCAACACAATTTGAGATACAAAAAGTTAAAAAAGGCGACTGTTCATCGTTCTTAGGGGTTCTCCTTCTGCCGGTGTGGATTCATTTCTTGGTGTTGTTGCTGCTTTCGTCCGGCGGTCTCTGGTTTGCTTTCTCGTCGAAATTCTCGAGATCTTGTTTGCCGGTGTTGATCTCTGGCTCCTGTCCTTCCACGAACACCGCCGCCCCCGCTCCTAGCAGTCACCACGCCTGCTGCCAGCTTGTCCATCGTTGCGCCTCTACCGCGCTCGCTGGTACGCTTTGTCGCGCTTCGCACGTCCTGCTGCAGCCGCGACAGCAGCTTTACCGACTAATTCTAACACCACAGCAGCAGTCCCAGGCGGCATCCCGGCTCCACTAGACGCCATCGCTTGCTCTTTTTGTTTCCTCTGCCACGTTTTATTTCTTTTTGCAGGTTGCCCAGAGCAGACTAGCATTGATCTAATTCACACCGTTGCCATCAAGCAGGGTCCGACCAACAAACCTTCAAACTAGGTAATTTCTCGAACCGATTCGATTAGATTATTCATTGCCTAGTTTGCACTTATTGATTATCTAATTTGATATCAGTCAATGATAATCTTGATCAGGTTATGATATGCATGACCCCATTTTGAATGCCGCTTTCTCACGCGGTTGCGGCTGAGTCGTCTATCTCGCGTGCCCAAGAAATTGCTTTTGCTTTGTTTGTTCGAATTCGAATTTATGGGATATATCCATCACATCACCCGTAAAGATAGCTGCTTGTTCTGTATGTTTTCTTTTGTTTGGTCTCTTGCTTTGTGTTTCTGTTGTTAATAATTCTACAGTTTGCAACTCTTTCATCTTCTGGTTCAATTATTTTTCTTTGGGATAATGGCACAAAAAATCCCAAATTTTGCTCCATGTGACATATTTATTCTAAACATTTTTTTGTGATACTAAAAACCTCAAACTTTATCCTGTGTAACACATTTACCACAAACTTTGCCAGGTATAACACATTTACCCTAAATTTTCTTTTGTGACACAAAAAATCCCAAATTCTATCCCGTGTGACACATTTACCCCAAACTTTTATTCAAAAGAGCATTTTCATCTTTTAATTTTTATTTTTTCTTTATTTTTTCCTTTTTCTTTCTTTCTTTTTTCCCTACTCACCGCCGCCGGAGGAGCCACTAGAGGGGCACCAGCATCGGCCCTTGCCCGACTTAGGTGAGGGTGGCCCCCGCCAGATCTGGTGAGGGTTGTCCTCGCTTGCTAGGGCCAGGGCGACGGCGAGGGCCACCCTTGCCGGATCTGGGGAGCGCAGCCCTTGCCTGAGTCGGGCAAGGCCGACGCCAGCGTTCCTCCGATGGAAAAAAAAATAAAGAAAGAAAAAGGAAAAAAAGAAAATAAAAAGAGAGTAAAAGACGAAAATGCCATTTAGAATAAAAGTTTGGGATAAATGTGTCACATGGGGCAAAGTTTGGGGTTTTTTGTATCACAAAAAAAAGTTTAGAGTAAATATGTCACACGATATAAAGTTTGAAATTTTTCTTGTCATAAAAAAAAGTTTAGGGTAAATGTGTCATAAGAGATAAAGTTTGGGATTTTTCATATCACTCTCCTCTTTTCTTTTAAGTTTGATCGATAGTTGAACTAATCATTTGGCGTTCATTTATGCCTGGTCTCTGCCACCATCTCTTGGACTCCGAAGTCGATGTTTTTCTGATACCCGTCAAAAGAAAATTTCCCTTCGATGCTTGTTGGGTCCCACTCTCCAGCCCCTGGACCTTTTTGCACCAGAGTTCGTCTTCTATAAGTTGTAAGAGTCACTTTTTTTTTTGACTTGATCAGCAATCATTGCATGACAAATGATAGAAATTGGAAAGAGAAGCTCAATTTCAGAGGACTCAAGCAGCACAAACTTGGTTGAAATGCACACTACCGAATTTCCTATCATCCCCAGTCTGTAAGATCTTTTGAGAGATCTTTGATGTAGCAAAGGCAGCTACGATGAAAAGAAAAAGGAGTCGCTCAGAAACAGGATCCACTAGCAACGGCACATCTGGAGCTCACTTTGATGTGTTCTTGAGTTTTCGAGGACCGGATACTCGTGATAATTTCACAGATTACCTTTATCATGCCTTGCTAGATAAGGGCATCCATGTTTTCATGGACAAGAAGGGGATCGATTTCGGTGAAGAGATCGGTCCCGAGATTTTCCAGGCCATCAATGGCTCAAAAATCTGCATTCCCATCTTCTCTAAAGACTACGCGTCCAGTAGTTGGTGCTTGCATGAGCTAGAACACATGATGGAGTGTAGGAAAACCAAGGAACTGGAGGTTATGCCCATTTTCTTTGATGTGGAACCTTCCGACGTGAAGCTTGAAACCAAAGTATACAGAGAAGCATTAGCTTTGCATGAACACACACGTGGGGTTGAGATTGTGCAACGCTGGGCAAAGGCGCTCAAGGAGGTTACTAGAATCAAGGGATGGGACACCAAGAACATAGGGTATGTTAACTCATTTGACTCCATCTTCTATTTTCTCTCTGCTTCTTTTGCTTGTATACCAATTATATTTTAAAGAGCCTAATTATTTATTATGCTCTAGGCTTGTTAAGCGTGTTTTTGTCAAGTTGAAGTCCCTAAGAACTCAGTGGTATCATTGATTAAAACCCAATCAAATCAATTCATGGCCTCCTAAAGTATCAAATCTGACTTTAAATCAATCAAAAACATGTCTTGAAATCTCAAGGACTTTATCACGGTCTTATTAAATAAATGCGTTTATTGAATTAGAGTCAGTTGCTTACATTCTTCAATGTCATGCTTTCTCGATAACATAATTTGAACACAAACTTCTCAGTGGAATATAATGGGGAAAAGAGCTAAAAAATAGACTAGAAAGCCTTTATACTCAAAGAAAAACACTAAATTTAGAAAGTCTGACTAATTCGCATTTGAAATTCAGAACCTAATGGAAGATCTAATCCGATACAATCTTTTTCAAAACCAGGACTCCTTGATCGATGCTGTACGATTTATCTTCAGAGATATGTCTATGTGTTGTAGATGATGCTGAGAGTTTTCTTTGTCTTTAATTTTTTCCCCCTATTTTCAATGGACGATTCCATTCTACATCCTCATATTCTTCCGCAAAAATTTCTAGCCGTTTCTTGACTTGCACGCTATTGTAGGAATGACTTGTAACAATATTTTAATTACTGCTGTTTCTTGATTGATGGAGCTTTCTAGACTCAGCTTCTCTTCCTTTCATGTTTTGAGTTAAACGATTGCTGCCACTTGTCATAATTTTCGCTTTACCTCCGTCCATCAATGAGCCTTTTAGACATTCTATCTCTGAATTTCACAAGTCAAATGTATTTTTATGACTTTTATGACCGACAGGCTTGTATAGGCATTCTATTGAGTGACCTTATGGGTTGATTGTATCGTTATGATATGATTTTGGCCATAAGCTTTTTTCATGTTTAGGCCCTAATTTAAGGTTTGGCTTCCATATGGCCATAAACTAGGGGTGAGTAATAGTCCAAATTCAAGTTAGGAACGGGTCAAAACTAAACTTGCCAGTCCAGTTCAAACCCTATTCTTATAAGAATTGGCTAGGTTCACAAGTTCAAAACCAAGGATCGATGATCTGAGCTGTTACGAACTGATTTGAAATTTACTATTCAACTTAGGTGAGTTTTCGGTTCAGATCAGTTTCTGTCTTTTTCTTTTTTTTTTTTCTTTTCCAAATTGACATAATGTGACGGATCATCATGGCGAGGTGACCTCATATTAGGAAGATCTATTTTTTTTCTCTCGCCGCAGTGGGTGGACGTGCATCGAGAACTACACTTGCATATTGTAAACTTTTTCATCTATTTTGGTGCCCTCGAAGATATATTTCCTCCTCTTTTTCCTTTTTAAAGGCCAATATGGCTCATTTTGACAAAATAAATCTACAAATATTTTCCCATTTCTTAAATCTGTTTCCTTTGCCACTTTCAGATCTGATTTAATTCCTACTTTTTTCAATTTAAACAACTGGTCGGTTATTGTTTTTCAGAGTGGAACCGAAACTTGAATAGACCCATTGAAGTAATGTATTTCGACTAGTCCGAACATGAGGCTTCATAACACAAACAGAACGACTTGGGTAGGGTTTCAGGCTGGGCCTCCACATGTTTTTCTTTCCCACCTATATGGTGCTCAAGATTCAAACCGACTAGGTGGCTTCCTGGATAGAATCCTCTCAAACAAATTTTAAATTAAAAGTTTATTTAAATAAGGAATTGACAAAAAATACAAAACAAAAAAATTGGGTCTGGTTTGGTTTCAAACCTGTTGTTGGGTGGACTAATTCCGTTTCCAATTCCAAAGAACCTGGAACGGTTCCTGGTTCAATTATTGGTTTCGAGTTTTGAATGTGTGAAAATAATCGGAAGGAATCATTTTGCACTTCATGATCTTGATCATCACCCTCATTAAACATTCATAGAATCCTATTACTATGGTTGAATCAATTCGGAAAATCATGCATATTTTCCCCTTATGCGTCCTGTATATTGTGGCTAACTCGTATCACTGAATCATCTTGTATATACACGTTTATTTTCAATCAAATGGTAACTTTATTATACTCTACTTACTGACATACAGCCATGGAGAACTCACACGGCTAATAGCTCGTAAAGTTTTGGTTAAGCTTAAGGTGTCTTCGGTACATCTGTCTGATTGTTTGGTCGGGATTGACCATTCAGTGGATGAAGTAATAGATTTGTTGAGTGTTGAATCTAAGGACATAAGGCTTGTTGGAATATGTGGAATAGGTGGTATAGGCAAAACAACTCTTGCCAAGCTTACTTACCGCAAACTGTCTGCTAATTTCGAAAGTTGTTGCTTTCTCCCGGATATCCGACAAGCATCAGAAAGTTCAAGTTCTGGTCTTCTAAATCTGCAAAGGCAACTAGTGCATGAGATCCTTGGGGATAAAACAATTGAGATTTCTAGCATTGATCAAGGGAAAAATATGATCCAACAACGATTCAGTAGAAAGAAAGTTCTTATTTTCCTTGATGATGGAAATCATAGGAGCCAACTTATGGCATTGGCAGCAAAGAAAGAATGGTTTGGCTTGGGAAGTAGAATACTTGTTACAACAAGAGACAAAAGTATTTTATGTGGATTCCAAGACCAATTTGAGCATTGTTTGATTTATGAAGCCAAGGAGCTCAACGATCTCGAAACTCTTCAACTTTTTAGCAACCATGCCTTTAGAAGCATCTCTCCTCCAATTGCATTCTTGAGTCTATCTAAGAAAATTACCACAAAAACCGGAGGGCTTCCTTTGGCCATTGAAGTAATGGGCTCATTTTTATATGGAAAAAAGGAAGCAATGTGGCAAAGTACATTAAAAAAGATGGAAGAGTGTCCTCATAAGGATGTGAAGGATAAGTTAATGTTGAGTTATGAGGCATTAGATCATCACCAACAGCAAATATTTCTTGATATTGCTTGCTTTCTAGTTGGAGAATGTAAGAGAGATGCAAATTACATGTGGAATGACTGTAGATATTTTCCGGATGAGGGGATTGAAGTTCTACTTTTAATGTCCTTAGTGAAAATTATAGGAAAGAATCAATTATGGATGCATGATCAGTTTAAAGACTTAGGCAGGAGCATTGTGTACCAAGAAAATTATGAAGACCCAGGAAAACGTTCTCGGGTGTGGAATCATGAACAAGGTCTTGATATGATCAAAAGAAAGAAGGTAAAAGTCTTAAGTGCAGCCTCCTCTACTTTGTTCATTGCACAAATCTTCCTTCAATTGTTTTCCCACTGTTTCAAACTTTATTTGGCACTTTTTACATTGAATTGACTCTTTCCTCATTTTAGGGAACCGAAGCTGTTGTAGCAATCCGTATGAACTTTTACGGGATTGTACCAGCCACTATTTTGACATCAGATGATTTTATGAAAGTGCCAAATATTAGATTTCTTAAAATAGATGGTGGGAACCTCTCTGGAGACTATATGAATCTCTTTTCAGAATTGAGATGGCTATCTTGGAAGTATGGTCCTTCAGAGTTGCTTGTAACCAACTTTTGCCCAAAAAATCTACTCATCCTTGACCTGTCGTGGAGCCGTATAAGCAATTTTTGGAGTGGTTGGACTCAACTTAAGGTACGAGCAAATTATAAGGTGCAACATGTTATATTTTCTTGCGGGAACACCAGTTTGAGTGTCGCACGGTTTTAGATTGCCATTTTATTGAATTTTTTTTCTATTTAAATTTCATTGACTTAATTGAAAGAAGAAATACAGCTCTGGAAGAATGTCTGAGATACCAATCCTCCATGTCATAGCTGAATTACTTTTAATCTTTAAAAGCTCACCTATTAAAATTTCGCTGGAACTATCTCAAATCAAGCAATTACTTTTCCATTTGTCTGTATATTTCCTTTACAAAAATTAATGTAAGTCAATAGAGAATACATACTGATAATTCATTTGCCGGAATCAATGTCTTGTCGGTTAATATCTATTGACTTACGCTGCCTTTAAATGACATTATATAACATTCATGTTGTTTTGAGTTCCTTGATTATGCCAATAAGCTGTCCCTAATAGAAGTTTAAGGGTAGTTACTTGTAACATCAAGTAGTAAATAGGACTGATATGCAAGGTATACGATGCCCAAAAAAAGCCAAACACTAAAGAGAACTCGGTAAATTTAGAAGAAATTTGTGAGTGAAATTGAACATGCAACCTGGTATTATTTAGTAATTCAACAGTTAAATATGCTTCTTCAAGATACTCATCCAAAGGAGTTTCTAATTTTATTCCCTTCATTATTGATATTACGCATTTTAATAGCACTACTAGCAACTATTCTTCCTCAAAATATTTCTAATGTTTTGTAGTTGTTACTTTAAAATTAGCATCAGTTTTTAAAGTCAATTTTGCTGATACTCTCATATTAAAAGAAGTCATAAAAGCTCGTG
The DNA here is from genome assembly GCA_014858505.1 of Corymbia citriodora subsp. variegata. NCBI lineage: Eukaryota > Viridiplantae > Streptophyta > Magnoliopsida > Myrtales > Myrtaceae > Corymbia > Corymbia citriodora. Next base: position 17,191,928 of record CM026412.1, read on the forward strand.
ACATATGCTATTATGTAAAAATTTGCATTCACAGTTTCTGTTAAATTATAGTTAGGGTTTTTAATTTTCAAATTATGAAGAAAACTACAATCTTTCATCACATATCTTAATTCCCTATATAAATTTTTGATGATCAGAGATCTTCAAGATTATGATTATCTTTATTTTCAAATTATTATATGTATGGTTTATACTCTGAGTCCGAGTTAATATCATTTCAGTAAAGAAGGAATTTTTCTAAAGTTAATTTTTTTTCATAATAGATCTTTCATCACATTCCTTACTCCCCTATAAAAATTTTTGATGATATGTAATCTGCAAAATAATGATTATCTTCAATTTCAAAGTATTATATGTACGGTTTATACTCTAAGTCCGACTATATATCATTTCAATAAAAATGGAGCTCTTCTAAAATTAATTGTTTTCATAATAAATACTATTTTATTTTAACATTGTGATATCAATATTCTATATTATTATAAAGGTTCAAACTTAATTTCCTTATACCAATAAATGTTGCAGTATGGACATGGGCTGAGCTGGGCGGTAATAGAAATACTTATGATCGTGATCTCACGTACTATATTAGAAATGTCATTGAATATTATTAAAATAATCTATTTGTTAGATAATGGGAAGAGATCCTCCTATTTCTTACAATTTAATCATTTAGTTTTGCTCTTGTGCTCTTAGAACTTATATCTTACAAAGACAAAATTAAGGATGAATTTGATACTTTCAATTATTTTGAAAAATCCCAAATCTTATCGATTATGAACTCTCCCTTTCATTATATATTGAGAAAAAAGTCCAACCAAATGCTATGTAAGCTAATCTAATCTTAAAATTTCATCAACAGTCTTATACACGTTAGAAATTAGATATTCAAGAGGATGAATTTTAGTATATATGAGATATTTTCTTATAGTTTAATTTTTCATGACACAATGTACGTGGATGAATTCTAGTATATTAAAGAAAAGCAAAGCACAATGATGTGTTTGTAAAAAAAATAAAATAAATTACTTAAGGAAAAAATTGTTATAGAGCTAAGGAAAATAATTGGTATAGTCATTGTTCATCCCATGCATGATCTTCATTGGAATTTTTTTGATAAAAGTGTTAGGATGAATTCTACTTTAAAGGGATCTCTATCCCTCTTTCTTAGACAAATGCCATGAACTTATTGGTAAAAAAATTGTCCCGAGGACAAATGCGTAAATTTAAAAGATGAAATAAAATAATCACATGTTAAATTTTACTTATCTGTTGTACTTCATTGACTCCGCATTCCTACTTCTCTCTATACCATTTTTCCTTTTTAAGTACCAGAAAACTCCACATTCTCAGTTCCCTTTTGTATTTTTACTAACTAAATTTTCCATTTTATGTATAATTATTCACTCTTAGAATCAATTATATGCAATATATCCAAAATTGGAAATACGGGCAATTTTACATGTGCACAAATTCTTGTTCAAAATGATGAGAAGAGAGGTTTCTAATTTTCAGGGATATTTTCTCCCTTCTCTCCCCCAAGTACCTGAATTAAATCTTAAAGGAAAAATAAATGAGGATGGTCAAGTAATTTAAGATATTTTTTTATAGTAATCATAGTAAACTTTTTTTTTTTGCACTTTCAAGAAAATACTTTTCTCTTCCTTATTGCTATTTTAAGAAAATCTAAAAGGTTTTTGCTAACAAGTACTTTGAAAACATTTTCTAGACATCCATATAAAAAAAAATTGTCATTTATAAAGCATTTTTCTCTTATTTTGCACAATTAGTGCATAACTAATGTAAATCTTTGTTTATTCCACATGGCTAACAAAGTGCACTGGAGGCACTAATAAGACCTAACCCAAAATTGGACGAACCAAGCCTGTATTTGATAACCATATTAAGTGCTTTTGATAACATCTAACTCTACACAACTTAATAAATTGTTTTAAGTGTAAATCACTTAATATAATATGTAGGAAGCGAATATTTACTAGGTTAAGTGAAAAAAGAAATTCAATCAAAACTGTAACATTACGAATTATATAGTTAAAACCTTCCAACAATGTTCCCTATTCTATATTTGGCAAGAAAAAAATAAAAAATATTATTTAATGTTCATTCGTTATAAAACTACTTTTTATTTTCATTTTCTGTACTTAAATAATTCAACAATTTTCAACACTTAAAGTTTCACCACATTGAACTCTAATTGTCATTTCATTCGATATCATGTGCCTAATGGCACTGTACAATTCGTCTCCACTTCATTTGTTGATTAGAGAGCTGCTGTCTTCACCAAGACACATCAATTTGAGTGTTTTCGGATCTATTCTCCCTATTCAAATTGACTTCTTTCTAGTTACGTCGAGTGTGAGAGGTATGTTAGATTATATTAGGATTACTCTTTTGGGCTAAGTTATTTGTAATTTACATTAGTTGTACTTAAGTCTGGTTTTTTTTTTTTCTACATAGGTCTTATAATCTTCATTTTGGTGGTGTATAGGATATTATATTCCTCTCATTTTCATCACAATTCTCACCTAACATATTGAGCAAATACTTTAATAGACTCAAATACAAGTTAAATTAAAAATCTTGATTATGCACTTTCGTTTACTAAATAGAGGATATAAGGAATAAATAATATTGATTGGCTCCGCACTATTGTAAATTCAATAAATTTTGCCGCATGAAGAGAACGTAATTAAAAAAAGTGAAGTATGACATTTGGTGTAGCTCTTTTTTCATTCAGGATATTTGGTTATGGTTACATTGATGGAGTAACATTATTTTTTGTAATGTCCTGCAAAGCTTCTACTAATTCAACTTCTTAAAAAAATGATTTGATAGGTGGCTACGAGATTAAAGGTCCTTAATCTTTCATATTGCCGCATGTTAACTGTAACTCCAGACCTATCAGCACATTCATCCTTAGAAATACTAATTCTTGAGGAGTGTGAGAATTTGAAAAGGGTTCATCCATCCATTGGTCAACTAAGGCGTCTGAAGCACTTGAATCTAAATGGATGTTGTTCTCTCCGGGAATTGCCTAAATTAGGTTCTCTGGAGGCTTTGACTGAGCTGTTCATGGATAGAGTGACCTCTGTACTAGAAACAATGGTTTGGTCATGTGAAGAAGTCGAGGCTCTCATAAATGGAGAAACCTCAGAACAAGAAAGTTATGGAAGAGTTTGGCCATATGAGGAAAAAAATATAGGCATTGGGTATGTCCCAAGCTCAATCGGAGCACTTTTGAATCTCGAGTGCTTGTCCATTTGTGGAGCTCCAAGGCTAACAACACTTCCAGAATCAATTGGGTTGCTGAAATCTTTAGTTGAATTGAATATCTCAAACACAGGAATTATAGAGTTGCCTAGCTCCATTGTTCATCTTAAGAACTTGAAAGTCTTGAAGATGAACAGAAGTTGCATAACAACACTACCGGCGACAATTGGGATGTGGGAGAAACTGGAAGAGATTCATGGAGAGGATTGTTCGAAGTTACAAATGATTCCTGGTGATGTTGCAAGACTATGTTTCTTAAAAATTTTCAAGTTAACCGAAACTCGTGTGAAGCTAGTACCAGAGCTCCCCCCAAGTTTATTAAGTTTACATCTCTCTTCAATAACAGAAGTTCCGGACATGTCGTATCTGAGAAATTTGAAACAGAGTTTTTCCAACTCAACCTCAATCTCAGCTTTGGAAATGGATAGAACTTACAAGCTATGGTGGATTGGGAAGCTATTGAGACTGGAGTACTTAAAATTGGAACTTCCAGGCATCACCAGCATACCATCGGATTTGGATCACCTTCGTTGCCTGAAAGAACTTCTACTCGTCCGCTGTAAGAACCTGCGGCACATTGGACTGCTTCCCTCTAGTTTGAGGAAACTTACAATTTCCCACTGCAATGTTCTACAAAGTATAGATCTTTCTAACTTGCAGAAATTGTTGGAGTTAAGTCTCAGTTTTGGGATTCCTAATATTCAAGGCCTTGAAGGTTTAAGATCATTACAGTGCCTGAAACTGTCCTCCTGTGAGCTTAGCGAGCTTAGTGGGCTTGAAAGACTAGAGAAGCTACAGGTGTTGTCGATTGAATGTTGCCCCCTCCTGCAGACATTGCCCAACTTATCTGACTTAAAATGCCTGAAGGACATTTTTCTGTGGAGCTGTCGGAAACTGGTTACGATTCAAGGTCTTGACAGACTGGAATCACTACAATTCATCGCCATTGGAGGCTGTAGTTCCTTGCAAAGTTTACCTGATCTATCCAATTTGAGGAAGCTGAAGTACTGCGACATTGAACGTTGTTCCTGAGGTAATCTCCCAGGAGAAGTATAGCTCCCAACCATATGAGCTCTCAGTCTGCCATCGTTGAAAAAGCTTGGAATCGGAGGAGCAGATGATATAAAGACTCCACTTTGTAATTATGTATCACTAACAAAAATGTGAACTATGATTACTTTGATCTATTCAGAGAGGGATAAGTGTATTGAAAATTCTAAAAATTGTCAACAAATACAATTTAGTTTTAAAACCTTCAAAAAAATGTGCACTTAAGTCTTAAAAAATTGTCACGAAAGTGCAATCGAGTTTTTAAATTTTCAAAAAGTGTAATTAAATTCTAAAGCCTTCAAATTGATCAAATCAAGTCCTTTCATTGATAGCAACTTTTGAAAATTTTGGGATTCGATTGTACTTTCATAACAAAATTTAGGACTTGATTGTATTTTTTGAAAGTTTTAGGACTCAGTTGCATTTTCATGACAAGTTTTAGGACTCAATTATATTTTTGTGACAAGTTTTAAAATTTCTAATGCACTTATCCCATTTAAAAATTATATATTCTCCTGTTCCATTTTCTACGCGTAGATCTACGAAAATCGTTAAGCACTTCATGCTCCAAATTTAGTCTACATTCCACGCTTAGGGCTTTGGCCATTCGGAATATATTAATTAAGTATTTAGTACCAACATCAGTTCTTTGATTTTCTCCGAAAAATAACAATAAAATTGGATTTCCTAGGAGGTACACCACAACGTTGTCTATTGAAAACAATATTGGAGAATGGAATAATCTTTGCAATAGGGGTATTGGATGCGACTCTTGTTCAATTGTAACGTGGAACTTCCTAGTCGAGCCACGTCATCGCAAAACTCCATTCTCTTCTGCTTCCCTTTACCTTACTTAGAAATCATTAGCTTTCACATATAGATAAAAAAAGGTCACTTCTATCACTAATCTAACATTGACGTTTCTTAGAAAGTATGCTTAAAGTGATTCATGTAATATATTAAAAGCTGGGTCATTAATAATTAATTAAATATAATGAATAATTAGTAATTACTTTTTTTTTTGTCTTACTCAAATTCTTAACTCCTTCTCATACTTTTACTCTACCGCTTTACAAAAACCCCCGCACCTCAACTAAATGTCCCCACCCCAATCTCCTCATAAGGTGGGGACATTTTAATGGATATTCTGGACTTTCATTTGCACCCAGCCTCTCCTCCGGTTCGGTACTCTTGACCAATGGAGGTTTAGAATTGGTCAAACCTACAGTTCACCAGCTTCAACTGGTCAAACTGGGGGACCAAGCATGAGGTGCATATATTACAAAGGTACCGGTTTAGGACACATCAAAATCATACCTAATACCTATCCAAACTATTATCATTATACAGAATGTATCAATATGCCTGAAGATCAGACAATATCAAGAACGAATATAATAAAAGATTCTCAGCGACATATCGCCAGACAAATCATGTGCAATCTCCGATGAGTAAAACAAGGCATCAAAAATCTTAGGCTTGAACCCTGACTCATACAGAAACAACTCAGAACGCATGAAACTTATGAAATACACTCGAACATGAGTGAAATAACAAAACGTTCGATCTCGGCCTAGGTAAAGCGAATTGGGCTCTTTCTTAGGCTTACCCTATTGGACATCAAATTCTGTGGGCTTCGAGTTGGGCTTGAGGGTTTTAAAATCTGATGGTTTTTTTTGCTAGTCATTCAAATTGGTCTCTCCACTTTATTTATTTTCTTCTTTTTCTTGTTTTTCAATATCAAAGCTATTTTGCAAAAATACACCTTCACTAAACGATGTTCGTTTTCAACAAATACACTTTTACTAAAAGATCCTTGGAAAAATGACTTTATGCCCCCCCCAAAATTGAACCAAACACATAAGATACCAACTAAATTTAGTTACTTACCAATTTTCGATCTTGCTTGGTTTTGAAAAATGGCAACATTTCTTTATACTTCTTAGATTACCAACTACCTTGATAATCTATTAATATTTATTCTTGTGACTTAGCAACATCATTGAAGTGAGTAATTTCTAATTGAAATTATCAACTTTTATTTAATTAATATACCAACGGTCATCACATTAAGATATTATCTATTTTTTTGTCATTCTAAGAAACAAAGTATAGCTTGAACTTGACAAATCATTAGGACGACAAAATTGGCACCACTAAAAAAAAGAAAAAGCTGAAAATCGAAGTCTTGAAGGAGGAACCGCACAAGTTTCAAGAAACTCCTCAAAAGTCCTAGATATTGAAAGCCTAAATTTCACGAAAATTAAAGATTTTTCTCAAAAAAAAAGTAAAAGCCTAAACAAAAGTGTTCTTTTAAACACTGTCCATGGTTCGACACATGAAATTATCTTTTTACTATCCCTCTGCATCCAAATACAGTTGCTGCCAAGTCATTCAAGACGGTTTGAAGGACTTCAGTTGGGATATTCCGATTATGAAGTTCTCCATCGAGAAGAGCAGTCAAATACCAAGGCTTGGAAAGATACTTTCACTCTTTCAACCATCAGTTCACATTGCATTGGGCTACCGGCAGATAAAGGCTCTGCCGTTTCTTTTAAAATGTGCTGCATGGATTTGTTCCACTATTCCCCCAATGTCGCTTCAATATTTGCATTGAGAGTTCGAAAAGATTGCTCTCACAAAATGGAGCCTTAGCACTGAAGGCGGAATGCAATCTTTAGGCATTAAGTATCAACAAAGACAGAGCACAATGCAGTTTTGTCTTTCATCGCCATCCGCCCTAGGGTTGCCAAGACCATGATTAACCCCATTTAACAATGATCAATGAGTTAGATCACGCTTTGCCACTTCCGCTCACGAGCTAGCAACAATCGTACTCTTAAAGCCATGGCCTCAGCTGCTTCAGCATCCATAACTCTGCCGACGCCATCAATTAGATTTCGACCGCTATCATCATGAGCTACCATTCCAATAGCCGCAGCTTTTGACCAATGATCAAAAACATCATCGCAGTTAATCGGGTCTATACTTTATCCCAAGACTCCATATACAGTCATATCAATCGCATCACAGAAACAAATGCTCGGTAGTTTCCTCCATTCCCACTGCATGCCTCCCTTCGAATGCCCCTCCTGGCGAGATTACTAAAAATAGCCAATGCATTTGAACACATCCTCCGCACATCAGCGACATCGGTGGAAGGAGGCCCATATATGACACCCATCTACATTATTACCAAACTGAGTTATGCGAATTTCAAAGTCATTACTGTATGTGGACTATCGTGCATCGTCTCGTATTACGTACCAGCCTGTTTTTTTTCTTCTGTTTGTGTGATTAGAGTTAACCCATTTTTATAGAGAAATTGTTGCGATCAGCACTCAAAAACTATCAAAAATCAATTGCTCTAACTTATTAGATTTATTATAAAAAGGTTGATAATGATTCTAAAACAAAACTTTAAGAAATTGATCATTTTAGACAATGTTGGCAGAGCTGGGAGACCTTAGAAAAGATCCTATCTAGGGATGATCCTTACAGAAAGACTTTTGGATTGTGACAACGATGTTTTGGAATTCAGGTGAGAACGTGAAAACAATTGTTCATTCTCTCTTTTTTTTTTCTCTGTTTTTGATGATTTGGATGATGGAAAGGCAGACACGAGTTGAATGATAATGCATTTGATTATGTAAAAGCGAAAACAAGCTTCTTTCCAGTGAATAAGGTATAGCATTTTTTATAGATGGTTCATTGGAACAGTAGTCAGTTTGAGCAATATATATAGGGGACACTTTGATTTATAGCTTCGATTTTCCAATTTCCGCGGAATTATGATATTTTTTGTAGGCTTTTCTTTTATGTCTAGATTAAGGCGTACTAAAAGTAACTACTGTATTGAGAGCAAATGCCTTTATTAATATGTCATGGCATTTATTACATCACTCTCAGAGATTAACAATGGTATGTGTAACGTTGTTAATTGTGTTTTGGGTGAATTGAACCGTGACTCCTGGTTCACAATTAACTGATCAGCAATGGATGACGTCGGCTCTTATTGGATGATAAAGGCACAAAAAAAGGTTAAATAGACGAAGACGTAACACGTAGCACACCGATCCTGACCAGCCATGGAATGCACAACACCGGATTTCTCATCATCTCAAGTCTCCAAAATCTTTGATCAAAATCTTTTGTCGGTAGTAGACGCTGCTACGATGAAAACAGGGAAGTTGTTGAGAAACAGGATCGACAAGCCACGGCACATCTCCATTGCATTCGTATCTCTCAGCTGCACTTTTTCTTTTCTAACATGGATAACAATTCAACTGCAAGTAAACATGTCCTTACTGAACAAGGTAGTCTTTCGAGGCATATCAGGTGGTTGTCGAAGCCCATAAATTTCGTGCTCCTAAGATTCCCCTCAGGAAAAACACGTAATCCTAACAATTCAAATAACCATTTCTCTAAAACGGCAGTTTTCCAGCTAGGAGCTATAAAAGCACGGAGACCGAACGGCCTACATAGAATCTTTTATCAAAAAAATTGATCAGTACTACATGAAGACCTGTTTAAAATGATGGATTCTTTCCTCAGCCAAGGCAATTTCGACTCGGAACTTAATAAGACAAATATAGCCCTTATCTCAAAGGTCAAAAACCCTGAAAATGTATCCCAATTCAGACCTATTAGCTTGTGCAATTTCAACTATAAAATCATTGCAAAAGTACTAGCTAACAGGCTAAAACCGTGGCTCACTAGGATTATCTCAATGGAACGAAGTGCCTTTGCTGGTGACTGACAAATTCAGGATAATATTCTCATTGTTCAGGAGGTGCTGCACCAACCAAGAATAAGGAAATGAAAAAGGAAGTTCCAGGCTGTCTTGAAACTCAATATGTAAAAGGCCTATGATAGAATCGAATGGGATTTTCTTTGTGATTACATGAGGACTATGAGTTTTGATGAGAAATGGGTCAAATGGATTTATTATTGCATATCAACAGTAAGTTTCAGCACTCTGGTTAATGGAGAACCCTCTACGGTTTTCACTACTTCAAGAGGAATCAGACAAGGTGACCTTATTTCGCCTTACCTCTTTATCATTGTTGCAAATGCACTAATTGCCTTGATGTCAAAGGCTGTGGAGGATGGCACTATAAATGGCATAAAGCTAAACTCTACTTCCCCCACCCTATCCCATCTACTCTTTGCTGATGACGCCATCTTCTTTTTGAATGGGACGGTAAATGAAGCTCAAAACCTGGCGGGCATCCTAAATCAATATTGTTACGCATCAGGACAGACCATCAACCTCAACAAATCGGGTCTTTTTCTGAGTCAGGAGTACCCACAGCAACTAAAACAGAATATTTCAGCAAAATTGAGAGTCCCCCTCATTGAAAAAATAGGGAAATACCTTGGTATTCCATCTGATTTGGGGCAAACAAGAAAGCACATGTTCAACTGGATTCTTACAAGAGTAGAGAGTAAACTCGAATGGTGGAAGGAGAAGTTGATCTCAAAGGCCAAGAAAGAAATCCTCCTAAAAACAGTTGTACAGGCGATACCTCAATATACAATGTCGATTTTCAAAATCCCAATATCCATATGCAGGGCCATTGAAACAAAGATAGCATTATTCTGGTGGAAACAACATGCAGCAAAGAGGAGCATTCACTGGAAAAAAATGGGAAGACCTAAAAATCAGGAAAGACTGTGATGGACTTGGGTTCCGAGATTTAACAAAGTTCAATCGAGCCATGCTGGGAAAACAAGCTTGGAGACTAATCCAAACGCCGAATGCATTATGGAGTAGAGTTTTAAAAAACATCTATTTCCCAAATGGAGATTTTTGGACTGCACAAAACAAGCAACAGTCTTCTTGGGGCTGGAAAAGTCTATTGATGGGGAGAGATGTCTTGGAACCTTATACTCAGTGGATAGTAGGAGACGGGAGAAGCATTAGAATCAGGGAGGACAGGTGGCTGCCCTCTGGCTATATACATGGTCTTGCCAAGCGCCAAGACCCCTGTCTAGTGGCTGACCTAATTAACCAACGACAAGGGCATGGAATACCAAAACTCTAAATGAATTGTCTGCTGAAAGTGTGGTCAAGGAAATTAGTGCGATTCCCCTTGGGCTACATCCTACACCAGACAAGATGAGGTGGATGGCTAGTTACTCTGGAGTTTACACAGTAAAAAGTGGTTATAATAGCATCCACAACAACAGCGAGCAATCATCAGCAGCCAACCCAACATCCTCCTATCATGTACCCCACACTCTTTGGACAAAGATATGGCAACTCAGAGTATACCCGAAAATCAGGCTTTTCCTATGGAGTATTTGCAACAATACCCTCCCCACAACAGAAAACCTATACAAAAGGAAAATGCTACATGATCCACTTTGCCCCATTTGTCGCAAAGCACCCGAAACCATGGAACATCTATTTATATTATGCGATTAGACAAATGAAATATGGTCTGAACATAGCATTAATGTCGACACCAACCCATCACACATCAGCCGCATAGATAAATGGATCTATGAATTCCTTACTGCAGCACGAGACCCATCCTCGAAGGCTTTGTTTGCTGGGATTTTGTGGCAAATTTGAAAGCACCATAATGCTGTGATCTTCCAAGGCCGACCACCCCATCCGCGAGCAGCCCTCCAAAACGCACAAACCTCGGCCAACCTGTACAGCAAGTGGAACTAGCATCACAAAACCCAAACAGAGCTGGAAAACGTTGCTGACCAAAGCTGGAATCCTCTGCAACATCAAACAGAGTCGGACAACACTAGAACCCAGAGCTGGAATCCTCCGAAAAATCATGAACATAAAATAGATGTGGACTACTCTTGGACAAGAAACTCACTTACTAGATCTATTGCAAGAATCTACAAAGATAGGGCGGGACAGCTCATGGGCGGCTTTGCTCAAGCGATTCAAGCTCCATCAGCAAAAGTCGGAGAAACCCTAGTGGTGAGATGTGCCCTGTTGTGGCTTACGGAGCAAACAAAAAAGAGACTTCAAATTAAACTGTACTTGAGGAACTGCTGTTCTCCACGTGAGCTGAAAGTTTAATAAACTTAGTTTATGTCTCCACCAACAACATTTCGGTCTACAAAGGGGCCACGGGCCAAGCAAATCTCTCCTGGGCGGTCTAGTCCGTTATTGCAAATTGCAGGGCCTTGATGAACAGCTTATTTTTGGGTCTACTTACAGCACAGCCCATGTGAGAAGAACCAAGCTGCTAATTGGATCGCGAGGGCCCACCGTGACCAAATCCTCCCGGAAAATTAGCTTTCGCAACCCCCTTATCCTCTTTTGGAAATTTTATGTATGGATTTCCCCCTTTCACAAACTCATTTTATGCGATTGTAATACACGAGTTTATTGCTGGTCAAAAAAAAAAAAACCATTTCTCTAGATAAGCATTATGAACCATGACATCTTGTACAACATTGTAGGAATGGCCTTCGATGGGCATGTGACGTGGGAGATGACTTTTCTTGTCCAAACATTACTTTCTTCATTTTCAATTGTAGTGTTCCTTCAGTGGTTTAGAACAAGCATAGTAAAGTCCAACTTATAGAGCATAGTTTAACAGCCTCTCTACCAAAGATGGCTAATAGAATACCGGACTACACTGACCATCCACCCACATTTGTATTGAATGGAGATTCACGAAGTCCAATATAATTCTTCGAACAAAAAAGAGTCCAATATAATTTGATATCATTACCATATTTGGACTCTCCCGCGTTATCAAATATTATTTACCATCCTATTTTCTTTATATGTGATTAATATTAGCCCATATTCATGGAAAAATGATTTGCAATTAACAATAAAATACTAGCAAAAATCATTTGTTTTAACTTATAAATTTTAATATGAAAGGTTGATAGGGATTCTATAGCAAAACTATAAGAAATTGATCATTTTAGTCGCAGATTTAACAAGGATGGAGAGCAGGAAGGCCTTAGAAAAAATCCTTTTCAAGAGTGAACCCTTAAGAAAAAAAATTTGGATTGTGACAAGTATGTTATGAAAAAATAATTGATTAATGACGTACTTGATTATGTAAAATCAAAGACAAACTTATTTTTGGTGAACAAGGTGTAGCCTTTTATTGTTAATGGTTCATTGTGAAAGTAATTTGTTCGACCGATATATAGTAGACACTTCAAATAGAGCTCCAATTTTTTAATGACAATGATGATTTAGTTGGCTCGTCATTTCAGTCTGAACCAAGGCGTAGAAGGCATTAATACGTCACTCTTAGAGATTAATAATGTTATATCTAAAATTGTCAACCAAGTTCATCGATGGACGGCATCGACTCTTATTGGATGATGAAAATACGAAAAAGGTTAATTCATGTTGTAGAAGTTATTATCTTGGTGTTAAAGTGGTCGTTGATGAGGACTGGCCAACGACTCCCCCATATTTTATATTTATAATTTACTTAGACTTCGACCTACATTAAATTATGTCCACTTGAATCTGGTGGGCCCTATGTCAGCCATCGCCATGTTGCAAATAATAAAACTCGAAAACTGAAATTCAGTTTCACGATACTCTACTAATGTAAACTTGCATGAAATGCATAGGGTAACTTTCCATATTTCTTTTTTATCAAAAATCTTAATGTCAATCAAGTGCAAATTTTTCTTCTTCTTCTTTTTCACCCAATCAAATGCAGACTTGACATCCAAAAAAAGATCCCGAAAAATTGAGGGGTTTTACTTTACTTGAATTAAGACCAAACGGAGGCCTAACCTTTTTAATTAGCTAAAGTTATCTTTATCAACCTATTTATATCAATCACTAAAATAGTTTTTTGAAGATTTCATAAGCCTACTTCAAATTTGACATATAGAACCATACATAATATTCTATGTAAATATCTATCACTAAAATAGTTTTTGAAGATTTCATAAGCCTACTTCAGCTGACTAAAAAGCTGAGAAAATTCGAGCTCTAAGATTCTCCTGAGGAAAAACACGTAATATGTAACTTCAAATGCAAACTTCACTAGAAGAGGACCAACACGTTTATCAATTTCAATGTAAATATCATAATTCATGGAGCCTAATACAAACGGCAAAGGAATGGGTTCCCATGGACATGCGACGTTGGAGATGTCTTTTCTTGTCCAAACTTCACTTTCTTCACTTAGGATTGTACCCTCGCTTCAGTCCTTAAAAGACGCCCTGTAAAGTCCTATTTGTAGAGCATATTATAACAGCCTCTCCACCACCGTATATGGATATTATATATACAGGTCTACACTATCCACCCACATTGTCTCCAAATTGAGATATACAAGGTCCAATAAAATTTGATCTCATTACCGTACTAGGACTATCATGCATCGTGTCATATTATATACCAGCCTGTTTTTTTTTTTATTTCTTTTCTTCTTTGCTATTAGTGTTAGCTCATTTTTATTAAAAAAAAAAACTTTTGCAATCACTACTCAAAAACTATTAAAAAAAACTTTCGCTCTAACTTATCAAGTTTATCATGAAAGGTTGATAGTGACTCTAAATTAAAACTTCAAGAAATTGAACATTTTAGTCGCAGAGCTAACACTTTGATTAATAACTTCCAATTTTTCAATTTCCGAGTGATGACGTTTAGTTGGCTTTTCATTTATGTCCGGACTAACGTGTACTAAAAGTAACTATTATATCGAGAGCAAATGTCATTATTGACATGTTCATGAGAGAATTTGATTGCATTGATGGTTCACAATGGCTGATCGATGATGAACGACATCAACTCTTATTGACTGATGAAGGTACAAAACAACGTTAATCCATGTGGTATAAAGTATATACTGTTGTAGCTAAAAGAAATGTAGATAGAAGAAAAGTGTAATACACAGCACGCCAATCCTGACTATTGCCTTTGTTTGTCTCGATCATCGTTTTATCACTCTGTCTAATTATATTATTGGTTTCGACACGATAGGTTCATGAGGACTGCCCAACAACGCCCCCATATTTTATAGCCTTCTTAGACTTCGACCACTACTAAATTTTATCTACTTTACTCTGGTGGGCCCAGGCCGGCCATCACCATGTCGCAAATAATGGAAATCGGAAATAGCAACTCAATTTCTTTTTTGGGTCAGACATAGCAGCTCAATTTCACTGAATACCTGAGGCTTTTGCCTAATAATGGTACAATAAAGTAACTCCAAAAAGGCATCGCTTATTCATGACTACAAAGGTCAGGCCAACCAAGTAATCCTAGAGAGAGTAGGTTTGCTTTTGACACAATTCGCAATTGAGGTGCAATTCTTTTCATTTGTTTACTTTTTTTGGGTTGTTATCTTGTCATGCCCTTTATTTTCATCGAAAATCTCAGTGTCAATCAAGAGCAAAGTCTTCTTTTCTTTTCCTTGTGACAACAAGGGTTTTATTTTGTTCCTGAAGTTCATCGGTGCCGACACGGTAGATTGATGAGGACTAACCAACGACTCCCTCATATTTTATAGTTTACTTAGACTTATTGACTTCTACTAAATTATGTCCACTATATTGTAAAATTTGTGTTGAGAGAGAGACAAAGCGTGCTACCAACTGCCACTCTCTTCAATGCATCAATTCTTAGTCTAATTTGTTCCGTTACATGCTTTAAAGCTGTACTTCAAGAAAAAGACATCTAAAAATACTATAACTTTCATGCGAGACTTACTATAATTTAAAACTTTTTAGCAGATCATTTAAGTGCCACATCGAAGAAAAAATGAGCAATTAATTCTAAACCCATTTATGGCTCACTTATTAAATATAACCAATTTATATAACAACTCAATCAATCAAATATAGGTTAAGAAATGGATTTATGACCCACTTTGACAAGTCTAGGTAGAACCTTCCCAAAATCTAAGTGGTAAATCAAAACTTCTATTAACATGTTTGATCACGTCACCCTATCAATATGTTGAGCAAATTAGTCCAAGAATTTTGACATAGATAATCTTGGATGATCATACTTTATTGCTATGAGCCAAGTCTTCAATTTAGGAATTCCAACGGCCATCAAATCTGTATAAGGAAATCAGGTCTGACTATTCTACGGAACCAAGATTTTGGTTCTACACCTTTCCTCCAGTAGTAGTTTCCCAACTTCATGAAATTTTGACCCATATACTTGTGGAGCCATATCATAACTTCTGCATAATTTGGATATGAACATCTACACACTTAAATAAACATATTAAGTACTTGGATTAAGTTTTGTCATCATCAAAATCCTTTAAATAATTTCCAACAATTGTGACCTAGCTCCACCGGCCACCGAGAATGTGCTCGCGCCAGAACACACCTCCATCTACCGTGGAATACAACTCCCATCCAAATATATGCCCGCATACACTGCCCCTTTTCTTTGGCACGAATCACCCACCACCAGAACTTCCAAGTACTAGCAACCACAACCTCATCCCAATACTCGCTAGGTCATAGATGACCTAACCGTCTAGATCCATCTTTTACGCGATAGTAACCTGCCTCACTTCTATTTGTGTTCCTTCGTGCCACTAGTTAGCCTCTATCACGTTAGCTCCGCAGCAGCGCCATGTCGGCGAATGGCCCAAAAGTCCACCGCGTCAGCAAGTCGTGCTGATCGGCGGACTGAACCAGCCTAAGGTATTCACGAATCTGGATCGTTCCTCTTCCAATTTCGTCTGATTTCTCCTATATGTTGGCCTTCATAATTTCAGGTTTGTTTTATATATATATATATATATATATATATATATATATATTTCTTCTATAAATGAGTTTACCTTGGATTTATCTTGGCTGCCTTGTATGCGCATTACGATGGAGAAAATCAGGGACGGATTCGGAAATTTTTACTAACAGGAAAGCCTAATAGATACTAAAATACATATAAAATTCATTGATTCAAATAGTAAATATAATAATTCTGTGGTTGAAAGGAATAGAACGATGAGTAAAACTTCAATATATTTTGCCTAAACTTCGCACTTAAACCTTCATAGGTATGCGTCTATTTACTGCAGTTCTCAATCATGGAGGAAAAATAACGAAATAGTGAGAATGTAATTGATTAAAGTGATTTCTCATCAAATTCGTGAAGGCATTATTGAATTGTAATTTAAAAAATGACATAATATATATTTGTGGACGAGAAAAAACAAGATCACGACTGATCTTAAACTTTTTCTCTCTGTTGATGGCTGGGCTAATAGCCATAGTCTTTTCCACTCGGTGAGCCAATCATGGAGATAACCTTTTGAGCAAACTTCTTGGAAATTTCCTCATGGGCTCTAAGAAATTAGTTCTCAATGTCTCTTTGTCTATTGTTTGGTTAATACAATTAGAAATTCCAAATCGTTATTCTCACGATGCATTTATTCAAAATTAATTATCGCCTCACAAAAAATACTAAACTTTCACACCCACATTTATACAAAGCCAATTTTTTTTTTTTTGAACAACATGTGCTTGGCCCTTCTTCCAATTTGGGCTATCAATCTATAAATATTGGGGAATTAGTGTAAATAGATTATTATTTGATAATATAAAAAATAATCAACATTCATGAACTACTTTCAAGACCTTATTAATCTGATTAATATTAAGAAAATATTGAGGGTAAAAATGCTATAGGGATTCACAGTACAAGAGTTTGTTCTTGGCATTGAAGGTTAATAAGCCAGTACCTTTTCACATTATAACATGAAAAGAGTTTTAGAAGGAGTTAGAGAGTTTCAGAAGCTCTCCACATTTTACTTTCAATTGGGTTGGTGAAAATTAATTAAATTGAATTCATTTTGTCTATGGCTCAAGTTAACGAGTGTACTCAAGGCATTGGTCAAGCATACTAAATGAGAGAATAATTCATTTTTCAAAGCAGTGATCATGCATAAATAATAAGTCACGCATTGAAAAATATAAAATTTCTTTATTTAGTCAGTTAAGAAGTGCTCTAAGAGCACATGACTCACGTACTAGAGATTATGGTCGTTAAATGAATAGTAGATTTTATACTTTTTTCTAGTCAAAAGAACAGCCTAAGTATCAAAACTTGATATAGGGGGACACTTAAATATCAAAAGTTACGAGAAGTATACTTAAGTGTCACTTTTTTTGAAAATTGGATCATTTTAGTGCCAACTCCGACGACCATTCTTGGAAATTCTATTTGGCAATTTTTTAATAATTTCTAACGCCTATGTAGCTCACTAGTAGCTTACCTTCACCCAAAAACAACGCCATTTTGACCTAAGTTTAATTTTTATTATAAATATTAATTAAATAATATTAAAAATGAAATTAAAAAAAAAAGTAGCGACAACACAAGAGGAGAGGTACCCTTGCTTGTGGCTACCACCCCATTGCCAGTGGGGCGGTGGTGATGGACGGCAAGGGTCGGTGACCCTTGCCAGATGCTAGGAGGGGGCGACGACTCTCTCCCAAATCTGGGCGAGGGTTGCCCACCTTCGTCTCGGCTTGGATGAGGGTCACCGACCTTCACATAGACACTGGTGGCCCTCACCTAGTACCATCAAACCTCGCCTCAAGTCTAGCGATGCTAAGCTAGGGTTGCTAGGGCCTAGCGAAGGCGGGCGACCCTTGCTTAGGCCGAGGTGAGGGCGAGTGACCCTCACCCAGATCTAGGAGAGGGTTGTTGCCCTCTCTTAACGTCTAGCGAGGGCTTGCCAGCCCTCGCAGCGAGTGTTGCCGCCCTATCGGTGATGGGGCGGTGGCCATAGGCGAAGGAGCCCCTCCTGCGTGTGTTGCCACCACTTTTTTTTTTAAATATTATTTAATTAATATTATTTATACAAATATAATTAAGGCTAAAATTGCATCGTTTTAAGCTGATCTAACTACATCAGCACTCAAAACGACATCGTTTTGGACTTATTTAGCCATGTCAACATTCAAAACGACATCATTTCAACCGTAACTCGCTAGAAATGTGTCACGTTAGGATTTTGATTAGATTTTCTTGCCGTTGGCACTTAACTGATCATTTTTGCTCCGATTTTAGTACTTAAGTATACTTTTTCGAACTTTTGGCATTTATGTATCCTCTGAGCTAAGTTTTGGCACTCTAAAGGTTTGCACGTCCTTTTTTTTTATCTCGATTTACTCACCTTTTGCTCTTACTCGATTCCAAAATGCGTTGATTACTTAATTTTGACAGACAAGTTGATTATTATATAACTTGTTGATAAGGTATTGATGAATTTTGAAAATTAGTGACATTTTTGTTTTTCCAAAATTAACAAGTATTTTAGTAATCCACTAACAAATTCATTTTTGCGTGGCTTATCTACGTGTTAAAATTTCTAGCTTTTTATAGAAAATTACCAACTTCAATTTGAGTATTTTACCAACATTACTAAGGCTGCATTTGGTTAAGCATTTCCAATGGGCTTTCAGGCTTGAAAACCCATTGGGGAAATGTTAGACCGTTTGGTTCAACTTTGAAGCCAACTTTCAACTTTCAATTAGCATTCAAAATGTTGAAATTATTTTTTCTCTTCCAAAACTACCCTCACTAATTCTTCATATTTCTGATTTTGCCCCTGATTTTTTTTTTTGAATTGAAAAAGGAGGCAGCCCTTCACCAGTCTGATGAAGGGCTACGGTCGCCGACAAGCTAGATCTAGCGCTGGCAGCTGTTGAGCGACCTCCGGCGAGGGTCGCACGACCCAGCTGAGGGCCTCTAGAGGTCACCCGACCTCAGGCGACCCTTAGCACGGGTTGCTCGACCCAGGGGCTGTGCGACCCAGGCGATCGCCGCCTGGGTCTTGCAGCCGTAAGCGGCCCTCGCCTAGGTCTCGCAAGGGTCGCGAGATCCCAGACATTGTCGCGCGACCCTCGCGAGACCTAGGCAAGGGCCGCCTGCAACCGCGAGACCCAAGCAACGGTCGCTTGGGTTGCGCGGCCCCTAGGTTGAGCTACCCTCGCCGAGGTCGCGACCTCTGGTAGCCCTCGGTTGGGTCGCGCGACCCTCGTCAGAGGTCACCCGACCTAGGTGGCAGTCGCCTAAGTCGCACGGCCTCTAGGTTGAGCGACCTTCAGCGGCCATAGGTTGGGTCGTGCGACCCTCGTCGAAGGTTGCCCAACCTCGGGCAACCTTGTCCGATAGCCACCGCACTAGATTTGGCTCACCGATGGCCGTAGCCCTTCGCCGATCCAATGAAAGGTTTAGTTCAATTTAAAAAAAAAAAGATATTTATATTATATATATATGTTCAAAATCATTAGTTTTTTACGAAACAAATCCACCCTTAATTACATTTTTTTCATGCATTCTTTAAATTTTGGCCAAGCCCATAGTAGGTGGCTGAAATTTTTAAATGAAAGAAGTGCTGAGGTGAAAAAATGAAATTTATTAGAGTAAATTTGGGGATAAAGACAATATCTTTATAAAAAATATTTTCGAAGGACATTGCGGGATTGTCTTCGCAACCATATCATGGCAAGATTGAAGCAAAGAAGAAGAAGTATCGTGGTCTTGCACATTGCGGGAAATGACAAAAAAAAAATAATAAATTAGATTCCATCTATTCACAAAAAATGAATAATTTAAAAAATATTTTTAAAAAAAAATTATATGTGTTGCTTATAAAAAGAAATTAATAAATTTTGTTATTATTCACATAAATGTTATGTGATAAATAATTATCGAAATGAAAATATTTTTTAATTAATTATTTTAAATGAAACAATCAATTATATCTTGAGTAAATCCCGGCGGCTTCACGTGAGGTTTGAGAGGGGAAGGAATATTGAGAGCAATATATATTTATTTTAAAACAAGAAAAGTGAGATTAAATACTTCACACAAAAAAAGAAAAAGTATAAAAGGACATACGAGCATTGGGACGGCCGCCTCTGCTCAACCCTCAGTCACGCAACAATTAAAGAGGACGGCTCCCAATTTGAGAGACAAAAAAGGGAAAAAAAAAAAAAAAGCGACTGTTCATCGTTCTTACGAGTTCTCGTTCAGCTGGTTTGGTTTCATTTCTCTGTGTCGTTGCTGCTTTCGTCCGGCGGTCTGTGGTTTGCTTTCTCGTCCAAATTCTCGAGAGCAAGTTTGCCGGTGTTGATCTCCGGCTCCTGTCCTTGTACGAACCCCGCCGCCGCCCCTCACCAGTCACCGCGCTCGCTGCCGGCTTGCCCATCGTCCCCCCTCTACCTCGCTTGCTGGCACGCTTCGTCGGGCTCAGCACGTCCTGCTGCGGCCGCGACAGCAGCTTTGCCGGCTTATTCTAACACCACAGCAGCAGTCCCAGGCGGTTTCCGGTGATTCCAGGCGGCATCCCAGCTCTACTTGACGCCACCGCTTGCTGTTTCGTTTCGTCTGCTACGTTTGATTTTTTCTCGCAGGTTGCCCAGAGCAGACTAGCATTGATCGAACCCACACCATCGCCGCCAGGCAGAGTCCGACCAACAAACCTTCACCTTTGCATCTTTTGTTCTGGCGAAACTGTCTGTAATTGCTGCGTCCTTGCTGGATCGCCACGGTTGCTGCTCTGGTCCTGACGTTCCTCCTCACCAGTCGACGTAAAGCTCCCCGTCGTTGGTCCCGATTCTTGGAACACATACTTCAAACCAGGTAATTTCTCGAACCAATTTGATAATTTGCAATTATTGATGATAATTCGATATTATTTGATTCTAATTTTGATTTGTGCCTAATTCTTAGGCATCTCAACGTTAGGGAATTCCCTATTTTGAAACAATGCCTATGGTTGATAATTCGATAATTAGGTATTAAGATCAGAGGATGGATTCTATAAACAAATTTTAAAAAATTTGATGATGATTTTAATTTTCCTTATACGTAAATTTTAATTCAATAAAATATTACATAAGCAAATCATCCAACCTAAAGGAATATAAGTTAACAAAGTTTCATAAACTTCTATTTTCCCAGTCTTCTTTTAGAAACACATATCTGGTTAGAATTGAAAAGCACTTAAAATAGTCAACAATCCGGCTTTCTAAGATTTATTTTTCTTGTTGTTTTTGACTCATAATAGCACAATAAAGTAACTCAAAAAAAAAAAAAAAACTTAGTTCATGACTCCGACGCTATTCGCTATCGACCATCGAGGACCAATTTTTTGTCTCTTCTTTTGATTTATATTAGAAATCTTACTGTCAATCAAGTGCCAATTCTTTTTTTCTTTTACATTTTTAGGTACACATGTTTCGTATTTTCACTTTACTTCGACTAAATTATGTTGACTTGACTCCAGTGGGCTCCATGCTAGCCATCATCGCCGTGTAGATGAATGGTGATTATGATTTGTCGGCCAACAGAAATGAAAACTCATTGCTTTGCTTCAACAACACGTGTTCTTACACTTTATATTTGAATAAACATTTTAAATCTTAACAAGAAAGTAAAAAGGTTTTGCTTTCCAGAAAACACCAAACAAGCTAGGACCTAAGAAAACTTAGTTCACTTTGATCATCATGATTACCTCCTTAAGTTCTATTTCATTGTGTCATGTGTGAAATCCAATTTTATATATATATACATGCCTACATCTATCAATTATAAGAAATTAAGGTAAAATGGAGCTTAATGATTGAACCACATCATCACAAAGTTCCATCTCCTTCCTTTCCCTTAACATTAATTAGACATATTACTTACCATAAATTAGACAAAAAAAGAAAAGAAAACTTAATCATCACATTAAATTCAATCATGTCAGCTTGCCACCCTTTTTCAGTTTACTTAGACTTGATTCTGGTGGGCCCCAAGCCGACCATGGAAATTGGAAAAAGAAACTCAATTTCACATAACTAATATAATCTTGCTAAAAATGCACCATACCAAATTTCCCATCCACCGGTCAACTTGTAGGGCTTAGGTCATTTCTTAATCCTTCAATCATATATCTACAATTTATCTCTGTCAATGTCGTGGCAGGACGTAAACGGAAACTGATCCTTGTTTACTTATTTGACCATTGCTCGTTGGCCGCGTTTAAAGCATGTCAAATCTTTTGTGATATGCTTTCAGAATTTTAGTAGATGCAGCAGAGATGAAAACAAAAAGGAGCTCTTCTCCGAAAACTGGATCAACATGCCATGGCTCATTGGGAACTAAGTCCGAGGTGTTCTTGAGTTTTCGAGGACTAGATACTCGCATTACTTTCACAGATTTCCTCTATTGTACCCTGCTTGATAAGGGTATTAGTGTTTTCATAGACAAGCAGGGGATTGATGTTGGTGAAGAGATTGGTCCCGAGATTTTCCAAGACATCAAAGACTCAAAAATCTGCATTCCCATCTTCTCCAGAAATTATGCCTCCAGTAGCCGGTGCCTACGCGAGCTAGAACACATGAAACACATGATGCAGCGTAGGAAAACCAATGAACTGGAGGTTATGCCCATTTTCTATGACGTGGAACCCTCTGACGTGAAGCTTGAAACCAAAGTGTATGCAGATGCACTAACTCTGCATAAAGAAAAACATGGGGCCGAGATTGTGCAACGTTAGGCAGAGGCGCTCAAGGAAGTTACTGGAATCAATGGATGGGACACCAAGAACACAGGGTATGTTAACTCACTCAACCCTGTCTTCCCTTTTCTCTATGTTTCTTTTGCTTGAAGGCGGACAATGACATTTGAAGAGCACAATTTTTTCTTAGTTCTGGACTAAAATTTTGATGGACATTGCATTGAATCCTATGCTCCATTGTCTCAAGACACAAGCATTACCTTTCGTCCTGGATTGAACATAATGATATTGAATCGTGTATTTATTCTTTTCTTTGATGGGTCTAGCGTCTTGTTTGATCTTGTACGTGAAAAAGTTTACCACCAATCTTATAATTCACTTGACAATGTTTTGTGTCTTGACACAGCCACAGAGAACTTGCACATTTGATTGCTCGGAAAGTGCTCGTTAAGCTTAAGGTATCTTGTGTGCATATATCTAATCATCTAGTTGGAATGGATGAATCAGTGAATGAAGTAGTAGATTTGCTGAATGTCGAATCTAAAGACATAAGGCTCATTGGTATTTGGGGAATGGGTGGAATAGGCAAGACAACTCTTGCCAAGGTTGTCTACGACAAGCTATCTACTAATTTTGATGGTTGCAGCTTCATTTCAGATATCCGAGAAGCATCACAAGGTTCTGGTTTGTTAAATCTACAGAGCCGATTAGTCTCTAATATCCTTGGTGACATAGGAGTTGGACTTTCTAGCATTGATCATGGGAAGAATGTGATCAGAAAACAATTTTGCAATAAGAAAATTCTTATTTTTCTTGATGATGTAAATCATGAGGACCAACTTAAGGCATTGGCAGCAAAGAAAGAATGGTTTGGTTCAGGAAGTAAAATAGTTATTACAACAAGAGACAAAAGTATTTTCAGTCAATTCAAAGATCAATTTCACTGTTGTTTGATTCATGAAGTCAAGAAACTCAACAATTGCATACCTATTCAACTTTTTAGCAAGCATGCCTTCAGAAGCAACTCTCCTCCAAATGCATTCTTAAGTCTATCTGGGAAAATTATTGCAAATACCGAAGGGCTTCCTTTGGCAATTGAAGTGATTGGCTCATTTTTATGTGGGAAAAAACAAGAATCAGTGTGGCAAGATACATTGAAAAAGATGAAATATTTTCAGCAAAAGAATGTGCGGCAAAGGTTAATGTTGAGTTACGAGGCATTAGATCATCCGCAACAACAAATATTTCTTGGTATTGCTTGCTTTCTAGCTAGTTACAATAAGAGCTATCCATATTACATGTGGGATGACTGTGGATTTTTTCCGAGCGAGGGGATTGATGTTCTGCTTTTAATGTCCTTAGTGAAGATTGGAGAAGATAATCGATTATGGATGCATGATCAGCTTGAGGACTTAGGCAGGAGCATTGTGTACGAAGAACATTGCAAAGACCGAACAAAGGGTTCTCGATTGTGGCGGGATCAGGAAGATGGTTCGGATATTTTTTAGCAAAAGGTATAAGTCTAAGTGCACCCTTGTCGTCTTATTTCATTGCAGAAATCTTCCTTGGACTGTTTTCCCTTAATTTTGGGCTCTATTTGGAACTCCTCAATTTAAACGGACTCTTTCTCAATTTAGGGAACTGAAACCGTTGTAGCACAATATCATCGACTTTCACTGCCTTTTTTGACATCAGAAGAATTAATCAAAATGCCAAATATTAGATTTCTCGATATGCATCATTGCACTCTCTCTGGAGATTCTGGGGATCTCTTTTCAGAATTAAGATGGCTTAATTGGTGTCGGTGTCCAAAAGAAATGCAAGCAACCAACTTTTGCCCAAAAAATCTAGTCATCCTTGAATTACAGGTCAGCAAAATAGATGAACGTTGGGGTGGTTGGACTCAACTCAAGGTATTTGTGTTTAAATAATTTGGTATAACCTCTTATATTTTCTTCCAGTCATAGCCCAAGTAGTAGCGACATTGACATGTGACACTAGATACGACATGATATGATATGATATGATATGACATGACGCGTCAATACGTCATTTTTAAGAAAATAGAGAATTCCGACACGTTGGGATACATTATATATTAAATATATATTTTTATAATACATGATAAATTATATTTTTTATGATAATTTTAATCAAATTAATTTGATTCAAAATCTAAGAATAAATAAATAATAATAAAAGTCTAGAATTAATTTATCCTAAAAACATTAAGTCAATTTTTTTTAAAATTGAAATAAGGCCCTCCTCCTTCGGCTCCATACATCATTAGGCTCATGGAATGGGCCTATGATTGGTCCACTCCCCCCAAAAACCACAAATTTAAAAACTTGAGCTCCTCCTCAGTGTGGGGTCGACTTCTAGAGACATCGATCTTGTGGGAGAAGAGCGGGACTTGGAGATGGATCGTGTGGAAGAGCCATGACTCCATACCCTTCTTCCTAGCCTTTGCCATCGTCTGCAATGTCGTCGCTGGCATCACCAACTCCCGCACTGAGCAGCTCGAGGCTTGCCTTCGCTAGAAGCTCGCCTCGACTCTCGTGTGTCTCTCCCTCCTCTTTTATTTTTTTTCGTCTCTCACCCTTATCGCTTATGCTAGGGCTCTACTTGCATTACCTCCCCTTCTCTTCAATCATGATGATCGTCTCTTTTGGTTTTCTCCTTAAAAAAGTAGTCTCACCATTGATCTGAGACTCGCGGCAAAAAATAGAGTTTCCTTTCTCCCTTTTCTTTTCTTTTTTCCTTTTTTTTTAAATATAAGTAGTGACCATCTATAATATACAAGGATGCGATGCAGAAGAAAAACCAAACAATAGAGAGAAATTAGCAAAATTATGAAAATTGGTGTGTAAAGTTGAACATGCAAACTGATTTATTTAGAACATCAATACTATTAAATGAACATTATACTCTTCTGAGCTTATGTGAAAAGCTAATATGGCCCTTATTTTAATAAATGAAACACACAAATAGAAAAAGCAAAGTGCAAATATAAATTAGTTAATAGTCAGAAAATATGTAAAATTATTTTCTATACTAAAGTTTAGAAGATGTATTTACATATGAAAAGCCATAGAGTTTAGAGCCATAAGTTCTAGTGGTGGGGGCAAAATCTGTAATTCGATGATGAAGTTGGAAATAAATGTTATAATTTATAGGATTTTTATTGGCTCAATACAAGGGTAATTTGAGAACAGATCCATTTTCTTTTAGTTGTCGTTCGGAACAATATTGAAAGAAATGAAAAAGTGTGATAAAAGAGTGATTTTGGCTTAATTTAGGAATACATATATAGAGTATTTATAAAATTACTTTGGTGGAATGCTTGCTTAGTCAATATATTTGCTTATGTCCTACAAAACTAATATAACTTAAACTCGTTGGATGTACATAATCATTTGACAGGTGACTACAAGATTGAAGATCCTTAATCTAGCGTATTGCACAGAGTTGAAAGAAACTCCCGAGCTTTCTGCATTTTTATTCTTAGAGATATTAATTCTAAAGGGATGTGGAGGGCTTATGAAACTTTCCAACTCGATTGTAATGCTGAAATATTTAGCTGAGTTGGATGTCTCATTCACAAGCATTACAGAGTTGCCAAATACCATTGTCAATCTAAAGAGTTTGAAAGTGTTGAAGATGAACGATAGTCTCATTTAGAAGTTACCTGAGGCTATTGGGATGATGGAGAAACTTGAAGAAATATGTGGAGAGCATTGCGGGCGGCTAGAAATGATTCCTAGGGATATTGTGAGACTACAATTCTTGAAGATTTTGAAATTAACAGGAACTGGTGTGGAGAATGTACCAAAGCTTCCACAGAGTTTGGTAAGTCTATGTCTATCCTCACATGTCTTAGAAAAAGATATGGAGATTTCCGATTTACCGAGTTTAAAAAATCTGAATTATTTTTCCCTTAATATTCTTGATGTTATCATTTATAGAAGCAATGTTGGTTATATTCTATCTTTTTATTATTTGATGCAGGAGTAATTTAATAATAGATCCATTTTTTTTATTTGCTGTTGGGAACAACGTTGGAAGAAATGAAAGAAGTGTTGACAAATAGTAGTTTTGGCTTAAGTTAGAAATGCATGTACAGAGTATTTATAAAGTAACTTTGGAAGAATGCTTGCTTAGTCAATATATTTGCTTATGTCCTGCAAAACTAATATGACTTAAACTCGTTGGATGTACATAATTATTTGACAGGTGGCTACAAGATTGAAGGTCCTTAATCTATCGTATTGCAGAAAGTTGAAAGAAACTCCTGAGCTCTCTGCATTTTTATCCTTAGAGACATTAATTCTAAAGGGATGTGAAGGGCTTATGAAAATTTTTAACTCGATTGGAATGTTCAAATATTTAGCTGAGTTGGATGTCTCACAAACAAGCATTTCAGAGTTGCCAAATACCATTATCAATCTAAAGAGCTTGAAAGTGTTGAAAATGAACGATAGTCTCATGTAGAAGTTACCCGAGGCTATTGGAATGATGGAGAAACTTAAGGAAATATATGGAAAGTGTTGCAGGCAGCTAGAAATGATTCCCAATGATATTGCGAGATTACCATCATTAAAGATTTTAAAATTAACAGAAACTCGTGTTATGAATTTACCAAAGCTTCCACAGAGTCTGGTAAGTCTATGCCTCTCCTCTGAAGTATCAGAAAAATATCCGGAGATCTCCAACTTAGTGAGTTTAAGAAATTTGGAATTATGTTTTCCCCATACAAACACCGTCCATTCCCCCATTCTAGAAAGAGCTCCAGACACCTCTGGCCCATATTGTAAGTTGGAACTTTCAATTATCACCAGCATAAGCTCATACTTGGGTTGCTTTCGATGTGTAAAAGAACTTCATCTCAAGCACTGCAACAACCTGCTCGACGTTGAATTGCTTCCATCTAGTTTGAGGAAATTTATAGTTGACAGTTGCAGATTTCTTGTAGTTGCGGATCTTTCCAACTTATCTAACTACAAGAATTTCAAGGAACTCAAAATAGGGGGCTGTTTGAGACTAGTTGAAATTCGAGGTCTTGACAAGTTGAAATCACTAGAAAGTCTTTACATCGAATGCTGCAGTCCCTTGCTACGCTTACTTGATCTATCGACCTGGAAGGAGATGAAGGAGTGGGACGTTGATGTTCTTACGACAAATTCGGCTAGAGGAAAACAGGTAGCTCGAAGCCGTGATCGCCCACTCTAGCACTTGAAAAAAGCTGGCAGGATCGGCAAATCCTTATTATGCTGGCTCATGTCTTATTTTATCCATAATGTTAGCAGGGATATATATATATATATATATATATATATATATTTTTGGGGGTCAAAAGTAGGGTATTCCATGTGCTCAGGCCTCTGCTTCTGATGAACAAAGAATGCACACACTATTAGGCCTCCCTTAGAACTTTGTTGGGAGCTTTTTGGGCCTATGATGTTATTGGGTTCTGACCACGTAATGCAAATCCCAAAACAATGCATCCCATGTAAATGACCCCATTCTTGGCCATTATGAAAGTCCAAACTACTTAAAATTTCAATTTTTTAAAGTCTTTGGAATATCGGTAGCCTCTCAAGTTCAACAGTCTCAAATTGTGTTCGAGCAAAAATCCAAATCTCTGAAAGCGACCCGTATTCATTTCGATAAGAAAAAAAAAATGTCGAATGCTTCTGGCTTATATTGAAAAGTACTTGCAATGACATGGTCAAACGTAGTTTCTAATCACTCTCTCCATCTGATTATTCCTTAATTCAATTTCTCTTGTGACATGCCTAATCGTTGTACGTCAGACAAAATCATCATCACTATCTCCAAACATCAAGCTAGTGATTAAGTCTTAGGAAAATGAAAAATTAAATAGAAAAAGTCAAAATATCACAGAATTTGTGGTCCTAGTCTATACGTCCAGGCAAGGACGTCGCCCAAGCAACTTGATTCGGGGAAAAATATTTGGCATGAATCTGTTGGGTCTTGGTCAAATTTGGCAAGCGGTCTGCTATTGGCTTAAAATCACAATTTTGTCATCCCCTCTCAACAAGTCCCTGCAAAGATTAAAGTTGCACAAAGGACCATGTTAAGTTGCATCCCGATTAACTTATGCTAATATCGTGCTACATTCAATTCTGCCGATTAATTTTTCCATATTTGGTCAATTCTAATTGAATAAAATAATGACAGCCAAAAAATAAATAGATAAATAATGATGGCTTGCATGCAAGACATATCAGGTGATTATTGAGTACGTAGATCTCATAATTTGGAGATTTGTCTCACAAAAACACACGATCATAACATTTGAAAGTAGGCTTCAGACGAGTAGGATGAACATACAATACATATGTCATGATATAAGGCACCGAATATGACGTGGTTAGCAAGGACTTTTATGAGCACATGACATCGGGCAATCCTTTTCTTGTCCAAAAATCACTTTCCTTGTGCTGTTCTCTCTCTTCAGTGGTAAAACGCCAGTAAGGTCCTGACTCCCCAAATCCAGCCACTGCAAATCAGGCCACTGCTTGTAAGTCTTCGGATTAGTTTTGCAACAGCCAAAGCGGCCAAAGCCCTATAACTTGGACACGTCCTGGTATCATGCCTTTGTGGCAAATTCTATTTGGCAATTTATGATAAATCCTTCTACGAGTGATCTTAGAGATACCAAACAGGGCATTCACTATGTTGCCAATAAAATAGATTATGGGCCTTCACCTCTCCTCTGATAGAAGACGAGGAACGCTTGCATTTTGTGATCCTAAGTGGCCGGTTGTCCTCAAACTAGGCAATTCATCAGTCATTTAGCTACTCTTTATGATGCCATGCTCTAAAGTTTCATGTACAACAGCCTGATTCTGTTCCAGCACAAACGTCGAATGTCATGTCTTTGCTCACACAGTTGCAGCATTTAGCTCGGATTTCAAATTACGATGGGGGTATCGGTATTTTGTTTCCTCAACCACCAGTGCTCTCATTTAACAATGTGGACTCCTATGTGATTTGTTGCTAATCCTCTTCACCTTGCTCGTAGCACACACGGCTTAGAGATGGATTTTGAGTTAGCAAAGGGAAGGTTACTAGAGTTCCCTTTATATATCTCTTGCTTTGTCTGATCTCGAGATCAATATGTTGTAAATATATTTTAGACCCTACGATCAGTAATGTGGTCAATGCGATATAAAACCTAATGTACATATTCTAGCTTCGATGTTCCACACTATCGCGCATAAACGATCCACTAAATGGGCCATCTGCTGGACTCATTATTACTTGGTCTATGACATTAATAGCAGATCATATTATTGGGTTTTAACCATGCGTATGGATCCAAAAAACCACATATGATGGAGAGGAACATCATATTTGGGGGGAAATTGTAAAAATAAAATAAAATCATAAATCTACCCTATGGCCATCAATTTAGACCTAAATATTTTAATTTAGTTTTAAATTTTTTGAAGATTTTTTTTAATTTAGTATATCTGACTAATTTGGCTGAAAATTACTAACGTGGAAGTTCAATTAATGTCAGCTGTGGCCGTCTTACGTGGCACGACTAGTAAATGGCCAGGGGCTAACATGGACAAAACAACATTTTGCAATATTTTTAAATATTTAATTTTTTTTCTTTTTGTTCCTTTACTTTTCGTTCTTTCTATTTTCTTTTCTTTTTTCTATTTTTTCTGTTCCCTCTATCGATCGCTGGCACATCATGATAGCAAGCGAAGGTCACTAGGGCAAGGGCGCGATACCAAACACATGACAATAGCAGATTGGCATATGCAGAGAAGTCATTGACATGAATACCAAACCCGTTCCTAGAAATAGATATCAGGCACCTCCAAAATGCAGGAGACATGTCCAGAACATCAGGGACATGTTCAAAAGGTCCAGAGAAGATTGCCTTTTCCTCGATGAGTTGAGTTGACAAGAAGAGAAGGCAAGGTTGGCGAATAAGCAACGGGGGAAAACGAACGGAGGAGCCCCTCATAAACAAGTTTCTCAGGCCAGTCTTTTCGGGAGAAAAAGGATGGAGTTTCCCAGCCTAGACAAAGGCAGAAGTCAAAGTCTAAAACTATCTTAAAACATGGAAAGTGAGAGCCTATAAGCTCATGATTATAAATGGACGAAAGAAGATGAGCAGGCACACTCAAGCAACTTGTCAAATTTAACTTATTTAATCAAAGTCTATGTTTCTTTTCTTCTGTCAAACTTTCATAATTTTGAGTTTGATTTGAGTTTGTGCCGTTCGAATTTAGTTTTGAGTCATTCTTTAAGTCTAGTCCGTGCACCTTTTTACACTGTAATCATCCAATCAATTATATAATGACCATATGTTTTGTTGTTTGCTAATTTCAAACTCAGTCTTTGTTGAGGAGAATATATAACGGGAGCTGGCATTCATTTGGCGATCTTGTTTTGGGATAAAAGGACCAAATCAGTCTTCTAGCATATGGTTTTCGGACTATTGATATTGATATTGTTGCCCGACTAAATCCCGTTACCATTATTTTCATATCTCTGTCCATCCTAATGATATAATAAAAATATTTTAAGATATTTCAGTAGTATAACAAGAAAACATCGAAGTTGATAGTCAAAGACCTATGTTTAAAAAAAAAAAAACAAAGAAAAAAAGAAAAAAAGAGAAGCAAACATAATGATTAATTAGTTATTATTCTCAACTTTTCCTACCCGGTTCCCTTTTATTATCCCGCCCTACTACACGTTCTCCTCAATTACTTATCAAAATGAAATAAGGACATATTTTTTTTCTTGACAAAAATAAGAGTCAGGACACAGGAGATGCGTTTTACTTATTTTAAGGTACAAAATATGAGTTTGAAGAGAAATTTTTATCCTTAATTTTTTTTTCTTTCTCTGCAAATTAGTAATAGTAATCTCACCAAGTCCCTTGGCAACGGCTTCATAAAGCTCAAGCTCAGGCATACTGCTAATAGATTTGTCATAACTAAGTGGATTGCTCATATTTATTTAACCAATGACCTATTTTCTATCAGGAGTTAGTGACATCAAAATAATTAAAAATATTATCAAAAAAATTCATAAACTTATTATATTTGTGCCAATTTAGTTTTAAATATTTTAATTTGACCAATTTAGTTTTAAACATTTTGACAATTTGATAATGTAGTCCATCTGGCCAATTTTGATTGGAAATTGATGACATAAACACTAGTTTATCTATTGCATTTTCAAGCCTCATTGCCCTTAACTCGCACAACCCTAATTCAACCATCCCTTGAACTTACAGCTCAGAAAAGCTCAACACTGATAGAACAAAAATCTTGACTTCTAACCTTCAAAACCTCTAGAAGAATGTATGCATGGTCGCCAACAATAGGCAACAAATTACTGTTAATTGCCCAAAACTAAGCAAACAACTTTATCTCTTCAGTCAATTGGTTAACACCAAAACACATACGCATATATAAGAGAAGAAGGATTCCAAGAACATCAAGAAGAAACCCACCAAAATACAATTGAAAAATGGCAAAACAAGCGTCATCGAATACCGTTTGCCTTCTCTTGTTGAACTTACTGGTGTCGGCCATCGCTGCAAGACCTTCAATAGATGAAGCAGCAAATGCTAAGATCACGACATTACCTGGTCAACCTGTCGACATGACTTTTGCCCAGTATTCGGGACATGTGACCATAAACCAAAAAAGAAGCTGTTCTACTGGCCGATTGAAGCGTCTTCGGATGCAGAGTGTAAACCTCTTCTCCTCTGGCTCAATAGAGGACCCGGTGCCTCGACGATCAGGTATGGAGCTTGTCAAGGGATCGGACCCTTCCAGATCATGCCTGACGGGAAGCTTTCAAAAAGACAATTTGCATAGAACACTGGTAATTCTGTTTTGGCGACACTTCGTGCATTAAGTCTTCGTTAAGACTTGTCCATTGAATGTCTCGAACGGCTATTAACTTATGTGAATCGCTGTTTGGTTTTATTGACAAGGCAAAACCAAAATCAATAAAATTTAGGCCCGCCTCTCTCTAAAGATGAAACTCAATTGAGAATTTACAGTATCGTTGTATATGGTCTAAATTAAAGGCGCCAAGTTTTTTTTTTTTTTTGGTAAAAGAAAAGGTGCCTAGTTTAAATAGTGACATAATTAGTGTGTAGATTGCAGCATGAAGGCTGAACATTTTCATTATATCCGTTGGTTAGCTTTACCTTGTCAACTCGTTATATGAGATTATTTTTAGACCAAAGTAACGACTTTTTCACGACGGCACATGATCCATTTTTGTTTTTATATTTGAGCCAATACATTATGAATGTTACTTCTGTCAAACTCTTAAACAATGGTTTGTCACTAAGAAGTCCATATTTAGGACGAAGATTGAATAATAACATTATGTGGTTTCTTTTTTCCAAGAGGCCAATTTGCTCTTCCTCGATTCCCCTGCTGGAGCTAGATTTTCTATATCCTCAGCGTCGCCGAGTCAATCGGAGATAATAACACCAGTCGAGACTCATGACTTGCTTTACCTGTTTACCCTGGCTTTGAATTTGTGTCTTCCGCTCGTTACTTTCTTTCACAAAGTCTAAGTTATTTCCGTTTCTTTCTATCTTAGCCATGGACAGTCACACATTTTTAAATAAATGGCTCGAAATCTTTCCAAAATACAAATACTATGAATTCTATGTTGCCGGAGAGAGCCATGCAAGTACGCGTGTTTCCTAGCCATTTAATTGTATAATGTAATTTTAGGTCATGCACGAGTTCAATAATTAACACTTATTCCAGGACATTGTGTGCCTCAATTTGCTCGACTGAGAGTAGACCGCAACAAGGGGATCACGCGACCAATCATTAATCTGAAAGGAATATTGGTGAGATGATTAGTGTTGAATCTTCATTACTCGGATAGTGACACTACTAATTACCTGAGAAGGAAAGAGGTGCGGGAAGCTTTCCACGTTGACCCTTCCTATATTCCCGTGAACTACACCCTATCTAGGTATTGTTCATGATACAAGAACTTCACTCAAATCACGGGCATGCAAAATCCCTGGAGAATAATGTATCATGTGGTTTGACTTACGCAGCGACCCTATTTAGCAGAAGTACATAGAAAGCGACACAAAATCATCGATGTTGCTGGTTCTAAAAGAATTGCACATTTGGATATATAGGTAAGGCGTTTTAGATTTTAGAAACAAGAAAAGAGAAAATCTTGCCAATGTGCTTAATATTGAGCCTGCTACATTTGATCAATTTGAGATATAATCATGATTGTACTATCATTGGTAGAATTAGCGAATAAATTTCAATTGACAATAGCAAATGCTATAGTCTAATCCATTGTAAAGATGTCTTTCTTTGTTTTAGACATTAGAAGTACTGAATATATGTTTCTCACAGATTATTTTTTTCCTTGATAGCCATCCCTTTGTCAACGATTCGGCTCAACATCGAAGCACTTAAGCTCAAACTACACGATGAATGATACCCTTGGAACCATAACAATCTAGTAAGCGTAATTCAAATCAAGTAAACTCAAACGAGACACTTTGGTTTCTGATCGGCTCGGAGGTTGGATCAAGGTATACGGAGGGCTTACATTCGTTGCTGTGTTGGGATCGGGACATGAAGTCCCAGTGGATCTCCCCTCTCATGCACATGCTTTGTTCAAGAGCTTCCTATCGAATACACCCATGCCACAGGCCCTAAGTCAACAATGAGAAGCAACATCGTTCGGGTCTTCCAGTATATTGTTTTCGTACTGTTAAATCCATCCCACTACCGTTATTTTCATGTGTAATGGATGGTTGTGGTGAGTCCTCAAGCACCAAACCCTTCTCAGCTTTATAATATTCTGTGCCAGCCATGGATGACGGTGAGCAAGAAACATTCACTGTGCCCCACGGAGCAACTGCTTGCGGAGTTATGCGGAGTCTGAATCTCCCGGCTCGCAAATTTCCTGGACTGACCAGATGGCAACATTGGGGCTCCTATATGTTTCAGTGAGGTGATTCACCCGCCGCAACTGAGACAAGTCGTGCCATTATAACATTACCAGGCATGCGGCCACGGCCCTTGAACTTTAATAAGTCCAGGTATACGCCTTTGCGCGAATTCTATTTGTCAATTTATGATCAAACCCCATGGGAGTCACCTTCGAGTTTCCAACGGCGAATCTACCAAACGGGTCATCCGTCACGTTGCCAGCAAAATAGATTATCGGACTTCACCTCTCCTCTTACAGATGACATTGATTGCTGGCAATTTCTAGTACCAAATGGCCGGTTGTCCTCACACATGGCAATTCACCACTGATTAGCTGCTTTTTATGATGCTGATCTCTATAGACTTTCATATATAATACTACTTCACGATCTAGCACAAAAGTCGAATACCGTGTCCCTGTACACAGTTGCAGAATTTAGCATGGATTCAAAATACACCATGCAGTATCGATATTAACAATGTCAGCTCCCTTGCAATTTGTCGCGAATTGTCTTCGCCATGCTTGTACCACACACTTTGGAGATTGATCTTGATTTTGCAAAGGGAAGGTTACTAGGTTGACCCTTTATCCATCTCCCTTTTCACCTCTTTTCAAGATGAAAGTGTTGTAAATTAATTGGACCCTCATATTGCTGATATGGTCAATGTGCCGTTGAACTTGATGTGCATATTAGGGGTTCAATATCTAACACTATCATATGTAACACAATCCAATATTCAGACCATCAACCTAGATTTAAATCCACACCTCATTTATTTCATGGTGTTAGTAGGGTATCATTAACTAGACCGATCATGCATGTGAATCTGAAAAACCACGTCCAATGGAGAAGGGCATCATTTTCGGCCATCTAATAGTCCGCACCACTTATAAGTTAATTTTTCATAGTCTAAGGAATTTCAGAAGCATGTCAAGTCGTTGAAAACAACCTTGTATTCATTTTGGACACAAAACATGTCCGGTTTTCCGGCTCATAGTGAGAAGAACGTGCAATGACGTGGTCAAACCGGGCATCTAGCCACTCTCTCCATTTGGTCAATCTTACTTTAATTTCTCCCGTGATAGGCCCAATAGCTGTTCTTCAGACAGACCAGTCTTATCCCCATCATTACCGTCATTATTCATCAAACTGCTAAATTAGTCTAAGAGAATGAAACATAAAACGATACAAAAAAAATTATCAAAATCTCACACAATCCATGGTGTTTTTCTACCGCATCCAAGAAAGTTTGCCGGCAAAGGAGCTCAATTCGGGAAAAAATAATGGGCATAAAATTTGGGGTATTCATCATATTTGGCAAGTTGACTGCTATCGGCTATAAGCACGTTTGTGCCACCCCTTTCAACGTTTCACCGCAAAAATTATGTTTATCTTGTACGACTAAGTTTTCATTTCCATATCGGAGTATGTTAAATCGAGTCTGGTTAATTGCATTAGTATCATGCCACATTCATTTCTCACCATAAACTTGTCCATATAGTATTCTACATTTTTTACTTTCCTAGTGTCTTAAATCGTCAATGCATTCTACTGATGCCCATTGAATAAACTGCGACAACCTTTCATGTGAGACTCATGAGGTGACTATGGAGAGGTGCACAGATCTTATGATCTGGAGATTTGCCTAGGCAACACTCGCGATCTTAATTATTCAAATGCAGGATCTAGACGAATGGGATCGACACTCTTATCAGTATTGTAGATGTTAACAAGTCTCGTATCATATGCAAACACAAAGTAGTCCATTGAAACCTATCTTTGAGGATGGCTTTGGCAACTATATTTGTCCCAACCATGACGATAATCCTAGTTACCATTTTGAAGGAGCACATCTATGGGTAACATTTCTCTATCAATCACTACTTTTTAAATCATTAGAGCATATATGGGTCACCGATATCGAATGCTGGAGAAGAATGGCCATGTTCATGAAGTCTTCGTTCAATTTTTGCCCATTTTTTTTCTATTACAACAGCAATGTCAGTGTCCGAGAGCAAAAGGGTAACCCCCGACAACTACGCGGACCTATTCCCTAGAGACACATAGATGTTCAAGAATGCAAATGCCACACACGTCCACTTTCCTATTCCTTTTTTATTAATATCATAGAAAACTCCGATTTAGTACACATATAATAAATTTACGATAAATTATTATTTTACCACCAAAAACCCTAATTAATATATTTATGACAAATTTATTCTTTATTGGTTTCTGTTAAATTGGATTAATACTACGAAAAAACACAAAGTGATTCATTTGTGACAAACAAAGGGTAAAATTCCAAACTAGTACACCTATTAACTATCATATGTTATTTTATTCAACAATTTGACTATAAAATTTAATGAAATTTAACGAATGGTATATTTATCACAGGTATGTCAATTTGGAATTTTTTGTAGACAATTTGGAATTTTTTGTTGTGCTACACTCAGTAGCTTGAACTCATCGAGCTTAATAACCTGCACCTGATTCAGCAGCTTGCCTCTGCTTTGAGAAACTCACAATTAGTGATTACATTCTTCTTGAAGTTGTTGACCTTTCCAACTTGGAGAGTTTGTTTGGAGCCAAGTCTATCCAACAATCAGATTTGTCATATTTAAGGGCTTGAAGGTTTAGCATCGTTGCTATGCTTGGAAGTGGACAACTGCAAGTCAAGCAAGTTCAGCGGGCTTGAAAGACTAAAGAATCTACGTCTCTTGCACCTTGAAATGTGTCTCCTCCTTCAAACATTGCCCAACTTATCTAACTTCAAAAATCTCAAGGACTTTGAGCTATGGTGCTGTCCGGATCTGGTTGAGATTGAAGGTCTTAACAGATTGGAATCACTAGAAAGGCTTGATATCGAAGGCTGTGGTTCCCTGCAAAGCTTATCTGATCTATCCCACTTGAAGAAGCTGAAGATGAATTGGCAGCGAGAAAAAGCTTGAAGAAATTTGTCCTCAAAACGCTACAAGATCAATTTATGATGATTGTTCACACCTGATTTTTAATCGAAATTTTAAGCAAAATGGGCCATTTAGGTAGTTTTCTTTAATCAAAAGTATGAATAAATGAAACCAAATGAAAATACACAAAAATTAAAAAAATAATAAGTAATAAAGAAAGGTTCAATTCGGTCCCTGTCCAAATTGCAAAGTCCACAAGAAAAGCCTAGTCGAATTCGCCTTCAGCCCGAGTCCTATCTCGCATGATTTTTTCTAGACCTCTGGCTCTGACAGAATGGGTTCTGATCGCCAAAAAAAAAAGAAGAAGGAGAGATTTCCTTCTCCGTCGCCTTGAATTCACCACGGTCAAGCTCCATAGCCGGCCACTTCGAGCTCAACGACAACCACACCGGGAAACAGAGCATCATACATGCACGCCGGATGCATAACGATCCTCTCTCGAGGAGAGATTTATGGATTCGAATCACAATTTTTGACGTCTCTTAGCTTATATTAATGGCTGTCGCTAACGCGGTTGGCCATTTCACCGTTGCACTGAGTTTGTCCTGTTTGACTGTGTCTTCAGATCCAAGAGTCCGAAAAGAATCTAATTCATGTTTGATTCTCCACTACCAGCTCCGATCTTCACTGGAAAAACTTCCAGAAGTTCCTTTACTGATTTGGTCCCCAATTGTTGCGTAGATCGGTTCACTGATAAGGTAAAGTGTTCGCTCTGTTTCCTTCGAAATGGAGACCTTGAATTCGCAAATTTGATCATATAAGAACTGAACTTTGTTCGAGGCTACTCTAATGCTTGCGTACGTGTTTCAAGTTTTACATGATGCTTTGGGTGTAGTTTTACTTTATAAGATTGACATTTGGACTGCTTGCTTGGAGTGCTTGCTAGGTGTTTGAATAATTGTCTGAATGAAGTCTATACTTGTGTATATGCTATTTTTGTTCCCGTTATACGTTCGCTAGCTTCTTTTTTGTTGCATATAAGTTCATATGAATCAGTTCTTTAAGTAAATCAGAAGCGTGCGAGCTCGTAACCTTTGTGCGACTGATTGAGTTAGAGAGCTTGTTCCCGTTAGATTGAAATCGTTGTTTGCTGGCTTCACACTGATTGTTCTTCGTTGTGGTACAAGATCTGTCGCTGACATTGGAATGGCCTGTGCAATTTTTTCTTTTATCAGAGATCTTAAAGCCAATCGAGTGCACGTTCTTCTTTTATATTCTTCTTTTTCATCCTATTAAATGCAGATTTGAGATCCAAAATTAACAGAACACAAGAAATTGAGGGGTTCCTTTAGTTGAATTAAGATCAAACAAAGGTCTGACGTTTAATTAGCCAAAATCATCTTTAACAACCTATTTATATCTACCTTTATTGTATTTCTTTGAAGATTTTATAAGCCATACTGAACTCTAATAGTTTAGAGAAGTCTAAGCTTATCACAAACTACAAGTACCAAGTTTTAAAACGAGAATAAAGAGTTTCCAGTTCATAGTCTAATAGAAGCGTAAATATGGTCAATATTATTGAATTAACTAATTCGTAAATGTTTAAAAATTATACCTTTCTTTTTAGTTAAGTAAATTTTGTTTAATTGCAATATGTGCTGCAGAATATGCTGATGCTGGCATTACAAGAGGGCAAAGACAATATATAAAGCTTGAATAGTTCAGATGCTTGGATTAAGTTTACTATCATCATAAAGTTGTGATCTAGCCTCACCGGCCATTGAGAATGTACTTGTGCCACAACACACATCTCTGCACAGGCGAATACAGCTCCCATCCAAATACATGCCAGCATGCACAGTCCCTGTTGTTAGGAACAAATCACCCATCACTAGAAAGTCAAATGCTAGCAATCATGGCCTCATCTAATACTTGATGCACCTGTCTAACAACTTTGAAAGAGATATTAATATATACACTAGAGCACATGAAATGTCATAGATGATCTGACTATTCCAATCCAATTTCACACGACACACCTACGTCACCCTGATTATATCCCTTTATGCCCCTAGTCAATCTCTCATTTGACCATGGTCAGAGTTTACTCCGTGTCAATACCATGTCATGCCAGTGGCTAGTCCAAAAATCCACTCTATCAACGAGCCATGCTAATTAGTGGACTAAACCAGCAAGAGGCATTCATGACCTGGTTGAATCTTGTTCAGATAGTTGCTCTTCCAGTTTAGTCCAATTTCTAATATATTTTGACCATTAGATTTTGAGGTCAGTTTTGTGTGTTATATCTTCTAGAATTGAGATTTCCTTGGATCATCTTGGCTACCTTGTATTCACGTTTACAATGGGGAAAATCAGGGACATTCAGAAAAATTTTATTAGTGGGAAAACCTAATAGAAAATAAAAAGTGAATGTATGTATTGATTCATATATTAAATATAGTAGTCATGTGCTTGAAATAGAATGATGAGTAAGATTTTAATAGATAGATTTTAATAGATTTTTCTTATATTTTGCACTTAACCTTCATAAAAGTTATATATTTATTTGCTGAAGTTCTCATTCATGGAGGAAAAAAATAATAAAAAAAAGTGAGGGCACTATTGATAATTATTTTAAAAAATGACATAATATATTTTCTTCACAGGATAGTGGGGGCAATTGCCCCTAACTTTGCAAACGTAGGTCCATCCTCGGAGAAATTGATGCTGCTCACTCAATTATATAAACAATCTTAAGTGGTTCTACTAAAGTTCAAGGCATAGTCTCTTGAATAGGTGTTATAATGTTATAGTATACTATAAGATAGTATGGATTAATTATACAATTTTTTCTTCTTTTGCTGGGTGACTACGACAATCCGATGCTTATGATTGCATCGATGCTTGAGTTGGATGAGACCATTGGAAGTCAGAGTTGGCTTTAAACATTAAGCAATTACATAAGAGTTTTCAAGTTGCTACAATTCAAAGTAACCATATGAACTCGAACAATTGTGTGTTGATTGAAGTGTTGTAACCCATAGAGAGAGAGAGAGATTGATTTGGGAGATTGGATTAAATTAAATGCAATCATCTGCGTCTCCTACAAGTTGTGCTGGTCAAATACGTTGTCTTCTTACTAATACTATTTATGAGTACATTGATCAAACTTGCCAATATTATTTCCTTTCATTTTGATATTCCCACCCCTCTTTTCTCTGTTTTGCTATGTCATGTATATGTCGTATGCATTCAAAATTATTAAAAGAACAATCAATTCTAGATTTTCAAGAAAGGTCATGGAAACTTGATGGATGAGAAAATGTAAATTCGTTTGTAGTTACTTTCATGACTGATCCTTTTATTTTTGTTGAGGCCTGGGAAAGAGCGTTACTCTTTCCCACTTCCCACGGTAGCCAACCATGGAGATTATATTTTGAGCGTCCTTCTTGGAAAGCTCCACGCGGGCTCTAGGAAATCAGTTATGAATGTCTATTTAATTTTTGTTTAATATTCTAACTTCTCTAGTCATTGATTAAAGATATCTGAAGTGTTAATAAATTTAAGGTATAATAAAGAGAGGTAAATGAAATGGTAAAAAATAAGAAAGTTCATAATTAAAACATAAACTTGGTGAGTAACTTAAATAAGAATTGGTAACCCCAAACTATTTAATAACTAAAACAGAGAAAAAGTTAGTAAGCGACTCTAATTAAAAATGGTAATTTAGAAAAAGATGGTAATCCTAAGGCATTGCTAAGAAATGCAAATAGAAGTTTGTAAATAATAAGAAAACTTAGAAATAAAGAACTAAATAAATTGTCAATAAGCAACTTAAATGAAAGTTGATAAGTCAATACTAAGTAGTAATATTACGGGAGACAAGTTGGTGAATCACATTAACTGAGGCCCATAATCTTTAAATAGAATTGGTAAATATAAGGGCTTCTAACCAATACAAATAAAAATTAGTAACCCAAATGTGAGCTGCTTATGCAAAACTAATTGATAATTGAACACAATAAAAGTTCATAAATTATTCTAATTTAAGTTAATTCATATAGTAGTTACTACAGGGATCGCTACATTAGAGATACCAAGATGGCGAGATAGATTTCCCGTAAGAACCTTGGTTATGATGTTTTCAATCAACATAAGATTTATTATGGAAGTCTTCAAACCTTATTACAATTTCACTTGTAATGGGCTAATCTTCAGATTTTGGAAACATGTCAAACAGGCTTGGGCTTCAGTGATAAGAGCAAGCACCTCCCAACTCGCTTGATCTGCGACTCGGCATATCTCCTGCACCAGATCCAACTGTTCTGTTTCCAGCTCCTAACTTCAGTTCCACTTTTGCTTCAGATTCAACAATGGCTACAGCTTCTGCTTGTGACGCCGAGGCCACTCTCGCCGGTCGAGCAATGCCATCGATCAAGAAGCCTTAGCTGTCGCGGCGACGTACGCGAGCAATGGCTCCTTCCCCTGTTTCTCGTGCAGAAGATCCATCGACGTTTATCTTGGGCGCGTC
>CM026412.1:17234270-17350359 GCA_014858505.1 Corymbia citriodora subsp. variegata
GAGCGCAACTGCTTTCTGTTCAGGAGAGAGGAGTCCTCCCTCTGTTTTTCTCTCTTTCTGTCTCTCGTCTGTGTTTCTCTCTCTTGCGTGAGATTTCCGGTCGCCTGTGAGGTTCGGTTTGGTGTCAGGGGCTCCCTTTCTTTTGTGGACCGAAGTACCCCTCCCAAGTGCGCGTAATTTCGTCCCTTTCTGCCTTGAAGCCCAAGCCAGAAGAAGGGGCCGCTTTTGTCGGAGGATCTGTAAGCGAGGAGAAATTCTTCAGCCGTCTAGACTCTCTGGACCAAGGGCACCTTTTTCTTGCGATGACCATTCTGTCCTCGCGCCGTTGCCCTTTTCCTGTTCCCTTCTTCTACGCCGCCGCAGCCGTCGTCGTCGTCGTCTTCGACTTCCCGTCCACCGATCTTCTCTCGCTCTCTCTCGTGCCTACCTCCTCGTTCGGCGAGTCGACTGCGACGGCGCACTGCACGAAGCGGTGGTGTTTCGGCGACACGACGACAATTACTATGCCGGGGGGGGTTTTTCTAGCTTTTTCAATGCCGAAAACGCCCTCAAGAACCTCCTGTCTCTCTCTTGTTTTCGTTTTCTTTGTTGGGAGATGCTGTTTGTTGTGAGGTCTTTCGTGGCCGGTTACGATGTGTCCTCTCTCTCTCTCTCTCTCTCTCTCTCTCTCTCTCTTCCTTTCTTTCGTTCAAACCCATCGCCACCCGTCGTTCTTTCTTTCCTTTTCCAGTATTTTCCCAGTATATTTTTCCAGGATTTTTTTAAAAAAATTCCAGATTTGGATTTTCTTCCTCCACCCCACGGCGTGCATTTATTTTTTTCGTCCATTTATTGGGTCATTTCAATTGCGCCCTTCCCCTTCTTCTTTTTTTACCAAAAAGGCCATCGTGCCTTTTCCCCCCTTTTTTTTCGCCGACTTCCTGCTTTTTCCCCCTTTATTTCCACGCCGAGGGAGGGGGGAGAGATAAGGGTCGGAGGGGTAGTATGGTCATTTGGGGGAGCGACGTGTGGTGGTGCGTTTGGTAGGTCCTCCGTTATGACGTGGGGCCCAGATAGAGAGAGAGAGAGACACGAAGGAAGGGAGGAAGGGTACGGCCGCGAGAGAGAGAGAGAGGGAGCAGCTTTCGCCTGCGTGCCGGTGCACCTGTACTTTCGTGCGGCGGTGGTGGGGCCACCCCTCTCCCCATTCCCGCGCCCGTGTCGGGTCACGCGGCGCGATGCGTGATCCGCTGCGTGGCTAGTCCGTTCAGGCGGTTGCGCGCGCGCGTCTCCTCTCTCTTGGGCCGGATCGGACGGCGGTGGAAACGCGTTGAATGAATTTGAGGTGCCGCCGCGGGCCGGAGATCCGAGGCGCCGTCGGATCCCCCGAGCTCGTTTGACCTTGGGCCGGATCGGACGGCGGTGTGGGGAGGGGATGGTCGTCCTTCGCGCACGCCCGCATTTGGAACCTGTTCGGCTCGGCTGCTTGTTTCGGGGGCAAGTACGGGGCACGCGGGCGGTCACGTGAGCCGAAGGGAAGGGATTGGCTGTTTGTCTATTTGGTCACGGGAAGCCACGTGTCGCCGCGTGACGTGGCGGGGCGCGATTGGCTCCTGCTTGAGTGTGGGGGGCGACACGTCAAGTGGGTCCCGGCCTCGTGTCTTCCTTCCCTTCTCCCTCTCTTCTTTTCGCTCGAGAAAGGAAGAAAAGGAGAACAACGTTTTTTATTATTTTAAATCCACGGGAGTTCGAGTTCAATACGGGGGGTCGTGGTGAAGCGGAGTGAGGTCCTTCCGCGACGTCCAATGAGGACGCGCCACGTCGTTGGGTTATTTGACCGGAGGCGGGTGGGTCAACCACCCGGCGCCAAACCATTCGGTCGCTGTCTTTGACTTTTGACTTGTTCCCCCGGATTTGTTTTACGGTAATCGGAGGTCGCTGGTTTTTCCCTCTCTCGTGTCCTTGTTTCGTGGGGGGTGTTTTCTAGCTTCTTGTTTTTTCACGTGAAGTTGAAATTTTTCTGGCGACCCAT
The DNA here is from genome assembly GCA_014858505.1 of Corymbia citriodora subsp. variegata. NCBI lineage: Eukaryota > Viridiplantae > Streptophyta > Magnoliopsida > Myrtales > Myrtaceae > Corymbia > Corymbia citriodora. The sequence goes on from CM026412.1 coordinate 17,236,282, forward strand.
TTACGCTATCTCCGCCGCCGGCGACTGACTCCGTCGACGGGATGATTTCGATCTTTCAGGGTGTTGCTCCTCCGAATGACGCCTCGTGCCTGGCTGCCAGCAAGCTGAGGAAGAAGAAGGTGAGATTTCGGGAAGGGACTTGTTTGTTTATATACTCCTGCGTTTATGCATTTGTGGAGGCTGATCTTTCTGCCCTGTTCCTTTTTGATTTCGATAGACTTTTGCCGAACTCAAAGATGAGGAGAACTACTTGCTGAATGAAAGGACCCATTTGAAGAAGGTACGCTACCGCTCTTGATCTATAGCGGTTTTGGTTCCGAGTGCTTGTTCTTGGCTTCGTTTCGCGCTTGTTCCTCATGTGATTTGTATCTCTGAACATGAAACAGAATATAGCGAGGCTGCGTGCAACTTTCACGGAGCAGAGAGCTACAAACGAATCCTTGAAGAAGATGAAGGTGATCAAGCTTTCTTTTTTCTTTTCCCCTTTGTTGTTTTTTTTTTTTTTGGTAAAGATCTTTTCCCCTTTGTTGCTCCTTTCTTTTTTCTTTTTTTCTTTGTGGGGGAGCTGCTGCTTTGGTCGCTTCGTTACATGAATGATAGTGAATAATACTGGTGGGAAAATACATCATTATGTCCCTCATTTCGTTGAGATTAGAAAATTATCTTGTTGCTTTTCACTGATAAATTTCCTCCATCCTCCCCAAGTTCCATCAAGGGAGTGGCTAGTGAAGCGAGGATTCTGAATTATGTGAAAAGAAGTGGTCATCGTCTAGACACTTATATTTTTGGAAGTTTCTGGTGGAAATAGCAGTAATTTGCCCCAAAATGTGTATGTATGTGCGCCAGTGTCTCGCCTTTCACAGTCAGAAAAAGTGGCTTCCACCTTTTGGCCACATCAGTTGTGGAATTGCAAAATTAGATTTTGTCCATGTTACTCTGTTATTTCAACCTCTTGAAATAGATATTATACGCCTGTTTGCCCTGCTATTGTAGAATGCGCTTCTGACGGTTAGGCCCCTGTTTTGCAGCTTGATTTGAATTTGCTTTCCGGAAAGGGCAATGTGGTCACTGCTGATGACAGAGATGAAGCAACCTCTGGTTTGCATGACAAGATGGAAGCATCTACTTCGGATCACCCTGCATCATCGATGTTGCCAGAACAAGATACAAGCAAGGGTTATCCATCTGGCAGCTCTAGCCAACTTCCTAAGCCGGCTATCAAGGACATTGACAGATCCTTCTTTCTACCTGATCTAAACATGATGCCCTCTGAAGAGGATTCTAGACCTGAAGATCTTTATGGGTTGAGCTAAGCCAGAACATCATGGATAGCGCAGCTCTTTGTAATTAAAAGTGATGGCGACAGTCGTGTCGAAGATGTTCTGGGTTATATCATACCGGATCAGATAAAAGAGGACTGGATCTCCATATCCACATTCTCAAGAGCCACAAGCTATAAGAGGATGTTTCCGACTCTGCGGTCGAACTGAGAAGTTGTTGGGTTGCAGAGCATGAGATCTCCGTCTCAACTGGACGGGGGGGCAATAATCCTCGCTGATAGCATAACTTGTATGAACGGTATAACTAAGCCATTCTTTGTAGGCAATTGGCAGAGCAACTTGAATACAATCTTTTCAAATTTTGTTCCTCAAAAAGAATTGTCTTTCAGATTGCTTTCTGTTGCTTTTTAGTGTCCTGTCTTATCCACCTCTCTTGGATTGAGATGGTATGTGAATAATGAAGCATCTCCGCCATTGAAATTGATTAAAAAATTGCTTCTTTTTCTGTTTGGGATGGAGTGGATTCTAATCCAAGTCTTGACTGATTTTCACGTTTGCTTGTGGAAAGTCCGGCCACTTTTTCAAATCGCATGATCGTTCGTTTGAAATTTTGAATCGGTCTTTCTGTTGAAATAACTGGTGAAATGTTCCACGCTGGCGTATAACATGGTCCTTAAGAAACATAAAAGATACTTAAAAGGAAAACGCATTTTTTTTATACAAGAAATTTTTTGAAAAAATAAGTAAAAATAACTCCAGCTGGACCGATGGAAAACAGTAAACAAAGGGCGGTTGGTGGTGCGGCCACCCAGCCACCAGCGAGGGCGGCCAGTGGTGCAGGCGGCAGGATGCTGGACTTCGGTGATGGCGGCCGTCTCCGGCGAGGGCCACCAATCATTTGATAAAGACATCAGCATCCTTAATCATGGTTTTCGCTCTCAGCCTTCACGGATATGACCCATTCTCGAAGCAAAATTCTTGCAAGTGCCATTCGTAATGCGTCTCCCCACGCCGTCTACACCTCCTGCCACTTCCGCCGATGACTCGATCCTCTATTTCTTGGGTCTAATAATGGTTATCTTGTAGCTCAGCTCTTTCTCTCTCTCCCTTTTTTTCTTAGGAATGAATTATAAACAAGCTTTTAACTTTTTATATTTATGTCAATTCAGTCATAAATTCTTTAATTTAACCAATTTAGATTTAAATCTTTTGATAATTTATTAATTTAGTCTTGACTGAAAAATTGCTGATGCGGATGCTAACTGCTTTACGTGGCATAATTGACATTTGATGTGGACAATTTTTATAATTTAAAAAAAATCCTGAATATTTTATATTTTTCCTTTTTTTTTTTCATTTTATAGGCCTTACTAGGGCCAACCAACCCTTGCTAGTCATAGATGAGGGTTGGCCGACCCTTGTCAACCACAGGCGAGGGCTTTGCGGCCCTCACTTAGTGGCTAGTGACCTTGCCGGATTAGAGTACACAAAAGAAAGGAAAAGAAAGAAAGAAAGAAAGAAAAAATGATAAACAAATATGAACTTTATTAAAAAAAATAAAAAAATTATTTATGTCAACATCGATCATTCTATATAACGTTTCTAGTATTTACATCAACGATTTCTAACTAAAATTAATTGAAATAATTAAATTGATAAATTTTCAAAAGGTTTGAGATTAAATTGACAAATCGGAAGATTTATGATAAAGATGATATGTGAATAATGAAGCATCACCGCCATTGAAATTGATTAAAAAATTGCTTCTTTTTTAGTTCGGGATGAAGTGGATTCTAATCCAAGTCCTAACTAATTTTCACGTTTGCTTGCAAAATGTCCGGTCACTTTTTTCGATTCGTACGATCGTTTGTTGGAATTGGTCTTTCTGTCGAAATAACTATATGCGAAAGTGATGCACGGTGGAGTCAACATCGTCATCGAGACACATAAAAGATATTTAAAAGGAAACGAATTTAAAGTGAAAATAACTTCAGCTGGACGGATGGAAAATTGTAAACAAAGGGCGGTGGTGCTGCCGTCCAGCCACCGGCGCAGGTTGTCACGCCCCGAACCCCGAGCATGCGACAACCCCTTCTCTTGGTCGATTGAAAGCGACGTCCCAGGACTCGTCGACGACCATTCATTTTAATCTTTTGTTATGCGCAAGCGGAAGACGAACCATCCCCAGTCCAACAATCAATCAGGGATAGAGGGATGAATAACAAGAACAACCATCACTACTCATTTACGCAATTTACTGGATTAACCAATGGAGGATCGTCTTTTGAATTACAAGCCCGACAAAAGGGGCCGATCCATCCTCTAAGCCAGGCCAAAAAGAAACTAGGCTAATCCAGTTATACAGAATGAACCCTCGAGTTCAACACCACGGTCACTCGGACCCATTGGACTCAACTCCGTTAGGTTGATCACTGGAGAAACGGGGGGGCGGGATTCTCCACAGCGGGTGCACCATTCTAAAGACCTGAAAAAGGTTAACCACGACGGGTTGAGATAAAATCTCAATGAGTTCTTCCCCTAAGCCCCGGTTAGTACACCAACTCAACCCGGGGTATCTCTCCAGAACCACCCCTCACTCAACCCAACCACAAACAACCAGCAATCAACAATCAAACAGCAAACAGGGTCAACCAACAATCAGAAGTCGGTTCGCATGCAACCTTACCCGGTATGCCATACCCTGCACGTTATAAATCAGCACAATACACGCAATGCACATGGCCATTAGATGATGCAATTCATCAATCACATGCGAGTCGCGTCACAAGCGATCTCACCTGGCCATTGCCACCCCTGCACGTTATCAATTCATGCGTGCGTGCCATAAATTATATGATCACCTCATGCATAATCGGAACCAATGATGCCATGTTTTCTCATACACTCTCGCATTCACACGTGTTCCGATTATTACTACCCCACTGGGATACAACTGAGGCGCAATGGCGCCCTTCCTCCGCAGAGGCGCAACCGTGCCCTTCCGTGCCCAAAAGACGTCAAGGGATACTCTCCCAAGACTGCATGCCCAACGAACGTCAAGGGATACTCTCCCAAGACCGCATGCCCACAGAACGTCAAGGGATACTCTCCCGAGACCGCATGCCCACAGAACGTCAAGGGATACTCTCCTGAGACGGTGGTTTCAGCTTAGTGATCATGCAAGCATACCATCACAACCCACTTATTATCTTTGAGCATTAACCAATGCACATATGCTTGCATATGAAACCTCAAATCATTTCTCACAAAAGCGGTTCATTTCCGATGTCCCTCGGACAAACCATTTCTCCCACCTTTCTCATAAAAGCGGTCCATTTCCGGTGTCCCTCGGACAAACCATTTTTCCCTTTTTGTGAAATTCACACGATTCATTTGAATGTTCATGCCACGACACATCAATTTCACTTCATATGATCAAGACACATGAAATTATGCACAATTTCACTTCCGGATGAACAGTGCCGTGAACAGTAATCATGAACAGTATCCATGAACAGTAATCAATGAACAGTAATCCGTGAACAGTAATTTCCGAAATTCAATTAATAATAAATTAAATTCAGAAATTAAACAAAACACTGATTAAACACAAATTAATCAATCAATTAAGCTAAACAAGCTTAATTATCACATAATCCACAAACAAGCACAATTAAGCATAATTAAGCAAGATTAAGCTAATCTAATATTAACCACATATCTAACCACCTATCTTAGGGCTAATAAAACTTAATTAACCCTCCTAAACCAGCATTAACACTAATTAACCCCAACCCTAAGCAAGTTTAGGCACTAAATAGGGATTAGAGGCTAAACTCACCTGTTAAGCGGGCCGGAGACGCGGATGTGGCGGCGGCGGCGATGAACCCGACACCCTGGGACATCTCTCCCGAGCTCAACACAGCAGCAACAACTCGGATTCCCCACTGAACTTCAGAAAACAGCACTGCAGGAGGAGGACATGGGCTGACCGGAGGAAAACAGCTTGGCCGGAGCTCCGACGAGCGGCGGGCCAGCAGTCAATGGCACCTGGGGGTCGAGGGGGAACCACTTGTGGCTGGTATGGGCGGTGATTGGGTCGGAAATGGAGGAAAACAGGTTAAAAGGCGGAACACAGCAGAACTGGTCGTTACAGTGACGGTCTGGCGAGCAGTCGGTTTCCGGCCGCCGTACGGATCGGACGGCGGCTCCGTTCGATGAAAGGCTGACGCTATCCGTACGGATTCTCTCTCCCGAGCGCAACGGTGGGTGGCACGGCCCGAGATTCCAACGGGAAGGCAATGAACAATTTAGATTTCGGTGAAAGGTCAAACTGAAAAACAGAAGAAAGGAAGGAAAACCATGGGAGAGAGGTGCTGCGATTTTGGAGAAGATGAAGAGGAGAGAGAGAGTGAAGTGAAGGCTGAAGGATAAGCCTTATCCAAGCTATCAAGGCTTGCCCCACTTGCCAAACAATGACCTCATCCTCTCTTTCTTCTTTTTGACTTTTCTTCAAAATATCCAAGGGCATTTTGGTCATTTCCACCTTGCACATTTCCCAATCTGTCCTTGGGCTGAAAATGGAGGGCGGGCCTAGGAAATGGGCTAGAAAATGAATAGGAACGGGCTCGGGAATTTCTTGGGCTCGAATCGGCTCAAGGTTGGATAACGGCTAGGAAGGGTGAGGGGTTGGTTGGGTCCAACGGGCTCGCCCGTTTGTCTCGGTCTTTCACGGTGGCTGTCCCACCTTGGGCATGAGGCCCTCACCGTTCTCGCCCAGCCCACGTCCTCATAGGCTCGTTTCCTCGGTCCGAAAATCCCTTTCCCAAAAATTCAGCTCAACCGACACCATCGACTATCAAGGAAGCATCGTCCAAAAGTCCGTCCCGGATGTTCCCAAAAATTCGAAGTCCAATCTTGGATTCTCCTGCCTTGTCAATTTCGCCCGAATGCCTTTTTGGTATAATTCAGACTGACAGGTGGCTTCGAGGATTCACGCGTAACCAACTCGTGCCAAACCACGTTCAAGACTTCTCAACACATGGACGTCCTTGACGACATGAAATTGCGAATGATAGATTCTTATTTCAAAGTACACGATTATCAAGGATCGACATAGGGTCGTTCACGGGTTCGATAATAGTAGACGGAATCACCCGTCGTCCCATTATTTCTGTCCGCAAATCGACTTCTATTCGTCCCTAAAATCGGCCTGCATGACTACAGGATTGTCCTTACGCAAGTCTCACAGTCAAGTCGTTTTCCCAGGTCAAGTTCTTTAGTCGCACGAGTTCTGTCCTCAGTAGCCTTTCCCCTCAAGGTCAATATCTCGGAAATGATTGGGTCCGAGCAAAATCACCCAACAATGCATTGGCGAAATTCACGTTCACTCATCCCTAACAGGGCTCGAATTTCAAGACGTCACACAGGTGACCACTGGTGCGGGCGGCAGGAGGCTGGTCAGACTTGGGTGACGGCGTCTCTCTCTGGTGAGGGCCACCGATCGATTATTAATCTTCTTAGACATCAGCTTCCCGAATCATGGTTTTCGCTCTCGGCTTTTATCGCTTCACAATCACACCCATTCTTGCAAGTACCATTCTAATACGTCTCCTCACGCTCTCTATATCGTTGAAATAGTAAATTTCGCTTTTATCTAATATCTTGAGATTTTAGATTGGTTCATAAAATTTCACATGATATCAAAATAAGAGGTGTTAAGTTTAAATCTTACTAGGCACATTTGCCTATCTAATTAAATATGATTACGCTTAAAAGAGATCAGATTAAGTGTGAGGATAGTGTTAGAATATTTAACTAATAAATTACGTCTTTATTTAATAGTTTAAGTTTTCATAAGTTTGCAATTTGTCCTACAAAATCTCACATACACCTCTTGCGACTTTTGCCGATTGCTTGATCACTATCTCTTGAGTATGATAATGGTTATCTTGTAGCATTTTGTTATAATATTTAAATAATAAACAACACATTTATCTAACAATTTGAGTTTTAGAAGTTTGCAGTTCGTCCCCTGCAATTTCACATACACCTCTTGCAACTTTCGCCGATGACTTGGTCATTATTTCTCGAGTTTGATAATGGTTATCTTGGAGCTCTTTGTTTCTCTCCTCTGTTTTCTTAGAAAGAAGTTATTAGAAAAGTCTTTAACCTATTGTATTTGTGCCAATTCAGCCTTAAATAAACATTTTAATGATTTATCAATTTAGTCTTTTTGATCAATATTAATTGAAAATTGCTTATGCATATGTCAATTGTCTTATGTGGCACAGTTGGTGACCTTGACTTGGGTCATTATGGAAAAAAAGAAAGAAAGGAAAAGAAAGAAACAAAACCAAAATAATAAAAAACAATTTTTTTTTTTATAAAATTTTAAAACTGTCCACATCAAGGTCGACCATCTTATGTGACACCACTAGTGTTTACATTAGTGATTTTTGACTAAAATTGATTGGAAAAACTGAATTGATAAATCGTTATAATGTTTAAGATTAAATTGATCAAATTAACAAGTTTATGATCGAATTAGTACGAATGTAATAGATTTAGAATTTTTTTAGTAATTTTTCATTACATAAATGGTTTCTGAACTTTGACTTAGTATGCAATTTCATTCTTAAACTTTTGATTTGTTCAATTGGTCCAAGAACTTTAACTCAATGTGCAATGTCATTCTAAACTTTCATTTGTTTAATGTAGTTCTTGAATTTCTAGTAAATATCCAATATAGTTCTTAGACTATATGATGATATTCAATATTATCATTTCATTATTTCAAATTTAAAAATAACATTGAAAAATATTAATCATTATCCTTTTATTGATTCAAGTTTAGAGATAATATTGAATATTTTTATATAGTACATGGATGGATGGAATATTCACTAAAAGTTCACAAAACACATTAAACAAATAAAAAGTTTAGAGATAACATTATATATTAAGCCAAAGTTTATTACCGTATTTTTTTATTTTTCCTTTTATTTTATGACCCTTTTTTCTATGGACTTTGGGATGGTGAGTCCGGACTGGTTGGTGGGTACAGATCCAGGTGGCGGCTTGCCTCCTTACGCTTCACATCTAGAAGGAAGCACCTGCGATATAGATTTGGGTTCGCCTTCCCCTCCGGCTCTCCATCTCACCGTGTTGAGGATGTGTCTGTTAGTGATTTGAGAGTAGCAGCCCCGCCACATCGCCTCCGGCGAGGGCTGCTGGACCCTCGCCGGTGGCTGGAGGAGCCTCGGGGCCGCCCAAGTGACCCATTGCCCAGGCTGCCCTCTCCCCTATCTCTCTAGGTTTTTTCTTTTTCTGTCTTTGGTTTCTCTCACCTTTCTCTGTCCACATCAGCTATTAATTAATTAAGGGAATAAACTGACATGGCCTTGAAATGGATGCCATGTCAGCATTTTTGTTAAATGTCTTGATGGAAAGACCAAATCAAACAATTAATTATATAGTTCGAGAGTCCGTTGCACAAAAGATGAGTTCGAGGGATGTTGCCTATTAAAAAAGTTTAGGAATTTTTTATGTCATTATCCCAATACTCTGTCAAAGTATCATATAACATGTGTTTATGTACAGAGTCATGTATACAGACAATTACGAACAATATCTATGATATAGAAAAAAAATAGATCGGTATATGAGATCGATTCGCAAATTAATACCTAAAAGTATTTATAATTGGAGTGTTTTGAAAGTTTTAAAATGTATAACAAAGATGCAATGAAGTTGTTACGAAAAAGTGTAATCAAGTGTTTTAGTTAACTCCGTAAAATTTAAGTAACAAAACACCGACGTGGCTTCTTACATATTATTCGAAACCAGGTGGTGCTCCTCACGTGCGTTGGTGCTAGGATCGCGGAATCTCACCGATGCCTACGCCTAGGCGAGGGTCCCAGCACCCCATTCGAGCAAAATCCCCTTTATCTCGTTTTGCTATTTTGTTTTCTTTTTCTAATTTTGTTGTTTCTTTTTAATTTTTGCTGATGGCGGCCATTGGGCATCAAATCAGTTCCACATGGTCTCCACATTTGACAAGAAAGATATCATAAAAAATCCTAAGCTACACAATGACAACAATACTCTAATTATATATATATATATATACACCAAAACTCCCAAACTTATCTTTATGTGACAAAAATACCTTTTGTTGTCCCCAACTTTTTGCACTGGATAATACCCCAAATTCATACCAGTGGTAGAGGGTATTTTCATTAGAATCCAAGGGAACTCTTTAGTGGTTTATTGTGATAGACAGTTGTAATTTTGTCATACTGGTATAAGTTTGAGGGGTTTGGTTATACAAAAAAAAAGTTTGAAATATTGATACACAATGGGCATAATTTAAGATTTTTAATAGCGTTAACCTATTTAAGAAAACTAAATTGGTGTTTTCTTTCATTCAAATTAGATGGAATTGACGAAGATACTCAATTGCACTTTTTGACCAAGCTTTAAGATTTAATCACACAAAATCGAAAGTTTCAGTAATTGATTACATACTTTAGTTGCACTCAACCTTATTCCCATTAGTAACCTAGTTAACCACTCAACAAAAATCTGGCACATTATATTAGAGAATGCAAGGCTTACTCTCAAGTAGTTTGGGGCTCCCCCGATCACAGATTGGAATTCCCCAATTACTCAGCCTCTAGAAACCTTGGCTTGCTCGGAGGTAGATTACCACGGCGTAAGATAACTCCGACCGCACACCCACTAGCACCGTAGTGCGGTGACATGCGAGCGTTGCATGCTTGGAAGGAAGAAGCTCTCAATTGGAGAATTAGTGATATCTTGTCCTTATTTAAATCCAATCCAATTATTGACATGTCCATCGTAAAGTATGAGGATGGATAGGATTCCATTATACATTACATTATATCTTGTCCCATTTACATCCAATCCAATCCAATCCAATCATTGACCCCTCAACCCTAAAGTTTGAGGATGGATAAGATTCCATTACATCTTAGATCAGGGAATAGAAAAGTCCTCATCTACAAATCGTATCGAAGGCATCCCATTTAGCTTCCGTCGTGAAATCCAACTTGGGCACGTATGGTTTAGCTCAAAAGCACCTTTTGCTCTCCGACCAAACTTTAGAAATATTTTGGCATTTATATATATATATATTTGAAAGATTTTCTTGGTGTGGACTAGATCCGGGTCCGTATTCCGGACCCAAATTAGCAGCGTACGGTTGGGAATGCCCGTTTAAGGAATCAGATGAAATGCACGAAAAATGAAAAAAGAGAAAGCTGCAAAGCAAGGGTTCTGCTGCGCAGCAGTCGGCATTCTATAACAGAGACCGTAATCAACAAAAGATCAAGTTAGAACTTCCGTACAGAAGGCAAACTTACAAATTATGCTTGAGCTTTTCTTCGACAAGCTCGATGCAGCGATAGAGAACTAATTCTAACGGATTTAGGGCACCAATGGAGTTGCACGAGAATGGATCGTCGTCATTCCGGTTCTCTGCTAGAATGCCAGTCACCAGGGTCCGGAGAGGCAGGAGCCATTCATTGTAGGCCTTCTTCAAGTTGGTCTCGGACAGCACTCCTGTGTAATTGGTTTTTCCTGTTTCAACAATCACCGGACGACTTGCATATGAGAGAGAGAGAGAGAGAGAGAGAGAGAGAGAGAGAGAGAGAGAGGGGGGGGGAGGGAGAGAGAGAGTTCATTTCTGGTAATGCATCTCTTGCAAAAAATATGAAAAACCTATTTTTGGAACATTTTCATTAGAATCTAATTGCAAGTCTGCTTCTGTGGGTGTGTCCATCTACTACATGCACATGCAAGTCTGGGCAAGGTTGCTAGCACAAAAGACATGTACATTCAAACAAATATATGCATGATTACTTACATTCAAACATAAGCATTCATCGAGAGTAAACAGTACAGCCTCCAGAAATCTTTAGCTAGCTCAGTAAGATCCAAACAATAGCAAGCAAGGAGTATTGCATGCTGAAGAATGGTAGAATTCCCCCAGCCCCATTAGAAGGCAACCTTTACGTTCCAACTTATATGTTCAGTGAAAGATTATTTACATTCTGATTTAGTCCATAAAATGCCAAATTTGTGGAGGATTTGATGTATGTGCTTTGTGACTACTACATTTAACCTTCCGATATAGGATGTAATGATATTTAAATAGAAAACTGTCCCTCATCTAACAGTTTCAGTTTTTAAAACAATTGGCTATTTTCTCACAATGTTTCACATGGCATCAAAATAAGCAGTCAAGAATTCAGATCTTTCTCCCTATTATCAATTCACACATGTCTTAGACTAAAATATCAGCCCACGTGAGAGGGCAGTGGGTGCTAGATAGTTAGACACTGAACAGCCCTTTTATAGTATGTGTAAGACAATTAGTTTGAAGTGACATATACAATATATTAACTTATTCAAAGATTGAATGGGATTGCTTCTTGGTATTGTCGTAGTTATGAAGATTTAAAATACTCATCCATGAAAAATTAAGTTTAGAATGATAATTACTAAAATGCCCCATCTTTAAGATTAAAGTGCAAAATCTTTATTAATCTCCATTATGTATGGAGATAATGATTCACTAATATCTGATTTCCCTGTGCATAACCAATGCAAAGCTATCATTTACTAAGAATGCATCATCGAAATTTGCAAAAATTTTTAGTAAAAGGTCGCTCTTTGCTATGCTAATTGTCTAATGGATGGTCAAAATGCCATGATGCTCAGTCTTTATGGTGGTTTAGTCTAGAGATACAATGTAGCAAAACTGCAATTATTTTCCCCTTGTTTTAAAAAGCAGTGTCCAAAACTGCCATTCCAATGAAATGAAGCGGGATTGGCATCGGCATTTTAATGTCGGGTTTGATGGAAGAAAACGTTTAAACAATTAAAATCCAGATACTCAAGGGAGGCACAATATAAATCTATAACTTATAGTTTCTCAGTAATAATTCAAGGTTTCTCATACGAGAAACTCTTTCAGGGAGTTCTTTTCCTATCATGGCAACTTTTTCACCGATATATCATGCCTATATGCCTGACCAGTCCAACAGGCCTAGAAAAACCAAAGATAATAAAAGTGAAATAGAAGAACTTCTCCTGCAAGAGTTTCTACAAGTTCTTCAATCAACAAGAACAACCAAGATTATCCCAAATAGTGGATCAGACCTGTATATTTGAACAGATGCTTTCTTTCTGAAATTTTCACAACATAATCACAGCCGGAGAAAAAACAACAATCTTATGCAGCAACTGCAAGAAGAGTCACAAACTCGCAATTTTAATAAGAGAATAAAAGTGATTGAAGCATAGGCGAAGGAATAACATACAAAATGGAAATAAACAAAGAGAAAAGTTTTACCTGTTGATTCAGACAAGAACACAAATCTGTACAAGTTAAGGGCGGATAGAACCTGTAAGATCAAATGCAAGCTCGTCATTTTAGATCATTAGACTCAATCAAAGATTTTAAGGGAATCGGCCAATTCATTTCTAATGTGTTTGCCTACACATTTTTATTAGCACACTTCTACCACATATCATTAGACTCCATCAAAGATTTTAAGGGAATCGGCCAATTCATTTCTAATGTGTTTGCCTACACATTTTTATTAGCACACTTCTACCACATATCATAGAGGGTGTGTGCTCATAGTGGAAGAGGTTCAAATGACTAGTAGATAGGTTCATTACAGAAAAGTGAACAACAATAAGATCCAGTTAGCATTTAGAATACAAGGATCTAAGGGATTGTGGATATAAGCTTTATCTGGAAAAGAAACTGGAATGTGTTATTGCACGTCACATGTAAATATTGACTTCCCTCAACTTTGCATCTCGAAAGTTAATGTAGAAAGATGGATACTTTTGAATTGGCCTTTTCAGCTTCCTATTCCTATTCATTTTGAACATTCAATGGTCTTATGAAAACCAATGAGCTTTAAACCCAATCAAAAGAGTTTGCACCATGGAAAACATCAGAACCTAAAAAGAAATAAGGAGTGGCCATCATCAAAGCAAGGAGACAATATGGAAATAATCAATTATAAGGAGTCATATATACCGCATCACTTTGCTCAGGAAGACTTGGAGGACCTCCCTTAGAAGGCCTCAAAACCAATTCCACTAGTTCAAGCACATCAGCAGACCAAGCTGGTGTCTCATGGAAAACTTTATCAACATTTCCTTGCGATAATTCGCCTTTAGTTTTGGTGGGCCTCACTTGTCTAACGATATCTAGAAGGATGGCAACCTACACAAGTTGTAAGCGATCAGATCATGTTATGCATCCTTCCATGTAAACAAAAAATACACTTATGTCATTTAAGCAGGTTCTAATGCAGTTACCATAGAGGAAGAGTTGCAATTTGTAATCAGTGCTTTTAAGACATCAGTCCTTTGAGAAATTGGAATATCAGCAAGCACCTGGAGATTAGTAAATAAATGCACAACTTAAACAAGAGAGAAATGCACTACAAAAGCGACAAGCTGGTTAGCGATGCAAGAGCAGAGCATCTTAAGTCAAAAACACTAACCCTTTTCAGCGCATCAAAAGCTTTCTTCCTGAGCACAGCATCTGATGTGTACATGATGATGTTCTCAATCCCCTAAATTTAGCACTTCAATGATAAGAAGAATATACAAAATGAAATGGCATACAATCAAGATCTTTCACTATCATACCTGCAAGGCAGCAAAATGGCTAGGAACAAATGATGAGAAATCTAGAGTTTCACTCTCACTCTCCTGTGAGATATCTGCTTCTGTGATGCAAAGCAAGAAGTCAATGGCATGTTTCTTTAATCTCCAAGGTAGAGTAGCTGAACAGAACACATGCCTTAGCATGCCAATTGCTTGCCACCTTCTGGTTTGACTACCCCGAATTTCATTCTTAACCGCAATTAAATCCTCCTCAGCATTTTGGGCAACCTCATTAGACATATCACCCCATAGAACTGTACGAGGAAGCAAACAAAATTGAACTTGCAAATGGATTAAAGGAAAACTGCACGAATCAGAAAGACATAGGGAACTGCAACAGACTACACTGTCAATGCACTGTCAAATAATACCTGAAAGAGCTGCTCCAAGCTTGATACTGGGTAAAGGAATCCAGAAACTATCTTCTTCTACACATATGAAAATAAAAAATTATTACTTTAAATCCCAAAAGTGAAGAAATTCCTTCCAGCTTGTGGATTGGAAAAATAATAAAATCTATAGAAGGAGCAGCAAATTACCACCAGTTATAGTGCTGGTCATCAGGTCAACAGCAGACCCTGTTACCAAGCCAATGTAAGATAAATGGCAACATCTCAAGGAGTGTGAAAGTTCAGTCACAAGGCGGAGAGAGCTGGACACATTCTCATCCACACAAATGGATACATGAGTCTGCACATACAGAACTTATATTAAGATGTGATCACGCCAAAATGCCTTTACACTGACAAATCATTTAGTGCACGCATGCGCAGGGTGTGTGTGTGGAGGGGAAGGGGGAGTAGAAGGGCAACAACCACTTGGAGAATCATCTACAAGTTATTTTGGAAAAGGAAGTTAAATCTTTCAAGTACAGACAGATACTATACACCCTAACATGACCTCAAAAATAAATATACCAACCATCATCTGCAAGACATAGAGACCAAGCAGAGCAAGGAGCTTCTCAGCTGATCCGCTGTCCTGTTAAACTTAAACTGTTAATCTAGAATCTAACAAGATATCGCATGTAAATAATTTCATGGTCATGGATCACAGACCAACTTCTGGTGAATAGTTTGCATTGAATTGGCAATTTTTATACCCCTGCTGAACAGATCCTCAAGATCTGAATCCTCCTCATTTGCATCTGTAGATACTTTCTCCCAAACATGAAGGATTGCAGGAACTACCTCCTTTATTTGCTCAAAGTGACGCCTTTTAATCATAAGGAGAACTGCAATACAGAAAACGTGGAGCAGCAGTATTATAGTTTAATGCAGACTGAAGAGATTCTTTGGACTCATTAATAAAAGTATCATATACAGATACAATACTTTCAACTACAATCTCAAGCTTCTAAAGCATGTCTACATGTAAAAAATCCCTGATATTATCCTACCCAAGACGACTTGCAGACGTTAACTTTGGAGCAGTGAATATGCCATAATGACTGACATTCAAATGGAAAGATAAGTCTACATAAAGGGCAAATCATGGAAACAAAAATTAACATGGGAATATTAGAGTTTGAAGACACAAAGAAAGTATAAATATCACCAGAAGCAATAAAATGCCATAAAAATACAAAGTATTATGTCAAAATCGATTGATAAGCATTGACCAAGTCGATCACATTAGAAAAAGAGATTTTTTTTTTGTAAGCACATAAACCTTCTTTATTTCACTATGAATAAACAGTTTGAAACTTGAAAGACAGGCAGGGTATAGTTTCATCAGCATCCAACATCAAAAATACGATTTGTGAGCATACATTTATTTAACTGCTTAAGTGAAAGTCAAAATGGAAAAGGCTTCTGGACATTTTAATTAGTACATGCTGCAAACAATGCAGCATGCTACCAGTTTTTCACTTCAATGCATAAAGCATTGCAGAAATGATATTGCATCTTGCTTATTTACACAATCGGCATGGACATCCAATCAAGATATAATGAGCTAATTGAGGAAAAACGTATGTTTTATGGTAGCTATATGAAGGCCTCTCTACAGTCTTCAGGGATTCAAAACTGAATTTGCTAAGCATGCATCAGTGCCAACAGAAGTCACTGACTAAAACTGAGGACATGGACATATTTTCAGTACTTAAAACATGATTGGAGGAAAGATGTATAGAGAAAGTATCGATAATGCCAAGGTGGTCAAGACACTTTTGCACAATGGGTCCACAGGTTGGACCGCAAGTGTTAGAGTTGTCTTTATCATTTGAATGGCAAACACCAAGAAAAGCATCCAGTAAAAATACTTTGAAGAAAAGAAATCCTAAATAGCACTTTTGATGCTACGATCAAGAGTTCTTTCCTTAGAGAAATGTCTGAGGAGATAATATACTTTAAACAATAATCTTCACCAACATGAACATAACCTATTCAAGGAATAAGAAAAGAAAGAAAAAGTACCTTCTGAGAGACCACTCAAAAGCGGGGCAAAGTAGCTAGAAAGCTTAATCTTTTCACCTTCGCTATAAGAATCTAGGGCCTGTTCCAACGTTGATTGAGGATTAGCAAGATCTCACTCCAGCAAACTTAGAAAAATTGATCAGTGCTAACCATATGCTTAATCATTGCTTTAAAAATGTACCTCAAGATCTTATCATGCAGAAAAATCAGAATCACATAAGATTTGAATCAGATTAAAGATCAGGCTTTACCAAAAGCACATACAGTTAATAGTTAATCCATTTTTTTGGTCATATCACTTGAAGAGGATAAGTAAATCCTCATAATAGAATATGAAAGTGAGCAAAATTTTATGAGTAGTGAGTTAATTGTTAGCTCATCTCATGTTTATGCACACAGAAGTTTCTATATGCAGCTTGAAGTATTTGCAAGGGAAGAATGCTCTTGTGAGATGGAAGCAAAAGACCTCCAAGGTATTCTTCCAATATTGAGTGTCAAGAGAACAAGCAACAATTTCAAGACAGAATGACAACTCATTCAAACCCAGCCTCCTTTTGATGAGGAAATGCAAGAAAACTAATAAACAGTGGTATTACATCTTTGTCTTGCCACTAGAGAATTATCTTTTGAAATTGACCATGGACATGTCAGAAAGAGTAGATTATTGCAATTTCCTAGGTAAATATAGAAAATTATAAACGAATGTGCATCTATTCTCAACCAAATGAAAGAAAGTTCCAAATATTTCCCCATCAAAAAGAATAAAAGTAACTTCTCACGAAAGAACTCAGGGAAGTATTACTGATGTATTTTAATTAGTTTAACTTCATGAAGTTCGCAAACGTCCCGCTAAAACAGGGGAAATTATTAACATGTGGCTAGACATGTCCATTATGTTTATTGACTAGTTCACTGACAGCAAGTACAGACTCTTACACTCAGTGCTGGGCCATTCTATTTCTCAAAATGCTTAACTCATATGTTTCATACATCCATGAGCTTGAGAGGCACTTGAGAGAGTGTGTGCAAACTCACTCATGAAGCTGAAGCAACATGAAAATGAAAGGCTTTCTGCTTATGATGCTTTCACATTTTCAAACCTGGGAAGACGACTAGTTTCCTCATCTTAAATTTTGCTGACAAATGGTAAACAGCTTCAAAACTCCCAGTTTAATTTTACCAACACATGTTTAGAAAGGTTTTTGCTAGGGAACTAAAATGCCAAAGAGTTCATTCAACATTTAACAGCTAGAGAGATTACCAGAGCACGTGTTGCATGATATAAGCTAATGAACAAATGCAGGGTCGAACAAAGAGTACTCACTCAATCTCCTAATCCAAATTATTAACTCAACAGTTAACAATAAAAGACAGCGGCCAATAAATACACTTACAAATGCCAAATGATATAAAGAAGCACATGAGATCAAATGAGAAAATCGTAATGATGACCATAAAGCTATATAATCTATGACATGACAGGTGCTTACAGAATGTTCAGGAGAACATCATTTGCACGAGTACTGGTGCAACAAAGTTAATCTAGTTATGTACAGCAAACATGTGTCTGGATGTGCAGTTACTATGCAAATATAGATAAAAAGGGAGAATAAGCTTATTTACTTCAAATTATTCAAAATAAGTCAAACATTTGAACCTCGCAGAAAATTGGCAACATGTCCCGCGGATTGCACTTCACCAAAAACTGATGTATTATCCTTTCTGCAATGCTCAAAAACCGTCTCGACACCCCTGAAAATTTTGAAACAGCCTTTGGAAGCTCAAAAGATAGCGCATCAAGGAGCTCCTGCTATTCAACCATCCAACAGAAAACCCATTGTTAAATCAAAGATAGAGTTTAGCTAATTAACTAAATTGAGCCTCAAAAAAAAAAAAAAAATCAAGACCTGATCAATCGAAGCGGAGCTTATATACTCGTACATACGCGACAGCAGTTCGAACGCATCTTCATGCGTGTTCTCATCCTCTGCGGCCACGGATACATCGCCGAGAAACTTAGCAAGCTCAGAGACCAGCCTCTCCGTTCGATAGCTATCTCCACTCTCGACGGACTGGAAAATGCACAAGGGCAACGGAGAAACTTTACAACCCTTCGAATGCACCGAACGACTGTAGGAACATAAACCATTCGAAAAGCAGCGAAGTACAGAGCGGAAAAAAACTCAATTTCTCTCAGGACAGGCAAAATCCAAAGCCAAAACCGTCACCGTCAGAAGTTCATCAGTCTCCTCACTGATGACTTCAATCGCATTACCGCCAAGCGTCTGCACAGAGGCGTCCGAGCGGGGACCGAATCATTCCGGGCCGCGACGACCGACCGCGCCGCGCCCGGCTCGAGGCGATTACCGCGAAGGCGACGAGCTAACCGTGCGCTTGCATCCCGATTTCTCAGAGAGAACAGGCGAGCCTCTAGATGATCCAGGACGGACGGAGAGCGAAGGAAGGGAGGGAGGGAGGGAGGCTCACCTTGGCGCAGGAGCTGAGTATGTCGTGGAGGCGGCGCAAGAGCGGAGGATCGGGAGGAGATGCGGTCGCCGCCGCCGCGGCCTCCGCCGTCGACATGGGGGTTCGCCGGGAAGAGTCTTGTGCTTCAGTTTCACTGGGATGCTTGAGAAGATGGAGAAGACGAAGTGCGGCGGCAAAGAAATGCCCGTTGAAGCCCGGAGACGCTCCGGAGAGAGAGAGAGAGTCTTGGTACTAATCGGCTTAACTCCCCAAAAGTAATAATAATAATAATAATCACAATAATAATAATAATAGTAATATCCCGACTTTAGATCCAATTACAATTCTATCGTGAATTATCACCAATAAATTTATAGAATCTTACAAACACTTTAAGGCTGATGATGATCAATTATTTGATTGTTATACTGATAATGTGAGATTTCGTTTTTGATAGACTCTTATCCCACATTTTTTGCTTATGTTAGAATTTGCTAAATCTCAAATTTTTCGCTCTAATCTTAAATCCGACCACGAATACAAAAATTGATACTAATTTCTTCAAAATTATCAACATCAAGGCTACTTAGAGATTTATTACTTTATCAACACCCTCACTGTTGTCTAGAACAACATTAACCTCCGTGAGATTGATAATTTTGAAGAAATTATGGTGATTTTCAGTCACATCGGCAGATTTAGGATTATATTGAGAGTTGAAATTTTTTTTTAAGAAAAAAGAAGAAGAAAAGTTCTGGACAAACCTGCAATTAGATCTAAAATTTGAGATATTATTTTTAGGAAATTAGCCTAAATCCGATCATAAGGTACTGTAATTCAAGTCGGATGAAATGAAGGAAAAGTGACCTAGAGCATAGACACCCATTAGACAGGGGATAAAACTGAAATTATCCGGCGTCCACCTAGCCGGTGAATACCAGAGCCAGTGAAACGGCATCAACTGAAGCGTAAAATCGATAGTTTTTTTTTTTTTTCCCTTCCCGGCCGGGGTGGAATGATGAGGAGGAGCCCATGTTCCGGCAGCTCCGGACGATACACAAACCGGGGTATTGAGAAAAGAGGCCTAGGCCGAGATACTTTCGATGCATGGTGGGCCGGCTAGTTCATATAGAGAGAGAGAGAGAGGAAGTTCTATTGCCAGAAAACGGGCCCTAAGTGCGAAAGTTTCGTAAGGGGACCGGGGCAAGCTGCCATGAAATAAAAGATCTTCTCTGTGAAGAGATTCGAGTCGGAACTATTATATGTCCGAGTTCAGTCCATGCACGATCGACAAGGCCAGCCTTTTTGCAGCAGCGTTCAGTCCATGCACGATGGAGAGAGGATCTTGCATCGGGCCGGGCCTTTCGTCCACGGAGGCGCATGAAATCGTGCACGATCGGATGATATTCTTTGGCAGCGAGTGCCATTTTACTTAGGCCATAGTTTTGCTCAAATTCTTCTTATGCATGATCATATTGGATTTTCAAAGTTATTTTTTTTCTAAGAACGAAGTATGCACAACCACATTAAACTTTTATTTTCTTTGTAATCTAATTTGCCGACGCTTTTACATGGGAGATCATGAATGCAGAAAGGCTAACTGCAGGAGCAATTCATTTTCTATCGATGCTGACGGCTGGAGATTTGGCATTGTTCATGATGTCTATGGTTCAGAAAGTTTGAAAGCGTTCGCTTCTTTCTGGGTATTTTTTAATGGTTCATGCATCGAATTGGCGTGAACTTGAGATGATTATCCGTAAAAACAGTGTAATAGGATCTTTTAGGGTCGTATAAGCGATATATATTGGCCAAGCAAGGATAATTTGAAATTAAGAAGTCAAATTTATATAAGTGATATATATTGAGCAAAAGTTTGAGAGTAAGTTGAAAATTAAAGTGAGACATACAAAAAAAAATTAGAAGATAACATTGCAAATCTAAATTTCAATGGATTCATTGACCCATATCTCGGGAAGAATATTGCAAGATGTTTTGTTTTTGGGATGAATTCATTGACCGACATATGTTAGTATCTTTTCTTCATCAATTGTGCATTTTCTTAAATGATTTCTACATCATGTAATCAATTCAAGCATTTAATAATTTTTTTTTGCCGATCTTTAAAAAATTGACAAGTTATTTACATACACTCGATGCGTGTGCATAATAACAATGAGGGTTAGGAGTGTTAGGAGATAAAACTACTAATGATTGCTCCGTGAACAAAGAATAATATACGACATGTAATCGAAAGCTACTTGAGTTTAACCCAATTCTTATCTAATTACCAAACTTTTTTCTAGTCATCTCAAGTTACTTTGAACTTAAGTCTAAACCCTAAATGGTTAATGCCGTTCTAGTCATTGCTATTGCTTGGAGTTATTATTATTATTATTATTATTATTATTATTTTTATTTTGCTAACATGGGAACCCAATCGACTATCGTCCTCAAAAAATGAGTAATTAACTTCATGCTCAATGTAACTTTTGAGAGAAAATACATGTACAGTCTTCCTAAGTAATGCGTAAAATTAAGTAGGATAGGTTTGAGAATGGCAAATAATGAACATCGAGTCGACTTTTGAAGCACAAAGAAGGGTTCAGCTCAATGCGTCTTGTCATCGCATTGATGGTGCATGTGAAAGCTACTCTTTGACCGAAGAAAAGAGTCGATCATAATTAAGTGGGGACAAATTCTACAGAGCTTTGATAAGTTTGAAGGGGCGTGACATGTTGCGGCGTGATTGAAGAGCCATAGTCAAAACACATGCTCGCACTTAGGTTAACAAAATTGACTAAAACTACCTAATAGATAGGCTAGGGGTAGAGTTGTGGGTGTGAGAATTCTGGTAAAAAATAAAATAACTTATCTGGATTGGGGTTTGGTTAATTGAGGTCTTGGGGAATTTCCTAATTAAATGTCACTTACGTGAGCTCTATCAACTGTATGAAAATTGCTCTAGATCGGTACCATCAGCATGCGCGGGCCAGAAGAGTGGAGATAATCGGGTTATGGGACTTGCAGGGGTATTTCATGACTTGCCAAATACTTGGGTCTCTACACTTCTACCCCTAAATTATCATAAAATGAAAATGGCAAGTCAATCACTTTTCGAGTATCTTAGGCCCTCGAGGAGAATCTAAAATTTTCTGAGTTGCTGAAATTTATGTTGTGTTGACAAAACAATTCACTCGGTAACCTCTACAGCACTTTGCAACCTCAAGAAGTTCAACATGCTTGATATTAATTAGTATGGCAAAATGCGCACCAAACCAATTTAAAATTTGACAAATAATAACAAAAGTTGATGAATTCAAACAAACCAAATAAATATCACTAAGTAACTCAAATGAGAGTTAGAGACCCAAATTTGGTTTATAATTTAATTGGAAAAGAGTAGTCGGCAAGTCTCTCCAATAAAAATTGATCAATTAATATAACTGTTGATAATTTAAGGCGTTTGTAAAATTGATAAACAAAAATTGGTAAAAGATAAGAAAGGTTGATGATTTGCATGCTCTCTAATACAGTTGGTAATTTCCATAATTGTGTCGAAAATTTACTATCAAGTTATTGGGAAATGAAGTGACCGGTAACTCTTTCATAGACAATTTTTTGCATTTACCAACTCCTTCAGAAATTTAGTGGCGCTACCTATTTTCACGAACGGAACAATAGCATCTCTAATGTCGTAAGCAATACGTGCACATACGGTTGGAGCATTCGACGTTGATTTCCTCTCATTCTCACCAGAAAAATAGAGACCGGAGGGGATATTTAGATTCTCAATTAACCTTCCCAATCATGCACTTTAATGTCGTAAGCAGTACGTGCGCATGTTGTCAAAAAATTCACCTAATTCCCACTAGCAGTTGGTATCAGTTTCCTAATCGAAATTGAGAAATATCTTAATAAAATAATAATGAGAAATATCCTA
Organism: Corymbia citriodora subsp. variegata; assembly: GCA_014858505.1. NCBI lineage: Eukaryota > Viridiplantae > Streptophyta > Magnoliopsida > Myrtales > Myrtaceae > Corymbia > Corymbia citriodora. The sequence goes on from CM026412.1 coordinate 17,259,105, forward strand.
ATAAAATAATAGCAACATTTCCTAATAGTTATCCTTAAATCCTTCTAGTAGCATCAGATCGTCCCTTTTATATAATACATTATCTTTGCCCATAAAGTTAGGGGAAATTTCAACCTAATAGGCTACTTAAAATCTTAAATAACAATGTTCATTGCATCCAAATGAAATCCAAGGATATAGTCAGGGTTTTTGCTAGTATAACAGTCGTTGGGTTACTGTTAGAATAACAAGATATTGTGAATCACAAATTATTAAATAAGTGGACCTCATAACTATTTTTAATTAATTGTTATTTATATTTTTATGGTTCAAAATAAGTTGTTATTCTCAAATGGTAATATAAGCATTTCTCATATAATCAAAGTTCCTTATCTTAGATTTTGTAAAATTAGAAAAATATATTTTCTCACAAACTTTAAATTATCAAAAGATCTTTGAGCCCAAATTTTGTCTTTCAAAAAAATACTTTCCTCGAAATCCAAAAACAACTTATCAAAAGTTCTTCTCGATGCATGCTTATCGTTGGAAAGTCCTCTTCCTCTACAAATAGAAGTTTTTTCTTTTTTTTGGGGGGATGTGTCACGATGGCAATACTTGAATTGGGTTCTTGAAAAGGTACAATAGACGAATGAAGGTAGATATAAATTCTCGACGACCACTTAAGGCAAGCTATTAGACTTAGTGGGCTTTGCACGCAACTCGGCGATAAGTACTTGGAGCAATGAACTCACATAAGTCGATACGTGCAAATTGGTCTCGGAGCTTATCCAAGATATAACGCATAGTAGCTAGTAAGTGGCTGAAAATTTATTAATAACTAGCAAGTTTCCACCAGGCATGTAATCTATCTTTGCTCTTGGAGCTCAAAACATTATGTACCAAGTCAATTCTATAGTGTACCTGTGGTACCAGGCCATTAGAGCTCAGTTGACATTGATTGAGTGCACTGTGTTTAGGTCTTGTCCAGTCACTCCAATTACAAAACAAACATGGGAGGGGAAAAGGAAAGGAAGAGGGCAAGAGCTCAAGCCAAGTGCACTAGTGGTCCTAGGAGAGAGAGAGAATTTCCCCCCAGTGGTCTTGTGGTCCATCACTTGCAAAGCCTAATCTCAAGGTGAAAGGAAAGCAAAAGAGGAAACATGATTGTGGGAAGAAGCAAGCAAGCAAGGAGTTGGGGGCAATAAATGCCAAATTGGCCACCAGTGTAATGGGACACATCAGTCTCTCACCTTCAATTGCTATCAATCCATGTAACCTCACTCCTCACTTCCAAATCCATAGTTGAAACTTCCATATCCTAATTTAATTGAAATCTTCTTGGCAACGCATAAAGTGTCTCGTGAATCTCACGCGAATTAAAGTGAGATCGAATTTTCCCATTATACACTCACTAAAGCGATATTATCCCGATTTACTTTTGACCGAACTCTTCCATGGTACATCCCCATTGGATGCCCTTTTTTCCCACATTGACCATTGTACTAAAAATCAATCTACAATGTGTTTATCAAATGACATGATACAAATGGACCATACTCATAAAAAAAACAAAACCTAACAAAAATGTGTCAAATTACCTATATTTCCAAGATATACTTGAGACTTCTCTCTTTCTTTATGGGAGAAATTGCATATTACCACTTTAAAAATGCATCCGATCACTCAATTCATCTTCATGTCTACATATAACTTTCGTGGGGAATTCACTTACGATATTATAACATCAGTGCACAACATGTGTGACACAGCGGTTTCATTCGAATTCAATCCGAAATTCCTCGCACTCTAAAGACGTAACTTCTTCTGATAGGACGACCGACACCGACAGTCCATGGAAACGCGATCCAGAGAACTTCCCGTCTCTCCCCCTCTCTCTCTCTCTTTCCCTCTAATTTACGTGCCACGTTCTTCACCACAAGCGCGTCTCCATTAGGCCACGAGGAGGAGCTATGGGATCAAAAGCAAAAGACAGAGAAAACTCGAAAGGGAAAGAAAGGAAGAGGGCCCCCATCCAAGACAAGAAAGCACAAGCCTCTCGTTCCACAACAGTGCACGGATAAGGCGATCCCATCACCCCCGTCTCGCGGGCCGACACCCATTCTCACGCGTAACGGAATCGGACGCTTGTCTTCCTTTCCTTCCTTACTTTCTCCGTTGATTTTTGGACGCAGGACTTGACTTGTTCCGTGACAATTCAGTGCGATGCCTGTGGGGATCGCGTCGGTGTACATCGCCATGATCACCCAAAGAAAAGATCGCGATTGCAACCGTTCGTCCATTGGAGTGGAAATGACTCTAAAAAGAAGAAAAAAGAAAGAAAGAGGGGAGCTCCGTGGTAACCTTAGGTTTCCTTTTCGACCTTGTGATACGAGATTCGTTGTTTTAGTTCTTGGTTTTGGACGATCCTAGAACTTTGAAGATGGAACGAGGAGGAATTCTTGTCTGGGTCCCAAATACATTCGTGGGCTGGGATGCGATCACAATCGAGGTATCATATGACCCGTGTAGAGCCTAGATGATCAAAAGTTGTGTCGACCTGATCCAAAGTGGGGCGGTTTGGGACGAGTGTCTATCAGAAAAGATACGTCGATGATCGAACAAACTCTCTTTCTATTGTCTTTTTCTCATAGGAGAAAACTCATTTTGGGTGAATAAGTTGTTTGTCGTGTGCCCAGTTCAAATTAAATTCGAATTGTTTTTTTTTAAAACAAGAGATCATGAATAGAAATTTAAAAGGCGAGGATGTGTGGCAGAGGCTGCCAAAAGAAGTCTAAATTTAATGATTTAGAATACTCTCTTTGCTCTCTTTTTTTTTTCTCTGGTACTAAGATTAAGATGACATAAGGGGGCATGTCCCCCGAGAAGAGGACACTAAATTTAATGGATTGATTTTGAATTCACGTGGATAGCCCAGCACACACACTGCCACTTGGTAAATCACAGAACAATTAAGGTAAGAGGCACATCCAACACTGAGAATTCGAATTGAAATTGAAGAGTAGATGCTTATATGCTAAAATAAAAATTACTAAAAATTCAGACTTCATACTAAAAATTACTTAATTGGAGCGATGTAGCTGTTGATGATGTCGTTCGATTCATCTGACCTTCTTATACCAACATAAAAAAAAAAAATGGAAATATTCCCAAGATTTATCTACTAATAAAGTAAAAATAAAGATTTCGACCAAAAAGTAAAAATAAAGAATGGTGAAATCCGGGATTGTTGAGATCCCTATAAAACCACCCTTTTTCTTTGGCAAAAGCAAGGGAAATCAGCCAAATGGTCATATCGATTCAGTTATGAATTTTTTAATATTGCCAATTTAGTCCTATATATATATGCAAAATTCCAATGTGATTTTTTAGGTTAATCTTCATAAAAAATAACATAATTGTAAAAAATTTAAAATTTTATGATTGAATTGGTATGTGTACACAATAAATTTGAGATTGATTGGGTAATTTTTTCGCAAAAGAAAGTGCGCCTGCCGGCTGCCAGCACAAATGGAAGGCTCTAGGAGAATCACTTCGCATTATACGTGTGTATGATTATATTGGACCCTACAGGAAAGAAAGAGAAAAAAAAAGGGGAAAAGGAGACGCATCATGGGCGACTATAAAGAGATAAATATCATTTTCTCGGTAAAGGTGGCGATGGATGTAAAATGCCCCAACTTTGTGGGAGGCCTGATTGATGGTGGGTCCATGATCTGAGCATTCGTCATTGAATTGTAAAATCAGCCAAAGCCAAGTTGGATCGAATCACCTTTAAATGTCATGAAAATGAAGGTGCAGAACACCTGATGAATATATTTGGAGTGTGCTTGTTTCTCAAAAAAAAATATTGAAAATTATTTTTCTGAAAATAATTGCTTGTATCATTTACAAAAATAAATTAACGAAAAATGTTTCATTATTTATGAAACAAACGGAACATTAGGTATGGAAAATAACTTTCAAAAAATCATTTTCCAAATTTTCTGATATTTATTTTATGGAAAATGAATTAGTTGAGGAAAATATTTTCTACCAATGGAAAAAAGTCTTCTCAAATAAGAGTTAATAATACTTTTATTCTTTTTATTTATATTTACTTTAGTCAATGTATTGATGATATTTTATTTTGAATCATTAAATTCTTCCGGGCAACGGACGAGGAAGTGTATCTCAGGTAGATGACCTCGGACTCTAACTCCACGGCTGAAAAAGACACGAACCTAAGGCTAGGGTGAGTGTTCAAGACACTCACAAATTTACTCCTTTAGCTTAAGTCAATGCTATAAGGTCCAAGATTAGTGGTCTTGAATTGCAAAGAGACCCATCAATCCACATCCAATAATTAGGGTTAATATTATAAAAAATCTCAAATTGATATATCTGTGCTGCATTTACCTTAAATTGATCTTTTCATAGAAGAATCTCAAATTAGTTCACCCATGATAAATTCTAACACAAACTAAATTTTGTGCAAATCTCCATGTGTTATCCAGAGGAAAAATTTGCATTGAAAATCCTAAACTTTATCTACGAAATTGAACACATTGAATCCTAAATTGCTCACCTATCTTATGGATATAAGTAAATTGCTATGCTCACATGCATTGAGTGAAGATCTACCTACATGATGGCGTGCGCAACGAGCTAACGTTTCAACTTGTTGAAGGGATCATTCACCCCAGTGAAATGGGTCGAGAAGAATTGGAAACAATTATTACTCTTACCAGCTTAATAATAATAATAATAATAATAATAATAATAATAATAATATATGTCCAATCGGAGCATGAATTGGGAGTTATCTATTTCCAGACATTTTAGATGTAATTTTCTTCTCGATGTTGCTTGTAATCAAGCATTCTCCGGCACATGACAGATGTTGAAGCTTTTGTTTATGAAGAACGATAATTGCATTCTATCCCTTAAATTAAGAGTGAAACGGAGGAACCATTGGGATGGTTGGTATAATGGCATTGGCTTACTCTGAAGTGATTTGGGACCCCGTTATCACGGGTCGGAATCTCTCAAGTCGCTCCTCAAGCTCCGGAAGTTTTGATTCGAGTATGCCACAATAGTGGCATAGGATATATCCATGGCCTTAGTCCCATTACAATTGGTATAGTGGCATTGGCTTACTCCCAAGTAATTTAGGACCCCTGTTGTCACGGGGTTTGAATCTCTTAAGTTGCTCCTCAATCTTATAAAGTTTTGGCTCGACTGTGGCACGAGGTTAGTGTAGGATATGCCTGGCCCTTCTCCCATTAGTATTGCGATGAGGCAGAGATGACAAGACTACTCAAAATGGGCAATAGTTACAGCTTCAATCGAATATTCTACCATCGAGGAGAGTGAAGTGGAAACATTATAAAGTTGTGCCAGCAATACTCGGCAAAAGCTTCATGATGAATAGTCGTACATTGTTAATGTAATCGTGATGTAAGATTGACAATGTAGACAAACACAAAACCCTACTCAAAAGACTTTTTTTATATTAGGCCGTCCTTGAATCCAATGTTGTCTTCAACATTATGAGGGGGACCCCTCTCATCAAAAAGGCAAAAAATAAGGAGAAAAGATGACCCCCTCTTCCAAGTATAGAGTGAAAAATAGAAAATTGACACAAACAGTCTTAAACTTTGGCTAAATATGCAATTGGGTCCTTAAACTTTTGATTTATTCAATATGGTCCATAAAATTTAATCTAATGTATAATGTGGTATCTAAACTTTTAATTTGTTTATTATAGTCCTTGAACTTTTGGTTCATATTCAATCTAATCCTTAAATTGTATGAAACTATTCAATGTAGTTATTCCATAATTATTCAAGACTAAGGACCACATTGAATATTTTCATACAGTTTAAGAATTGGATTGAACATGTATCAAAAGTTCAAAGATTACATTGAACAAATTAAAAGTTTAGGGACAACATTGAACGAATTAAAAATTCATGGACCAAGTTACACATTGAATCAAAATGAGCAGAGATGATAAGACCGCTCAAATGAGCAATAGCTACAGCTTCAATCAAATATTCTATCGTTGAGGAGAGTGAAGTGGAGATATTATAAAGTTGTGTTAGCAATACTTGGCAAAGTCTTCGTGATGAATAGTTGCATATTGTTAATGTAATCGTGACATAAGATTGACGATGTAGACAAACACAAAACTCTACTCAAAAGACTTTTTTATATTAGGTCGTCAATCCAATGTTGTCTTCAACATTATAAAAAGGACCCTTCTCGTCAAAAAGGCAAAAATTAAGGAGAAAAGACGACCCCATCTCCGAAATATAGAGTAAAAAATAGAAAATTGATACAATTAATCTTGAATGTTGGCTCAAGGTGCAATTTAGTTATTTAACTTTTGATTTATTCAATATGGCCTTTGAACTTTGACTAATTGTACAATGTAATATTTGAATTTTTAATTTGTTCAAACAAACATTTAATACATATTCAATTCAGTCCTTGAATTGTTTGAAATTATTCAATATAGTCTTTCCATAATTATTCAAGATCAGGAATTATATTGAATATTTTTATATAATTTAGGAATTGGATTGAACATATACAAAAAATTCAAGGATTACATTAAATAAATTAAAAGTTTAGAAATTATATTGCACATTGGATTAAAATTCATGGGCTATATTGAATAAATCAAAAGTTCAATGATCAAATTACACATTGGACTAAAGTTTATGGACTGTTTTTATCATTATCCTTAAAAAAAGAAAATGAAACACCAAAAAAAAACCATAATAATATAAAAGGAAAAAATAAAATGAAAAATAAGGGAAAGAAAGGAACCTACCGAAGAGAAAATGCTTTATGATGCCCCTTGGGGACACGACGGGTTTCGTGTCGGCTCGTGGAAAATGCGTGGGGGCCCGCAACAACCGTCCTACGTAATAGGCGTGTTCTGACCATGATTGGGGTGTCTACGCTGACAGGCTTCCTGCCTCGGATTAGCGTTTGGGCCCACTCGTTAATCGAAGAATGCTACATAAAATCAAGATCATAATCCCGACAAAATATTCGACTCGATACCATTTGAAAACTCAACGATACGTATTTATCAGGTGAATCGCTAATGGGTTCCTTAATTGACTAGCCAATTATGGTTCGATGCGTATACATAGATCATGGCAATTCAAGTTGTTTTATTAATGGAAAAATATATAGATAATTCTTAAATTTTGATTTAATGTGTAATTTCATCCTTAAATGGTTAACGGATTTTAACATAATGTGTAATATTGTTCTTAAGCTTCTAATTTATTCGGTGTAGTCTTTGAACATTTTATGCAGATTTAATTTAATCCCCGAACTATATGAAATTATTTAATATTATCCTTAAAATTATATTAATGGAAGGATAATATTGTGTATTTTTATATAATTTAGGAACTAAATATCATATTGAATAAATTAAAACTTTAAGGACGATATTGCACATTAGGCTAGAGTTTGGGGATCACATCAACCAAATTAAAAGTTCGGGGATTATTTATGTAATTATTCCTTTATTCACTTACCTATTACATGTTGTGTTAGGATAATTGCAGATTACTTTGAAGTGAATTCTTACACTTTAGATGCAAAAGATAAATAAAATGATATATAAAGATTTGTGACTGATATGTGAAAATTACTTTTTCAATACAACAACTTGAAATTATACCTTTTTAAGCATTGGGACCGTCACATGAGCTCAAAATTAAAATCGTTTCGCTAAATCATAACTTTTTATTCAAATGTTTACATCTTCTAATGCTACCTATAAATTTGACAATTATCTCCGACACAAAATTATTTTACCAGATCTTACCATTCAATTGGATCCTGGTTTACTATTCAATAAATTTAGGGTTTCGATTCTCGACTCAATTTAACGATGATGTTAGACCCTCAAACAGGTAGAACTAGCAACAACGATCCGTGAATGCAAAATTTCTTCCCTCAACCTTTTAAAATACTGGAAATTAAATATTTAAGTAGTTAATGCTACAGACATATCAAACTATTCAGGCGTTCAGCTAAATGCATATCTTAGCAAATCTAAAACAAAATATTCGGTCTTGTTGATAAAACGTTTTTATTGGAGATATTTTTCTTTTCGAGTGAAGATACTCTTCAACAATAGAGCAAATAAACATGTCTTATTAAAGTTGTGATACTTTCTTCATCTTTTGTTTTCTTTAAACAGGGAACGCAGCTCGTTTTGTTTAGAATTATTAGAGTTTCTCCTTTGCGTAGAGACTTGGTTAACATATGTTTCCCTAATAAAAATAGTAAATTGCAAATAGACTTACACTATTTACTCATGTTCGATTTTATTGACAATGAAGGGCTTCAATAGAATTTTGAAGTTGAAAAATGTTAACCAACCCATTGGCTCTTCTATTCCTGAAGTATTTCACGCATTACGAATCATATATAAGCAAGAAGGCTATCTTGATAAGTTATCTTAATGGATTTAAGAAAATTTAGGACTTCGATGGAGTCTGATTTCTAGTAGTAAATAGCAACTCACTTTTTGTAAATAAAAAATAAAGTATGTTTTAATGTTTTATTCAAAATATAGAATTTCGAATTTTTTGTTGTTCTCACTCAATTTTAATATTTTACTAGAGTAAACATTTTCCATATTTTATTGTTTTCTTTTGTCTTTATTCATCTGAGTCGTGGAAAAGTTGGAGTGCCCACAATTTACACTTACACTCCAGTTGAATCGATACGTTGCAAAATTTGATGAAAACCCTAAAGTTTCCATTGAGAAAATTTCCTCTTATGTTTTGAAGATAATAAGATAATCAAATGCTACTAATACTCAAACAGGAAAGTCAGAAGGCTGGATGAACTTATGTAGAAGGTGGAGGGACTAAATCGAAGGTGAACATCAATATAGAAATCAGAAGACGTCAATATGCTTGGAAGACTGGTCACCGTGAATAGTCTATTTAGCACGAAGCATGAAAGGCCTAGAGAACTAGTATGCAGAAGTAGCTTCAGCTATAGGCAGAGTAGAGGATGCGATGCGTGCTTCGACATTTCCTAGATAAGAAGACCCTGGACTTTTTTACAATTTGATTTGAATTCAAATTGGCGTCTAACATCCGAAAACGCTGGAATTCGTAGAAAGAATCCTATAGAAGATTATTGGGGCAGTTTCTATCTTTAGAGAAAGCAGATCAGAGAGTCATATAGCCTATCGAAGCATAATGCTCTATTTCTGGAAAACTTCTACTTTGCCTACAGATTGCACATTGATTGGGCAGAAAGTTGGTCTGCTGGCAAGAGAAGTTGGTCCAATGGCTCCACCCTTAAAAAGGATCCAACTGTTAGTTTGAAAAATTGGAGGCTTACATAAGTAAATCATAGGTGGGTAGGGGCTTTGGGTAGGAGTTAAAAACTCCTATTCTCTCTTTGTTGATCATACTTTCAAGCTTTCATTTGTGAAAAGTTGTATGTGTTTCTGATTGTTATTCTCCGTGAGCCTTCATTTGTTGTAATCTAGGAAGAGAGTGGATTATAGAGTTGTTAGAGGTGCTTGTGTTTGTAGGGTTATATATTGAGTTTCATATGGCAGATTACTAATCGATTCGAGCCATATTAAAGGCTGTTATTTAAAGACAGTGGACATAGGCCAAGTGAAAGATTGATCTATTAAGTATCTATTTTGTAGCATTTGTTATCTCTTTAACCCATTCATCATCTATGTGATGAAAGCTACTACATTTGCATAAATGTTTTTCTTGAGAAAAGCACATTCACAAGTTAATTAAGGGAAAATAATTAATTTTCTTAAAAATAACTAATTCGCCCATTTTGATAGTCGTGTTAGCCATTTTCAATTGGTATCAAAGCACATTACTAGAATTTCTATGGAGATGTTGTCTTGGAGTACACCTAGCAATTATTTAGGCACCAAAGCATCAATTTATCGGGAAATTGGCATAATTCAATTCAAAGCGTGTCAACCATAAATAATCGGAAGCATAGTGTACCGGGCGAAAGAAATCAAAGCTTAGTAAATTGATTGTATGTGCCATCAAAGTTCAATCACCACATGAGACAAAGCTCTCACTAGATTTTGTAGATCCCTTTCTTTATATGTTCGATTAATTTAAGTCTACCATCACCAAATGTGGTTTCATCATCAAGCCATTTTAGAGCACATACAGCAACTCTCTCTCTCTCTCTCTCTCTCTCTCTCCCTTGTTTTCTCTTTGACAAAATCATATCCATCTCTCTCTGTCTCTCTGCGTGCTGTTCATATCTTCTGGAGCCATCATATATAAACCTTTCTCTCTCCCTCCCTCCCTCTCTCTCTCTCTCTCTCTCTCTCTGCGTAACCATGAACTCCTTATGGCGGTAATCACCTTCATCATCCTCACCTCATCGCCTGCGATTCCTGCATCGTAGCAGCCATCATGTCTTTCCCAGACAACCACTTCTCTCACGACGACCTCTCTTCCCACCTCCACCACCATCACCACCACCACCACAACAGCCACTTTCCCCACCATCCGTCGCCGCCGCCTCCTCCCCACGAACCTTCCCCCACCACCGGCGCCTCCTCCGCCCCGAACTGGCTCAACGCCGCTCTCCTCCACAACCCCACCACCAACTTCCTCAACCTCCACACCTCCGCCCACCCCTCCTCCTCCGACGTCATGACCGGCGTCATCGCGCCGCCCCCCGACCCGGGGGAGGGGGAGAGGCGCGATGACGACGGTGTCAGTGCATTGGAGGACTGGCGCGACGCCAGGCACAAGGCCGAGATCGTGTCCCACCCGCTGTACGAGCAGCTCCTGTCCGCTCACGTGGCCTGCCTCCGGATAGCGACGCCGGTCGACCAGCTCCCCCGGATCGACTCGCAGCTCGCCCAGTCGGCGCAGGTCGTCGCTAAGTACTCGGCTCTCGGCGCTGCTGCCGGCCACGACGGGGTTGGGGAAGGCAAGGAACTTGACCAATTCATGGTAATTTCGCTTAAATTAATTTACAAATGTAGCGATACTTATAATATCTTAATTTCCTTTTTTTGTTTGACTATCTTTCCGAAGACGAAATCTTGTCGCGGTCAGTCTTATGGAGAACCTACACTTCCAACTTTTAAATACGGAAAACTCTGAAGTACTTCTGGAGAAATTACCTTTTCATATCAGAATTCATGATCTTAGCTCTCTGTTGAAACTGATGACTGTGATTAAAAATGACATATGATAAAGATTTTCTTTTTAAGATTATCCATTAATGGTCTCTTACATATCAATCATGGGCAATTTTTTCTATATTTACTGGAGTTCTATTTCTTGATGATCGGTTGGTTCTTTCTAGGGTTTTGTGTCTCTGTTCTCGTGTTTGGCTTGTGACCGGGTCAATTCAATTCACCATGTACGAATCATACTGATTAATCTGATAGAGACAATAAATGCGTTTGCGTCTGCGTCTGTCTCTCTGGGCATGGGTCTGGGTCGGTCTCTCTGAGACCAATTGTTTTTTTATTTTTGGAGTAAAAGTACTTCATCCATACACAATTATTTTCTGACATAAGGGTGCTTCAATTTTGTGCTTATTTGCTTCCCGGTGTTTCTGTCATGGAAATTTCTTACACTCAGTTGAGTCCCTCTTTCTCTCTCTTTTTTTTTCTTTTTTAATTTCTTTTACTTGGAAATGGTAGTTGGCAGTTAATCTTGCACGTTGGGTTTAGGTGAATTACATCAGTTGGAGGCACCGACAGTTTTCTTTCCCCTCTCTCTCTCTCTCTCTCTAGCGTATCAAGAAGGGAAAATCTTGTGGATGATGGGTCTTTTCTGGTGATGGTTGGGGACAAGTGGATCTGTTGGGTCGTTGCTTGAAATAAAAAAATTAGATTGAATAAGGATGTCACAGAGACTGCAACGTAAAGCAAGGATCGGTGCAACTTTTAGCACGCGCCTAACACATGATCCGTTTCTTCGCAAAGCGTTAGTGATATCGCTATGAACAGCCTCCCTCGCTCCGGTCGAATTCTTGGTATTGGAAGTTCTAGGTTTGTGTTGTGAAAGGGTGAAAACTGTTGCTGTGTGCTTTTTGGGGAATGATCTTTTTCGTTCGACCAAGAAAGCCTGCAGGAATTGTCTGCTTCCTGTTCCTGAATTTCATGAGATGTTAACGCTGTAGAGGATACATGACATTGACGATTGCATCTACCAAATCCTCCTAATGCTTAACAAAACTTGATCTCCGGATGAGCATATTTATGTGCGAATTTGAGGATGCTTTGTTCCTAGAATTTGGACCTTCTCTCACCTCTAGCTCATGAAAAAGTAGATATGTGGGGAACAAATGAAAAGGCACTAAACAATATAGCATTGTATTTAAGCTGACGAGGCTTTATTCCACTACCTGACAGGCTTCTGCAATTCTTAAAGAGGGTTTTGGGAAACAAAGCAACCTGTTCATGAATATAGTTGATAGAATGGGACCAATCTGTGTATGAAACTGTCGCAAAAATATTTTATGCAAGCAATGGCTGAAACTAAATTCTGTCCCAGCGCAGGTCAAAATTATTAATCATTTTGTTCTTGATATTGCAGACGCATTACGTCCTCTTGCTCTGTTCTTTTAAAGAGCAGTTACAGCAACATGTCCGTGTCCACGCCATGGAAGCAGTAATGGCTTGCTGGGAGATTGAGCAGTCCCTGCAGAGCTTAACAGGTGATGTTCTTCTTCCAGGACTTGTATTTTACTCTGTTTTTTCCATTCAGGGTCTCATCGAGAATGATGACTATTCTTGCCAAGTTAAATGGGCTTTTTTCTTTAGCTTGATTGTTAGTATTTGCTCGGTTAAAATATGGTTGGTGACATTGCAATCTTATCCCGTGAACCTTTCCAGTCCATTTGTTCATTTTTTTCCCTATCTTTAGGTTAGTTCGAGTCTTCTTAAGCAGTTATGAAAAAAAATAAAATAGTCTTCTTAGACATGGATATGATGGCCGGGCAGATTTAGTATACATTACTCAAGATAAACAACAATTACCTTTTTTACTTGATCTTCAATGAACCAAATCGCTGCCATTTCAACTGGCTTATGATTATGGAACTCCTGAAGGATACACTAGTCTTTTTCTTGAGCATCCATCGTTTATCTTTACATCATATTAGTAGATGTGATGGTGAGGTCTCCATTTTGCCAAAGAAAGCATTTAGCTGAGGAAAGGATTTAAGTTGTACATCCTAATGATGTCTAGTCCCATAATCGTGAATCGGGTTAGCACCATCATATTCTGACATTGCTGACATGCCTCATTGCAGGAGTTTCACCTGGTCAAGGAACTGGTGCGACGATGTCCGATGATGAAGATGACCCAATAGATAGTGATGCGAACCTGTTTGATGGAGGTTTGGATGGTCCAGACAGCATGGGATTTGGCCCTCTCATTCCAACGGAGACAGAACGATCATTAATGGAACGCGTGAGGCAAGAATTGAAGCACGAATTGAAGCAGGTAAACAGTTGGAATCCTGAAATTCCTGTAATTTTACCTATGGATGCTTAATCTTAAATCCTTGTTTTCTCTGTGTCTCCCTGCAGGGTTACAAGGAAAAAATTGTCGATATAAGAGAGGAAATTCTACGCAAGAGGAGAGCGGGAAAGCTTCCAGGCGATACCACGTCAGTCCTAAAAGACTGGTGGCAGTCGCATGCTAAATGGCCATATCCTACGGTAAGTTCTATATTGAGCATATTGATCATACATCATTTTGCTGAAATGTAAACAGCGTAACGTGAAAGCTGGAGAGCTGGAGGTGATTAAATGGCACGAGAGGCATTACAGTTGTGCTATTCATGGATTGAATTTGTCTTCCTAATCCTCATATAATCAGTGTCTTCAGTTCTCTGTGATAGAAAAAGCCTTACTCTAAAATGTGAATGTAAAAGATAGGAAGACGTGGAAAGAGATCGAGAAACTTGGAAGTACTGTATCTATGGTCAAATTTAGAAAGCATGAAAGATTGTTGCGAGAGATTATTAGGTTACCTGCTTCTACGTAAGAATCTAATTCTGTTTTGGGACTTGACAGGAGGAAGACAAGGTGAAGCTGGTGCAGGAAACCGGTCTGCAATTGAAGCAGATAAATAATTGGTTCATCAACCAGAGGAAAAGAAACTGGCACAGCAACCCTTCTTCATCATCTGTCTCAAAGAGCAAACGCAAAAGGTCCCTTAAAATAGACATCGCCTCGCTAATGCGAAACTTCCGCCTCACTAATGCGAAACTTTCTTGATATTCTATATCTTTGCATGCTAAGTTTGAAGAACTACTGCAGGTGAAACCAGTACCTATTTATCCCCATATGCCGATTTGAGCAAGAGCAACGACCAAGTTCTGATAGACAATATTCAGTGCTTCAGTAGAATCGTATTTAAAGAGTTTAATACAAGGAACATTGACCAGTGGCCTCATATAAAGCTTCATCGAACAGGAACATTTGGAAGATGACTTTGATTCTTGGAAAAAGAAAATATGTTAGCAGAGAGGACGGCTCTCACCTTGCAACTGGAATTCTATAGGCACTCAGTTGACCATAGATGCGATCGTGATCATTGAGAGGGGGGGGGTGGGTTTACCGAGCTAGGAAATTACACATTTAGAACTAGAAGTAATTTCAGATGGTTTCATTGTCTCTACTGCTTGTCTACTTGGCGTTTTGTGAATATACAGGTGTAGTTAGGTATTTTTGTACAGTTGGTATAATGATCTCTACATAGTTCCTCTCCATTCTGCATGCTGATTACATTTATAGCCTTTCTTGGCTCTCCAATGTAGTGTAGATTTACTGTAAGAGTGACATACATAGGGGTACTGCTAGGTTACTAGGTTTGTTTTGCTGCTGAGGACAATGACTATATGGTTATAGACACGATCATTTGTCTGAAATTCTATAGTGTACCACAACTCTCAAAGATTGTTGTCAGTTCTTGTGATGATTGAGCCGCGTCATTGTCGTGCTACATATTTTTTTCATTCTGCAGTGATTGTATGTTAGGCTGGATGCAGCTNGTAAAAGATAGGAAGACGTGGAAAGAGATCGAGAAAGTTGGAAGTACTGTATCTATGGTCAAATTTAGAAAGCATGAAAGATTGTTGCAAGAGATTATTAGGTTACCTGCTTCTACGTAAGAATCTCATTCTGTTTTGGGACTTGACAGGAGGAAGACAAGGTGAAGTTGGTGCAGGAAACCGGTCTGCAATTGAAGCAGATAAATAATTTGGTTCATCAACCAGAGGAAAAGAAACTGGCACAGCAACCCTTCTTCGTCGTCCGTCTCAAAGAGCAAACGCAAAAGGTCCCTTAAAATAGACATCGCCTCACTAATGCGAAACTTCCTTGATATTCTATATCTTTGCATGCTAAGTTTGAAGAACTACTGCAGGTGAAACCAGTACCTATTTATCCCCATATGCTGATTTGAGCAAGAGCGACGACCAAGTTCTGACAGACAATATTCAGTGCTTCAGTATAATGGGTATTTAAAGAGTTTAATACAAGGAACATTGACTAGTGGCCTCATATAAAGCTTCATCAAACAGGAACATTTGGAAGATGACTCTGATTCTTGGAAAAAGAAAATATGTTAGCAGAGAGGACGGCCCTCACCTTGCAACTGGAATTCTATAGGCACTCAATTGACCATAGATGTGATCGTGATCATTGGGAGGGGGGGGGGTTTACCGAGCAAGGAAATTACACATTTAGAACTAGAAGTAATTTCAGATGGTTTCATTGTCTCTACTGCTTGTCTACTTGGCGTCTTGTGAATATACAGGTGTAGTTAGGTATTTTTGTAAAGTCAGTATAATGATCTCTACATAGTTCCTCTTCGTTCTGCATGCTGATTACATTTATAGCCTTTCTTGGCTCTCCCATGTAGTGTAGATTTACTGTAAGAGTGACATACATAGGGGTACTGCTAGGTTACTAGATTTGTTTTGCTGCAGAGGACAATGACTATATGGTTATAGACACGATCATTTGTCTGAAATTCTATAGTGTACCACAACTCTCGAAGATCGTTGTCAGTTCTTGTGATGATTGAGCCGTGTCATTGTTGTGCTACATATTTCTTTCATTCTGCAGTGATTGTATGTTAGGCTGGATGCAGCCGAAAAGTTCTGCTCATGTCCCTCTCAGCCTTATGCGTGAGAGAATAACGCATCATGCTCTCCTCCTATGCAATGAAAAACGACTTTATCGCGACAATTTCTGTCTGTGATGAACTCCTACCAATGGAGTGAACAAAGTTTTGTGTCTTGACAAACCTAGATCCAAATAGGAGGAAACTGTCTCGGGGTTTTAAAAATAACCATTTGAGCTTGTCCTTAGTGAATCCATAGTTAAAGAAGGCTATACTTTACAACAATCACTGAATCACTAGAAATTTTCCTCAGCTTTTCTTTGAGATGACTTATGACAAAGTATTGAAAATTTGTTTCAGTTGGCGAACTCCAAGTTAGCTTATGCTCATTGGCAGAACGGATGCGAGAAAGAATGGTGCATAAAAAGAATGAACATCGGAATTATCTGATGCAACTTGGGCATATAAAAACATTGCTTCATTTTAACAGCCCTTTTGTCCTAGCGTACCAAAGAATTATAAATGAACTGTTTGTTCTTTATTAATATGCAGGTCTTTTTGTGTCGTTTTAGCATTGTGTTTCACTATTCCCATCATTGACTTCTTGGCACGTATTCCATATACGCTATTATACAATCCACTATATCATTGGATGCCCAACTCTAGGATCTTCTAATGTTTGTGCCACCTATCCCCAATTCTTGAACAAGATAACTGCAATTCCTATTTTTAATATCTTTGCTCTCAGATATCTTTAAACAGCTTGGTGGTTTACCCAACGAATCACTTTTTTTTTTCCAGCTTATTTTGAAGTCCAAGATTTGAGACCTTGACCTCTCCTATTAAAAAATGGGATATGTGCTGGTACATTTCATAGACATGAATTGATGTGAGTGAAGACCATGGTTTTTCATGATATTAATGCTTCTCGTAATTGTAGTGAACTTAAACCCCATGAGATTACAAGGGCCATATCTAGGTTGTCTAGCCACAACTTCAGAAATAAGAACTTCAATGTCGCATAGCTTCCCAAAGTGGCCAAAACCCGAGCAACAATAATTTGGTGTTCATTCATATTGAAAATCTACCCAATGCCATGATTATTCCTAACAGTCCACATTCAAGGTACGGGAGGTTTTTTTAACATGAGTGCAACTTTAGCACGAAGGTATCCACAATGACCTCGAGATTTGGTGTGAATTGACTCAACCTTCACCAGTTTGCGCACCAAACTAGCAATAGGTTTTGCATTGTTCTGTCATTTGGTTGAAGGCCAATCCATGTATTTGCAGTCACACCTCCAGTTCATGAAAATAGAGGTTCTCCTATCTCCGCCGAGCATCCCATCATTGCAGGCTTATGCAATTTCCCATGATTGATGAAGGGCCAGACCTGAGGACTTCTCTCTGCTTGGTGCCAATCCATGGAACGTGAACAAATACATCTTCTCATTTTGAGGGGTTATAGTAATCCCACCCATACCATCCGAGGCTTTCCTTAAGATATCAGCTATGCAGCTCGACTCAAGCACTTCTCCGACAAAATCTTTCCAATCAAAACAATCTCAGCTTCCTCATCATCAACTTGCTCCAAAACCAAATGATCCCCAGAAGATTGTTTGACAGATATGCTTGCAATGTTAAGGGAACCTTTGCAGGCATCCTGTAATGGGAAAAAAGAAATAGATTAGTCGAGAATCAACTAAGAATGGACGTTAAACAGTTGATAGGGGCAATGTGTAGCGATAGGAAAACTAATGTGAAGAAACAATGCCAAAGAGAATTAGCTGAAATAGAAAGCAGATGGAAACAACTAATGATGATAGGGAGCGAATATGAGGATTATGGATGATCAAGAAGAATGGGGGGTGACTGATCATGGCGGAAGGTAGCTGAAAGAAAACATCATTATGATGTAGGGAAAGCTCTTGACAAAGAGAGAGAAGCTCTTACAGAGGGGAGAGACACAAATCTATGTACACCTTGCTGAAGAGAAATCAATATCCCATTCTTTTTGGGGCACAAATGCTAGAAAGCTAACATATGAAGATAAGAGAAATAATTTCCAGCTTACAGAAGCTCCATTAGTAAAATCTCCTGATTTAAATTGCATACATGTACTTATGTGCAATCAATCTTGAGCTTCACTCTTATAATGCCAATGATCTTTCGTTATTTTTGCAGTGTTCTACTTCTACGCTGGGCCACACGATGTCATGAATATGTCAAATGGAGATAACAATAACTGCTACAGTGCTTCTATGTTCATACACTAACCAACGGACCAACCAACTTTTCCCCCAACAGCACCTGCAAGTGTTACTTCGTCTACACCTTTGCTAACAGTGACTGTTGCTCTTAGGGCCAAGAATTTGCTGTCACGGTTGATGAAACTTCCATTGCCTCAACCTCCAGCCCAGCTGGATCTGTGTAGCTATTAGCCCCAACCAATGGGACCACTCCATCTGCACCACCACCTGGAAGTGATGCTTCATATCTCTGTGTAACACTTCTAGTTCTGTTCATCAGTTCATTATACATGAAATCATTATTTCTACAAGATATAAGTGGACTATTGTTAGATCGCGAGATGTTGCTACTCCTCATAAAGTGAATAAAATTGTGAAAATGCTTCTTCTCATAATTCCAGCATGATTCATATAGATAACATTGCTCAAACTTGTAAAAGATCATAAGTTTCTTTGGGATAAATATATGGTTCTGCTCCCATATTCTGAAGTTCGGCTCTATTTGCAATTCTGATATCACGAAAACCAAGATTATTAAAAAATTTAGAATGTGGCAGTAGACAAAAACTTGCATATTGGAAAGTCGAAATAGAGCATCACTAGAACAAATTGTCATTGGTGTAGCTAAAAAGTCCCATTGGGATGACAAATGAGCAGAAGAGTAAATCATGTGGCAACAGGATCAAACTCAACACAAACAGTCGATTGAGAACTTACAATGACAATGAAACTATGAAGTCACTCTTGCAGCCCTGCAGCATATCCAATTCACAGGTGATGATTAGCTTGATAGAGAAACCGACGAATTGTGGGGATCCAGAGCGCTACAAGTCCAGCAGCATGACCACTCTCCTTTGCCTATGTGTTTTTGTACTTTGCCTCCAGATGCTTCCTTAATAATCAACATGTCAATCAGTAAATTACTTTGAGCAATCATATGAGAACAGACAAAAGAGAAAATTACAGCTGCAATTACCCAGAACAAAAAAATCCCCAATTCAAGCAATCAGGAAACGCAAGCAAAAAAAAAAAAAAATCCAGCCCTTCAAGGCCACATTTCAACTAGACTGTTGCAGTTTGCAACATGAAAGCCCTCAAATTCTATAAACTAGAAAGGTCTGGTTATGATTAGCTTGATAGAGAAACCGACGAATTGTGGGGATCCAGAGCGCTCCAAGTCCAGCAGCATGACCACTCTCCTTTGCCTATGTGTTTTTGTACTTTGCCTCCAGATGCTTCCTTAATAATCAACATGTCAATCAGTAAATTACTTTGAGCAATCATATGAGAACAGACAAAAGAGAAAATTACAGCTGCAATTACCCAGAACAAAAAAATCCCCAATTCAAGCAATCAGGAAACGCAAGCAAAAAAAAAAAAAAAATCCAGCCCTTCAAGGCCACATTTCAACTAGACTGTTGCAGTTTGCAACATGAAAGCCCTCAAATTCTATAAACTAGAAAGGTCTGGTTATCTTTCGGTGGATGTGCAATTAGAGATATCCTCCAATCTGACCAATAATCAACCTCTCATGACCTTGAATTTTAACTAGATTACCGCAATCCGCAGCATAGAATCCCTTTAGACATTTTGAAATTGAAAGTTCTGTTTAACTTTTAATGGATTGAAAAGTCTGGCAATCTTTCAATGGACATGCATTCAAAGACATTAAACCTTCCCAAAGATTCTAATTAATCAATCAAGGCCTTGAACTTCGACTAGATTCCCGCAATTTGCAGCGTGAAATTCGAAGTCTTTAATTTGGAAAACTCTGACGATCTTTTAATAGAAGTGCGCCTGGATATATTCAATCTAACCACTAAATCCAACCTGTAAAGACCATGAATTCCAACTAGATTTTGGCAATTTGCAGCATGGAATCTTTCAATGGACGTGCATCCTGAGATATACAGATCATTTCCAGATATTCTAAATGGGTCAAAGCCTCGAACTTCAACTAAATTCTCAACGCAGTTGGCAGCATCTGATTCTCTTGGATTCATTTTAAACTTGAAAAGACAAGCGATAGAATGGACATGCGACCAGAGATATTCAAACTTACCAGACTCTTGCGATTTGAAGCACACGATAGCCTCAGATGTTTCGAACTCGAAAGGTCCCGCGAATCTCCCCTAGATTCTTGCGACTCGCAGCAATTTGTTTCCGGCGGAATCTTCGAAGTTGAAAAGTCTGGCGGCCCTTCAAAAGCTCAGATACATTTCGGCTCGTTACCTCCTAAGAATATAGGCTTCGTTGCCTCTGGAGAATTTGGGAATGCCTTATCAATGTCGAAGACGAAGAAATCGCTGCGCTGGTGGCTTTTCTTAGCTCAAAGGACTTGTCGCTGAATCGATCCGAATAAGGTCTTCTCCAAATCCAACAAATTGGTAAACGGCGAATTATTTCGATGAGAAAGCCTACTTTGTTGAAAAACGGTGACGCAATGGAAGCGCATCGTCGATTTGCAATTATGTCGGGAGTGGTAAAAATTAATGAAGAAATAAAACGAGGAACAAATAAAATAAGGACACCTAGAATTTACTGGTTCGGTTCGAATTTCGGAACCTACATCCACGGGGAGAGCCAACAAAATAATCCACTATAAATCGGAGAATTACAGGATTACACACGCTTACACACTTGAGTGTTTCCCAACCCTAGTATATACCCAATACCCATAATGTTTAATAAATCATCTCAATGAACTCACGCACAAATCTTTCTGAGCTCACGTTTCTCTTTGGAGCTCTCACCGCTCGGCTTCTATCTCTCCTTCTCTTCGGCCTCCAACGGTCTTCTTCTATAGGAGCATGGGAAGAGAGCAGGACAAATATGGACTCCACAATTGTCAAAGGTGCCATCTTCTGAAGACACGCTTCATGCCAATTAATGTATTGCATGCGCGAAGAAGAAATGTTGGGCGTAGCTCCTGCCATCCCCCTTTATTTAATTATAAAGGGTGGAGACAAAGTCTGAGGAAGCTTGCTGTGCCCTCCCTCTTTTCATGGGCATGCATGTGTCACGGGCTAATCGTTCAGGATCTCGACCATGCGGCGACTTAGGCTATTTCGGATCGCAGGGGATCGTCGCTCCTAAGCCAAGCCTTCTTAGGATCGATGGATCACTTCACTTTACCCAGATCGTAGAGAGAGAAGCTCTGAAGAAAGAAAGAGAACTTGAATTGCTAATAGATGGATGATTACAAGTGAGGGAGGGCACCCTTTCTTATACTTGAGGCCCTCTGATTACAACCGTAGATTGACATTCGATCTAGCAGACGAGATCGCACCACCTCAACTACCATCTACTAGTACTTATGACGTCACCTACCAATACTTAATACGGCGACAACCATCGACATTTATGACGTCATCCCAACTAACTACATTTAAGATAAGAAGACTCTAGACCACGGCGTAATTACCAGATCGTCCGTCCCTGAGAATGTTGCGAAAGCGTTGGAATTCTTCGAGGGGTCTTTGGGTTGTTCCTCCTTGATCACGAATGCCCCATTGATGAGGGAAACCTCTCCTCCATGACATTCTCCCCCACTCAATCGAGCGACGTCCTCAGCGCTCATAGCATGGAGGGATTTCTTCTTGGCGCGGGCTTTTTCTCTCTTCTTCCTATTCCGTTTGGTCCTGACTGAGTTGAACGGCACTTCGAACGGCTTTATGAACATGTGGGCGCACATACCTTTCTTCGGTTCATACTTGGCACGAGGTATGGACTCCACCTCGGGGAATAGGACTTCGAACGACATGTCTTGGGTTGGCGGTGTCTTCGGTTAATCGGCCATGCGCTTGGCCGCCTTCAAGTTCTTGTCGAGAAGATGGACCGCAGTGATCATCTTGGTGTTCATCGCCCCTTTTAGCATCGACACCATGGACGGGCACTTCGGATCAAGCAACATGATGCACTTGGATCCTAAGTCGATCATGGCCCTGGCTTGGTCGAAGAATTGCATCCCCAAGATGAGATTGTAGTCGTCGAGTGGAACAACTTCGAACGGAATCTTACCCTTCCATCCGCCAATTTGGACATCGACCTCCAGAGTTGTTCCTCCGATTGCGAGATCTTCCAAGTTGACGGTTTTGAAGCGCCTTCCGTTCGGCCATACTTCCAAGCCCAACTTCTTTGCCACTTCGGTTGCCATAAACACATTGGACGCCCCTGTATCGACTAAGGCATAGAGCGTTATTCCACATACCTCGAGTTCGACAAAGAACATGTCCACTTGCTCCATGTTCTTCTTGGGCAGAGGTTGTGTTTGCATGGCATTGAGATTCATCCCACCAAGTCGGATTTGCCGCTTTTCCTCCTTTGGCCGTTCTTCTTCGACAGAAAGGATGGCGTTCACTCGGTGCCTTTGTGGACACTTCTGCGTCCAGTGATTCCCTTTGCAAATAAAGCAAGGTGAGGGCGGAGGTTGTTCGAACTTACTTGAGTAGTTCGTATTTGGTCGACTTCCTTGGATAGGTTGTCTGGATGAACCTTCTCCCCATTTCCTTGTTTGGCCACCTTGATACTTGGGGCCATAGGAGTTGTCACCACCTTCATCCTCGGAGGGCCGATCCGACCTCCAGTCCCTTGTCTGATACTTCGTTGCATCGAACTTGTTGAGGTCGATGAGCGACTCGGCCACGGTTAGAGCTTTCAAGAGAGTCCTCACATCCCGGCGCATCAACTCTTGTTTGGCCCATGGCTTTAGTCCATCCATGAACACTCCGAAAGCCTCATCATCTTCAAGATTGTTGATTTGGAGCTTGAGTTCCGTGAATTCCTTCACGTACTCTCGGACCGTTCCTCATTGTTTGAGGCGATGGAGCTTGCTATGAGCTTTCTGTTGAGCGAACTCAGGGAAGAAGTACTCCCGAAATTCCTCCACGAAGCCATCCCACATTTCCACAGGATGGGCACCGCGCTTCGTCTCATCACACCTGTTGCGCCACCACAACATCGCAGTATCAGTAAGGTACATGGCAGCGGTTTGTACCTTAACATTTTCTTGTTGGATGTTGGCGGCTTCGAAGTATTGCTCCATACTCCAGATGAAGTTGTCCACCTCCTTAGTGGATCGATCACCCTTGAATTCTTTGGGCTTCGGCATCTCCAGCTTGGACACCGCTTGGGTAGGCATCGCTCCGTTCGCGATGCTTAATTTGCACAAGGCGAGCTCCGTCTTGAGTTCTTGGATCTCCACCTTTATGACATCCATTTCTTCCCATCGGGGGTTCTCCTCTTCCATGGTTCAGACGCGCTCCCTCAAGTCGCCGATCGATTCATCGAGGGCATCATCCCTTGCCTGAAGAGGGACCGTCGCATCGTTGATGGCGTCCGTGAAGTCTTTGCGAAGGGAGCTTTCAACCTCCATGATCCGTTCTCGAACATCGTCGAGTCCTTCGATCATGTCGGCCATGGCATTTCACATCTTCCCAAACTTCTCATCAAGCGCAGCAAGGGCTTCTGGTGAGGTTGCTCTCTTCTTGCTTTGGCCGTGAGTCTCTCTGACTGGAGCGGCTTCTCCATCCAAAACAACTTCCTGGCTCGACATTCCTTCGAACAGTTGGCGTTTCTCTTCTTACTTCTCTCTTTGCTCTGATACCACTTGTCACGGGCCGATCGTTCAGGATCTCCACCATGCAGTGACTTAGGCTATTTCGAATCGCATGGGATCGTCGCTCCTAAGCCAAGCTTTCTTCGGATCGATGGATCACTTCACTTTACCCGGATCGTAGAGAGAGAAATTAGAGAGAGAAGCTCTGAAGAAAGAAAGAGAACTTGGATTGCTAATAGATGGATGATTACAAGTGAGGAGGGCACCCCTTCTTATACTTGAGGCCCTCTGATTACAACTGTAGATTGACATTCAATCTAGCGGACGAGATCGCACCGCCTCAACTACCATCTACTAGTACTTATGACGTCACCTACCAATACTTAATACGGCGACAACCACCGACATTTATGAGGTCATCCCAACTAACTACATTTAAGATAAGAAGACTCTAGACCACGGCGTAATTACTGGATCGTCCGTCCCTGAGAATGTTGCGGAAGCGTTGGAATTCTCGAGGGTCTTTGGGTCGTTCCTCCTCAATCATGATGCCCCATTGATGAGGGAAACCTCTCCTCCATGACACATGCACCATGTGCATGCATTAAAGGAAGGAAGAAAGTTGGACGTCCATGTGTGTGCAGAAGACAAAAGAAAAAGTCAAGATCTCCATTAATTTATGGGCACGCAAGGGGGATGCATTTAATATTGGGGAAGCTTGCCGTTCAACTCTTTAGAAGGCAAAAGGAGCAAGGTGTGCCAAAAGTCAACAAATGGGCTCATGGCTTTTATCTTCGACTTGTGCATGTGCAGCAAATATTCATCCGAAAAGAGATATTCGGATCCGATCACGCGCCGTTGTTCATTAATGCTCCATGAACGTGCTTCCTCCTTGTTAACATATTTGTGCGTGTCTATCGGGTATTGTACACGGACTCAAATTCGAGACATAATTTTAACATACTCAATGTCGAACGCTATCGAAAAGGAATCCCATCTTTTAGTGGCTTTTCTTAGCCCAGAGGACTTGTCGCGAATCAATTCGTAGAATCACAGCTCCATCTCCTTATCCACAATGGTCATCAGCCAATCAGTTTCAAGAGTAACCCTCGATAGTCGGACGGGAAGCTCTGGGAGACATTCAAGGGGACGGAGATCGGAAAGAGTGAGTTCCTGTAGAAGGGTTAGTTTGGAAAGAAAGGGTAACGATGGAGTTGGGAAAGTGATGTGCAGAGCTGTTAAGCTCGAGGGCGGTTCCGGTATTTCTCTAAGTTCTCTGCAAAATTGAACGTTGAGATGTTGGAGAGAAGAGAGCTTCGAAATACTTTCTGGCAAGCCCCTAATGCCCGAGAGGCTTAAATCAAACTTGTTTAGCGAAACCAGTTCGCCTGTGCTACTGGGCAGTCCCTTCAGACTTCTGCAGCGTGATGCATTCAACACTTGAAGTTTCGCCAGCATTCCAACGGCACTGGGCAATTCTGTCATGGGAGTATTCCTAATGTTCAAGGTCGTCAAATTTTGCAAATTCCCAATGCTTTCAGGTAATGTTGTAATCCCTGTCTGCAAATTTGCCACAGGAATCTGCACAATGTGCAAGGTCCTCAAATTTCGCAAATTCCCAATGCTTTCAGGTAATGTTGTAATCCCTGTCTGCATCCACCCAATGTCCAAGTTCATCAAATTTTGCAAATTCCCAATACTTTCAGGTAATTTTGTAATCCTTGAGTCCCATAATTGCAGCTCAGTCAACCATACCAACTTTCCGATGGAAGGATGAATTTCTTCTAGATTTGTACAATGGTTAAAATCCAAAATCTCCAACTTTTTGAAAGAAGACAAATCGGAGTTCTTTTCAACTTACGACAAAACAATAAGTTGAGAACTTTTAGCTCAATTGCCATCTGAAAGAAACAAAAGAAACCTCGGTGAAAGCGGACAACTGCAATATGTGATTTTCCACAACTCTTTCACTGTTGGCTTATTTAATTTTATATGTTTTTCAGGTAGTGTTTGGCTACACCACCATATCAATTTTTCTAGTATGTAATTAAAGAGAAACGGTAGTCTAATTATGAAAAGAAATTTTTTAATTTTATATGTACGAGATATAAAATGTGTTGCATTCCAAAAACAATTAATGCCATTGGAAGGATAATTTTATTACTCTCATAAAATTAATAAATTATATTTGTGTCATATAGTGACTTCCATTATCAACAATTATAATGAATAAATATTTTGTGCAACAAGTCAGAGCAATTCATAGATTATATCCATTACTCTAAGATTAAAATGAATTTAGAGTTTTAGTACGTGTGTACAACACAAGTCACTACGTGCGAGTTTTCGTCTCTCCAAGAAAGAAGATTGATATAAAGATATACCAAGAATCGCTCAAAAGACATACTTTCGCATGGGGAGAAATTGACTTGAAGCCATAAACCAGCTAGATTAACAAAAATCAAAATAGGCACAAATATGTAATTATATTTTCAATAGAAGTTAATAAATATAGTTAATTTTTTTTTTTTAGTATTGTCTAAGGTTAAGCATGACGGGTTGTTGAGTTTTATCGATTAATGATTTAAGGGGTGGAAGCTTCTCAATATTTAGGTACCTATAAATTCCTCTTATATTAAGACGAAAAACCTTAATTTGAGGAATGACATTAAATCTTTCTAAAAGAAAGAAAGGAGAACTTGGTGCTATTAGACATTCGGTGACACGTTATTATTCACAAGGGATATATCTTCTCATAATCTTACCTTGAGTGGACCCCATCCTCCCCAATCCTCTGAAATGCTACTCTTTGATAGATCGAGGACAACTAATTTCTTCGGATGAGAGTTGGCCATTTTGAAATCCAAGGGACAACCAATCCACTGAAGCCATCTTAATTCAGCAAGCGAGTTTTGGAAATCTCCGGTCAAATTCACATTGATCACATCAAGGAACCTTAAGTCGGTGAGTTTGTTAAACTGTTCACCTTGGTAGCTTTCCCAATCATTTTTACTGCCAATACAAAGGCCCTTAATCTTAGTAGTGCCCTGCAATTATGAAACATTGTGGACCGTAAATTTTAAAGTTAGCAAAGGAGAGTGTCCTCAACAAAATACTATGAGGTAAAGATATACATTAATCATCAGTAATTAAGAAATTGCTTCTCAATTATGCCCACGAATCAAGCTAGAACAACTATTAATCGGAAGAGCTCTTTTGCTAATAGATGCACCAGATTTTGGCGCAGCAATTTTTATCTCAAAGAAGATAGACAAGATGGACTCAACATTCACTAACTATAAGATAAGTAGAGAAATCTCTTACCTTATTGCTTACAAGCACATCTTTAGCTTCCTCACGAATCCATAATCTGCTACGCTTTTGAGGCTTCTCTTGATTTTCTTGACGAACAATTTCCCTTCCAAGATCTCTTAGTTGATCATGCATCCTTAGTTCACCATATTTATCAACTTTAATGAGGGACAAAAGACTCAATACTTCAAGCCCCATCCTCGGGAAAAACTCACATGCATCCCACATATAAGTCAGAGACTGGGTAGATACTCCAATAGAGAAACATGCAATATCCAAAAAAATTTGTTGCTCCCCATAATCTAATGCTTCATAACTTATCATCAATGTGTCTTGCACTTTCTTATGAGGCATTTTCCTTAATTTCTTTGCTGTATCTTTCCATGTTTCCTCTGTCTTTCCACATAAAAATGAGCCTATAATTTCAAGAGCTAAAGGTAGCCCCCCAGTAGTGGATACTACATCATAAGAGACATCCTTGTAGTTACACGGAGGATAATCCTTTCAAAATGCATGTCTACTAAATAAAATCAATGATTGATCCGGAGGCAACTCATTGAGTTCAAACATGTGGCTAGCCCTTGCCTTGTCAAGAACACTCTTGTCTCTAGTTGTGATGATGACTATACTTCCCACTTTAAACCAATTGCCGTTTCCAATCAAAGTAGCCAAGTGAGTATTATCATCAATATCATCAAGAAGAGAGATGACTTTCTTACTTGTGAATCGAGACTTGAGGACATTGATTCCGTCATCGACGTTAAACACCTCACCCGAACTTCCTGTTATGTCAGAAATGAGCTGCTTTTGTAGGCACTTAATACCCTTGCTCGAAGATGTTTCTCGAATATTTGCTAGAAAGCTACGATTCTCGAAATGGCTAGACAGTTTGTTGTATAGAACCTTTGCAAGAGTTGTCTTACCGATGCCGCCCATTCCATAAATTCCAATAATTAATGTACCGTTGAATTTAAAATCTATCTTGCTCATAATCTCTTCCACACGATCATCAATTCCCACCAATTGCTCGGGAACGTTTAGCTGAAAAAGTCTTTTTAACTCACTCCTAACTCTTAGGACGACCATTTTCACTAATTCTGCTTCATGCCTGTCAAATAATACTACAAAATTTCAATATGTGATGGCAATGTTTATATGCTTTTTTCAAGTAAGATACATATTATGAAAAACTAAACAATGTTTTGGTAGAAATAATGTACCCGTTATTGATATTCTCGGATTCCCATCCTTTTAAGGAACTGACTTCTTCGAATGCATCTTCCCATTCCTTCACAACCATTTGATCCAAATTCTTTTTGTGCGCATTGATGGCATCTCCGAATCTCCCTGTACGATGTCGCACTTGCAAGGGTTCCACTTTATAAAATATGGGCAACACTAATTGTCCTTTGCTTCTCTTGCACTTCAACATTTCGGCCAACTCACGGAGACACCATTTGTTGGAAGCGTAATCCTCCGAGATAATGGGGATTGAGATGATAGAGTGTGTGATACTGCAAAGAAGCTCCTGACCAATCTCGTCACCAACACGAAGCTCATTGTCATCTCTAAACACGTGAATTCCTGTATTGACAAGGCTAGCATAGAGATGATCAGTAAAACCTTTGCGAGTGTCTTTTCCTCTAAAGCTCAAGAACACTTCGCATTCATTTCCTTTTAGCTTTTTAGTTCCACCTTCATAATCACCTACACGTGGAGAGGTCGATGAAGAAGACGCTCCATATATCAAATCTTCAGAATGAGTGGGTTGTTTTCTTTCCATCTCGAGATTGATGGAGCAAGGCCTCAAAAGAAGAGGAATATGGAATCCCAGATTTGGAAATTGCAGAAATGTTTCTCAGAACTCAATTGAGAGCTACATTCAAACAAAAACAAAAGCTCTCGTACAACTCATCAAAAGAAAATGGAGCGATCAAAACAAGAATGAGAGAAGAGTAAAAGAGCAAGTAGTCACCGATTACCTGAGCAGTTCTCGAACAACACAATCCGCACACTACTGTGATTTCCACTGATTCTCACCTTCGATGTTGGATAATCCACACGCAACACTCTTTATTGGGCGTGATTGAATGATGCTGAGTTCTGGCCAACCAACAACTCCCCATACTTATTGAACCGTTGCGACGCACGCCGCACGGAAAGGACAGCGTAATTTCCACGACACTGCACGGAAGGTGCGTGGAATGATCAACACTGACAGGCTCACATGTGACGCTCTGGTGCTTTTATTGAAATGTTAGATCTAGCAAGGCTTGACTTTGACTTGCTTTTTCTATTAACAACAAAAGTAAAAGAAAGCTAACGAGCATCACCCCCTCACCTACGGCACTTTTATTTCTCTCCTTATATTAATAATTTTTGGTGATCTACATAAATTTTATTCTTTTGGTATCGCATTTAGAAATTCTTGGCCAACCAATTCTAGTCCTACATTTTTACTTACTTTTTTCATTTTTTGCCTTTTTCTATGGTTTAGTTGACACAAGTTAAATGGAAACTAATGCTATTGATTTATTTTAGCAATGTTTAGAGACAGATATGGTGACAATTTTTAGTAAGAAACTGTTAATAGGAGTATCTTACACTCTTTTTAGCATCTAGTCATTTAGAAAAATGTTAAGTTGATTTATCTATTCAATTCAATTTTTTCATAATCAAGTTGCATGATATATGTGTGTATATAGAAAAATATATTTTTTAATGTCTTTCTTGAAGAGTCCCTCCAACCCCTTTATCAAAGTAATGCCATGCCACTTTCATGGAAAACTCCTCTCTCTCTCTCTCTCTCAAACAAGTGAAAGATTGACAACAGCTTTTCGAGTACGCGTTTAGAAAGATCCAATTATGTGAATCGCATTAGGTCTCCACATTTTTCAATGTTGAGATAAACTAACATTTTTGTTTTGCCAAAAAATCAAAAGACTAGCTTGCAACCAAAGTCATGCATTTGATTATTCTTCCTTCTATCTCATAAGAATTGAGGTGTACATGAACAGCAACTCAAAAAGAAAGGAACGAAAAAAGAAAGAAAGATCGATTCAATGACTAGTAAAAAATATGAGGAAGATGGGGCTGCTTCTAGTCTGACGCTTTTGTGCATAAGAATTTTGCCAAAAAAAATTGCTATGCCCCTATCAGCAATTCGATGCATTTCCCAAGCTCCTCGGGCAGCTTGTGCTTCACAATATCCTCCCGTTTCAGCTTGCGGTAACGTAATCATGCTGTCGTGCTCACTTCACCTTCCCCTTACACATTCCCCCGATGCTTCCATTTATTAATGGAAAAGCAAGTCAAGTCACGTCGTACTAGATCTCAAATTTCAATCAAAGCGCCTCTCTAGGTGACACGGACCTTCCGCGTAATGCCGATGAAATTACGCGTACTTTTAACCCATCGTTAAAGCGTGCACAGTGGAAAAAGCAAGGACTAGCGGCATTTTTATTGCAAGTGGGATTTCTTTTCTACTTTTTTTGTTAAGAAACAAGCAAGTCAAGTCAAGAGATATAAGGGAACGCAATTGAAGCTTCTCCTCAAGATCCTAGAAACTTATTAATGAAAGTCATTAATATGATGAAAGCTATACTATAAATATTCAAAATATTTAACGTCGAACACGTTCTAGTGATAGGAAGTTTAGAGAGAAATAACGTCACAACACTCAACTATGCCGAGTAATCACATTTGATGCAAACGAGGGATAAAAGCACTTGCCATTGCGCCGCGTCAGAGAAATGGGGGGAAAAATTGGACTGGATCACCACGGCACGCAAACAAGACCCCTTTGCAGTGTAGCTTTCTTGGGCTAACCGATGCGTACGTACACTCATGAAGGTCCTTGCCAACTTTCTTTAGAAAATTCCGCTTGATATCAGTCATCAAAGGGTTGGAAGAAAAAAAAATAAAGGAGTTTTCATAAAAAAAGTGAATTGAAAATGAAATCATTTCTTTTGGACTGTCTTCTGTCCATTTTTGTCTTGAGAAATGACCAATCGAACGCGGTTAGGCCTGTTCAAAATATAGGATAGTGAAGCTTTTACTGTAATTGTCGAGATGTGTAGTCCCATCAGAACCAACAAAGAGTTCAAGCATGCCTAGCTATGTGTGCAAATAGTGTTGATTCCTTTGTATTTTTCAATGTGGACGGAACTAAGGTTCCTTCTCTCTCACGTAAGACATCTAAAGGCAGTAGGGAGGGGAGCCTTAGAATCTCTTTGCACGGTCAAAAGCACAATTGTCATTTAGCAAATGCGTCCGCTTTGTCATGTCTGGCTCTTAGCTTTATGAATATTTCTATTTTTCTTTCATTCTTTTCTATTAATTGTACAGTATTCACCGAAAACTTTTTTGACCCGTGATAGATTGATGAGGAGTGTCGCTGCAAACTCGATCCAATTGATGCAGAGTTTCAATAAAGTTTGAAATATCTTCACTGAATGATACCGCTCTCCGGTCACTAAAATTTAATGGAGCTGAATGCCCCAAGGTCAAGGATAGAAAAGTGTTGCTCATAAATATAAAACAGAAAAATGCTTGTGCAAGATAAATTATATTTAAATATAAAGCAAAAAATACGAAAAGAGCAGTTGATTGAGATAGACTGACATTCGATACTATTAAAAAAAAAGGTCAATAATTAGATAAACGCCAAGCTCCTATATCAGTATTTTTAAGCAAAAATTATGAAATTTGTCTTCCTTTTCGCTTTTGAAAAATTTTGCTAACTATCGCAGTCTCATGCTTAGACAAGTCTCTCTGTAATCCTTGGGACAAGCAGAGAGATCTCTCCGTGTCTTTCCTTAATCTCTGCGTTCACATGCATGTATGAATCAAAATTGACATATAGGATAGTACATCGAGTTGGGTCCCGTTTGCGTGTCATAGTGATCCAGTTCAGCTCTACTCG
The DNA here is from genome assembly GCA_014858505.1 of Corymbia citriodora subsp. variegata. Taxonomy (NCBI): domain Eukaryota; kingdom Viridiplantae; phylum Streptophyta; class Magnoliopsida; order Myrtales; family Myrtaceae; genus Corymbia; species Corymbia citriodora. The sequence goes on from CM026412.1 coordinate 17,291,276, forward strand.
CATTTCTTGCACAATGCCGAGTTCTTGCCATCCAACGGTCTAAGACTCTTCGACTAATTGAACTGACGTGAGGTGTGCTGCATGAAAAAGGCAATTATTGCACACGTAATTTCTACACCACCGTGCAGAAGGTGCCTAGAAGCTACGTAGGCATTTTGTTTGGAAGCGAATACGACTTGACTTCAACTTGACATGCTTTTTCTATTAATAAAAAATTTGAAAAGAACAGCAAAGGACAATTATTGTCGACGTAATTCCTACAGCATTGTGCAGAAGGTGCGTTGAACCTACTTATGCATGCTTTTTCCAAGTAAAAGAAGAATTGAAAAGAAAACCAATGGTTGATGCTGATGCTCGGAGTGAGGTCGGCCAAAAATTAAATGCCCACGTCCTACGAAACGCTGGATTTGCGTGAGACTTTGTATCCCAATTTGAACGGAGCTATAAGTATATTTAGACATTTTATATATCGATATCAACCAGAAAATCTATAGTATATGAAAATTATCAAGACAATTGATAATCGATTGATGATAAATACAAGAGATTTTGTTTGTCCTATTTGGGCAAGCTAAAAAATTACGATGGTCTTGTTTGCACAATCAACAATTAATTGAGTTGTAGCGTCGTATTAAACCTATCTCATTATGCATACACGTTGATTTTGTTGACCTTTCTTGTTCTTTTTTATAGACTAAGGCATTATAGTTAGCTCTTCTTGAGTGGGTGAAATCACAGGTTTATATATTCCATGTCATGTTCAAAATTTCTTGGCCAATGGGGTTCTCTACACCGTCGAATAATTACGCAGTGAATACTAGTTTCCCTTTTATTTCATTTCATGTTTTCCTTTTTATTTCATGTTAACATTTTCAGTCAACGGTTTCTCCACCAAAGTGCACTTTTCCTTTGCACGGTATTAAGCTTTGTTTGTCCATGCTGTGCATGCTTGAAGAATTACTGATTGTGGAGTACTTAAAGAATGCTGAGTCAATGCACCCATAATATTCACAGCATCATGCAGAAGTTGCGGGGAACCTATGCAAAGTCAATTGTCCATTTAATTTGCGGTAAGCCGTGCAATCAAAACTTTGTTAGTGTGAACCATCAAATTGGTATGGATAAAATTGCTATGTTCAAGGACAATGGATCACAGCAAAGGCTAGAAGACAAAGAAAACTTTTAAGGAATACCTATTGTAATGTTAAAAAATTACGACACATTGTAGTAATTAAGTGCAAGAACATCATAATAACATATTTTATGATATCGTAATCAAGTGCAAAAGTGGTGTGAAATAGAAGTGTGTAACAAAAGATTTTCAAAAGATGAATGGAATCAACACCGATGGAAGTTTTGCAGGAAAAAGATGAGCTGAGTAAGACATGGGATGCGTGGTTTTTTTACTAACCCACTATGATGACAAAAAATTAGCCTTATTTAAAAATAAATAAATTGAGAGCGTTTACACTTCTTGTGGACCTTCAATTGATTGTGTTCCTGAGTGAGTTGGAAATTGGAATCTAAAAGAAAATCAAATATATTTGTACATCTCTTTGATAAAAAAAAAAATTGTTCTTTTTTCCTGAAATAATAATTGAAAGATAAATGATTTGTCAAATAATATAGAATGTGACACGAAAGTTAAATGTATTTTGGGTCTAATACTAATTAAGTTTACAAAAATTGTAGGTTCATTTTAGAAACAAGAGTCACATATTCAAATCTCATGAAAATGACTTTGAGTTGGAGCCATATGTGTACAGTCCAAAGGCCTGAAGTTAACCGGTTTATTAGATTTGCAGCATATTTCATGTGCCTTCAAGTGGACATCCTCTACGCTAGAGCATATGAGTTTCATAAAGTTATCGTATGTTCACTCTTTTTGCAATTGCACCCACTAAGCTAAAATTGGTTTGAGAAAATTCTTTGAATTTTCATCTGCAATATTATTTGACTGATTTAGAGAATTTCAAAAGAAAATACGGAAAAATAATTTTCACTTTTTGGCTTCAAAATAAAATATATGTTTTTTTTTCATTGTTTTTGTTCTCGTTTGAAAAAGCGGCTCCCCACGAGATGCTTTTCTTTAACTCCCTCCTTTTCACATCCATTCACTTTGGACTCAGATTTATCATTTATTGAAGCATTTTAGTGATTTTTTTGAAGGTTGAAGCTTTTTCTAAAGCTAAAGGGATTATTATTTTCAATCCATAGCTCCAGGAAGCTTCAAAGAAATTTCTTGTTCAATATTTTCTTTTCATTTTCCTTTATTGTTTTCAATCCGTAGCTCCAAGAAACTTCAAAGAAATTTCATGTTCAATATTTTCTTTTCATTTTCCTTTATTTTTTTCAATCCGTAGCTCGAGGAAACTTCAAAGAAATTTCCTATTCAAGATTTTCTTTTCACTGTCCTTTATAATGGTAGACAAGTCAATTAAGAAATTCTAATGCTATTAAATAATAATGATGGGTATATGAATCCCCTTTAATGATCCAAGAGGAAAAACAAATTTTTGTATGACTTCAATAACTTCCCACTTGCTGACATGATCATCTAGAAAGGATTGGTCAAAAGATTCGTTCTGATCAGTGAGATAATTTTTTTTTTTCATTTTTTCTTTGCTCTTACTAACAGACAAAACCTCGCAATATATAAATCTGATATATTAGGAACGAGATATATTATTGAAAATTAAACCAAACTTGTATTGCAGAAAAGTTTCCCACCAAACGTGTTTTCACGAAAATAGATTCCAAACTACAAATATTTTTTTTTTAACAAAATGGGTAGTAAGTGAATTTGATTCTCTAGTTATTTCCAGGGAAATTGCTTTCATTAAAAAAATACTAAAACTACTTTTCAAAAATAATTTTTTTTGTAAAATCATACTTATCATCTAGGGTCGCGCAAGCGCTACAACCTCTACGGCCATGGTGGTGAGGCCCATCTCCATCACGAGAACCAACTTTCATCAAAAGAGAGACGCCCTAAGAGTTTCTTGACCTCTGTTGATTCGCTCCAATGGTGAGCTATGGTCACAGGATGCCTCAACCTTCATGGCTGGGTGTCTCTCCCCTAATGGAAATGAACACGTGATTGAGATGAGCCTTGCAACCAAAATCATAGAGGCTACAGCCCTCATGCGACCATAGAAAATAAGTATGATTTTTCAAATAGTGATTGATAAGGTATCCTTGCACTCAAAAGCCTTTTTTTCCTTTTGCCATTAAGTGGTTTCTGAATCAGCAATCTTTTTTAAAATTCAATTTTCTCATCTCAGCAATTTGTCCTTTTCTTCTTTTGTCCTAAGAAAAAGATGCCGTTGTTGTGGTGGGCAAAGTTTATCCAATGGAATCTAAATTGTTCATTTGGTATTGTCAAATTTGTGTCATGACTGAGCAACGATAACAATGACCTAAGAAAGCATTTATCTTTGTGTCTCAAGAATCAACACGAAGTGATTATAAACAGAAGAAGAAGAAGCAAATTTCATATGCAATTCATTGTACTTTAGCAATAAAACTTACAAATTCAAAATCGTACAAATTCAAATGTTTCTTAAAATTGTCAATCATATTCATTTGAGCAAACGACATTGTAAGGGGGTGTCTGAGTTAGTATGTTTATGATGAGAAAGCCCACTTAATTTCCAGATAAGACATGTCAATAATATTACCTTAAAGATGATGATTTATCATAGGATTCATGATCCGATTTAGTCAAATCTAGTGGAAATCTTGCCCCCATATACAATGCCTAGACTCTAATTTTGCTCACTTAGTCCATGTGGTAAGCGAAAGATAAATATGATTCAAGCTTTGAAGAGGTAGCCAATATAGAGAAAGCATGAAAGAGACAAAGGAACGTAGGATAGAGAAATGTTGATGATCTCTTTTTTCCAGTATCTTCTAGAGATGCCTCTGGATAAATAAACAAAGGAAACGACAACTACAATAATGGCTTCATCTGTTCATTGATGACATTGAAATCTAAGTTAGACGACTATTAAGTTTTAAACAATAATAATCTAAATGATGGATAAGAATTAAAAGACAAGACAACTGCAAGACAATTTGAAACTCTTGGTCACAAAATAAATTAAACGAACCTATAATTCTTTTGAAGAATACAAAACACTGTCCACTTTTTCTCTAATGAGGAATTGTTACGAGGAAAATATTGACTATTGATACAATGTACGAACCATAAGTGTGTATTCTTGAACCTTTGGCTAAGCACAACGTAATAGTTGAGAGAAGAAATTTTAATGCAAAAGTATTAAAAAAGTCTTGAACCTATTATATTGGCATCGATTTAATCTTTAACCTTTCAATAATGTCAATTCAATCTTAATTCTTTTTATATCAATATCAATTCAATCTATCCAACCAATTATGATACACCAAAGTAATTAAGTACAAGAACATCATAATAGCATAGTAAAATTGTTGTTCCATGATATATAATTGTAGTCAAGTGCAAAAGTGGTGTGAAACAGAAGTGTACGCCTAAATATTTTCAAAAAAGGAATGGAACAAACACTGATGAAAGTCTTGCAAGAAGTAGACAAGCTAAGGAAGACTTTAGGCTCGTGGTGTCCTTTGTTCAGTGACTTGCTTTTCTTCACTNTAATAGCATAGTAAAATTGTTGTTCCATGATATATAATTTTAGTCAAGTGCAAAAGTGGTGTGAAACAGAAGTGTACGCCTAAATATTTTCAAAAAAGGAATGGAACAAACACTGATGAAAGTCTTGCAAGAAGTAGACAAGCTAAGGAAGACTTTAGGCTCGTGGTGTCCTTTGTTCAGTGACTTGCTTTTCTTCACTCACCCACTTTGATGACCAAAAATTAGCTTTATCCTGCTTTTTACAACAGGAAAAGAAAAGCATTAAAGTGAGAGCATTTACAATTCTTCTGGACCTCCCAATTGATTGTGTTTCTAGTTGGGTTGGAATTGGTGTCCAAAAGAAAACCAAATATATTTGTACATCAAACTTGGAAAAAAAATTGTTCCTTGTGACCCAAATGATGAAATAATAATTGAAAAATATATGATTTGTCAAATAATATAGAACATGACATGGAAGGTAAATGTATTTTGGGTCTCAACTAATTACATTTACAAAAATTGTAGGTTCATGTTGGAAACTAAAGTCGCATGTTCAAATCTCATGAATACAACTTTGAGTTGAAGCCATCTGCGCGCAATTCAAAAGCTAAACTTAATTGATTTATTAGATTTGCAACGTACGTGCCTTCAAGTGGCGATCCTCTACTCTAGTGCATATGAGTTTCAAAAAGTTATCATGTGTTCATTCTTGTTGCAATTGCACCCATTGAAACTAAAATTGATTTGCGCGCAATTCAAAAGCTAAACTTAATTGATTTATTAGATTTGCAACGTACGTGCCTTCAAGTGGCGATCCTCTACTCTAGTGCATATGAGTTTCAAAAAGTTATCATGTGTTCATTCTTGTTGCAATTGCACCCATTGAAACTAAAATTGATTTGAGAAGATACTTCGAATTTTTGTCCTCACTATCATTTGAATGATTTAGAGAATTTTCAAAAAAAATTACAGAAAGATCATTTTTACTTTTTGGCTGCAAGAATAAAATACATGATTTCTCTATTTTCACTGTCGTTCTCGTCTGAAAAATCGGCTCCCCATAGTATGCTTTTCTTTAGCTCCCTTCTTTTCATATTCATTTACTTTGGACACAAATTTATCATTTATGGAGCATTTCCATGACTTTTTTGAAGGTTGAAGCTTTTTCTAAAGCTAAAGGGATTATTCTTTTCAAAAAGCAGATCTTGAAAGCTTCAAAGAAATTTCCTGTTCAAGATATTCTTTTCATTTTCCTTTATAATGCAAGACAAGTTAGCTAAAACATTCTAATGCTAGCAAATAATAATGATGGCAATATGAATTTCATCATAATAGCTTATTCTATGACATTATTGTAATAAAGTGCCAAAGTGGTGTGAAACAAAGGTGTGAAACAGAAGATTTTCAAAAGATGAATGGAATCAACATTGATGTAAGTTTCGTAGAAAATAGATGAGCTGAGGAAGACACTAGATGCGTGGTATCCTTTTCTTAGTGACTTGCTTTTTTTTCACTCACCCACTTTGATGACTAAAAATTAGCCTCAACCTACTTTTTATCAATAGGAAGTAAAAAAAAGGCAATAAAGCGAGAGCATTTAGACTTCTTGTGGACCTCCAATTGATTGTGTTCTTGAATGGGTTGGAAATTGGAATCTAAAACAAAACCAAATATATCTGTAAATTTGTCTAATAAAAAAAAAACTTGTTCCTTTTTATCCAAGTGATGAAATAATAATTGAAAGATATAAAAATTAGCCTCAACCTACTTTGTATCAATAGGAAGTAAAAAAAAGGCAATAAAGCGAGAGCATTTACACTTCTTGTGGACCTCCAATTGATTGTGTTCTTGAATGGGTTGGAAATTGGAATCTAAAACAAAACCAAATATATCTGTAAATTTGTCTAATAAAAAAAAAACTTGTTCCTTTTTATCCAAGTGATGAAATAATAATCGAAAGATATAAAATTTGTCAACTAATATAGAATGTAATGCAAAAATTAAATGTATTTTGGGTCTAATGCTAATTACATTTACAAAAATTGTAGGTTCATTTTAGAAAGTAGAGTCATATGTTAAAATCTAAAGAAAATGATTTTGACTTGGAGCCATTTGCGCACAGTCCAAAGGCTTGAACTTAATCAATTTATTAGATTTGAAGTGTATTTGATGTGCCTTCAAGTGCCAATCCTCTACACCCGTGCATATGAGTTTCAAAAAATTATTTTATGTTCACTCTCGTTGCAATTGCACCCATCAAAACTCAAATTGGTTTGAGAAAACTCTTTGAATTTTCATCCTCACTATCATTTGATTGATTAGAGAATTTTTGGAATAAGTACACCCTAAGTATTAAAACTTGGCACAAATGGATACATAAGTGTCGAAACTTCCAAAAAGTATCCTTAAGTACTACTTTTCTTAAAAAAAAAAAATTGGACACTTAAGTGCCAACTCCGACGAAACTTACCGAAAATCTAACGTGCCATTATTTTATTAATAAAATTGGTCTACATTGTTATTGAAAATCCGACGGGGCTCGCCGGAAATCTGATGTGGCTTGCTATTGGCACTTAAATATTCTTTTATTCTTCGTTTCTGACACTTAAGTGTACTTTTTAGAAATTTTGGCACTTATACATTCACCCATGCCAAGTTTTCGTACTTAGGGTGTCCGCACCTCAGGAATTTTCAGAAGAAAATTTAGTTTTTGGCTACAAAAAATAAATACATGTTTTCTGTTTTCATCGTTTTCGTTCTCGTCTAAAAAAGGGCCTCTGCATAGGATGCTTTTCTTTAACTCCTTCGTTTTCGTATCCATTCACTTTGGACACTTATGGGAGCATTTCCGTGACTTTTTTTTGGAGGTGGAAGTTTTTTCTAAAGCTGAAGGGAATATTCTCCCAAAAATTATTATTGATAAAATATCATTGCGCTCAGAAGCCTTTTTTTCCTATTCGCCATCAAATGGTTTCTGAATCAGCAATCCTTTTAAAAGTCAATTTTCTCGTCTTAGTGATTTGTGCTTTTCTTATTTTTGTCCTAAAAGAAGGTACCTCATTGTGATGAGCAAAGTTCATGCGGTGGAATCAAAAATATTAAATTGATATTGTCAAATTTGTGTCACGACTTACTAATGGCAGCGACGACTTAAAAAAGCCTCTATTTTTGTGTCTAAAGAATCGACAAGAAGTGAAAATAAAGAGAGTAAATTTCATGTGCAATTCATTATAATTTAGCAATAAAACTTACGAATTTCAAAATTGTGCAACTTCAAATGTTGCTTAGAATTGTCAACCATATTCGTTTGAGCAACGACATTATAAATGGCATCTAGTTCGGTATGTTTATGATGAGACAGCCGACTAAATATTGATAAGCCCACCTAAGATGCCAAACCTTGCCTAAATAGGTGAACCCAATAAGTGTTGTGGGGATTAAAAAAAGAGATGGGATTTTTGGACAAGACGTATCAATAATATTGCCTTAAAGATAGTGATTTTATTTACTAAGATTCATGATCCAATTCAGTCGAATCCAATGGAAATCTTGACCCCAAAAACAATGTCTAGGCTTTAATTTTGCTCACTTAGTCCATTTGGCAAGTGAAAGATGAATACGATCCAAGCCTTGAAGAGATGACCAATATAAAGAAAACGTGAGAGAGATGAAGAGGAGAAGAAGGAACATAGGATACAGAAATGTTGATGATCCCTCTATTCCTGTCTTTTTTGGAAGATGCCTCTAAATAAATAGACAAAGGAAATGACACATGCAATAATGGACGCATTTCTTCGTTGATGACATTTGAAATCTAAGTTAGATGACTTTTAAGTTTTAGATAGCAATAATCTAACTGATGGACAAGAACTAAAAGACAAGATAATTAATATGCAATTTGGACTATAAACTTTTAATTTATTCGATGTAATCTTTGAACTTTAACCTAATATGCAATGCAGTTCCTAAACTATATGAAAATGTTTAATGTACTACATTGAGACTTGTAGCCAAAAGAAAAAAAAGAGCTCAGATGAAGAATCTTGTGTGAGATCCAAACAACTTGAGACTTGTAGCCAATAAAAGGAGGAAGATAGCGTTGTGCTCTTTTAGATTGGTGGCAGACAATAACTGACGGCAAGCAACATCTAAGGACGATGAAGAGACTCTCAAGGAAGTTTTCCAAAATCGTTCATAAAGAGAAAGCCAAACAGGAGTAGCTCTCGGAGAGGGAGGGTTTTTTTTTTTTCATTCGCTGCATATCTAAGCTTCACCATGTCTGTATATGTCAATTTCTATTTTAGCGTTCTGTAGGTTCCTAATCTAATTCTTATGTTCTTAGTTTCCAATTTGATTCGGTTCTGTCCAAGGAATCAAATCGTATAGTGCAAATTCAAAAAAATATGAAGTCAGGAACCAGATCATATCTCCTTAGAACTAGGAAACGAAACAATTCCCACTAATTCAGTTCTCTAGTTCCCTCTCCTACCCTAGTATCACCCCTAATCTCAACATCCATTGCCATTTTCCAAATATGTGCATCTAGTCTAGACTTAGCATCATTACAACTCTTTGGATCATCTCCTAAATCAATCCCATAAGTGGTCCAAAGACTTTTCTTATTCTTTCTATTGTTAAATGCTAAACATACTTCGCCAGCTAAATTTGCTTGACAAGTTGATGTGGCAAATTCCTTCTAATGCTAAACATACTTCGCCAACTAAATTTGCTTGATAAGTTGATGTGGCAAAATCCTCCTAAATGATTAGATGCCTAAATGACTTTTGAATTCTAACGTTGGTAAACTGTCAAGTTCTAACAACAATAAACTAATAAATAAGAACTAAAAGACAAGATAACTGTTAGATAATTTAAAACTCTCGATCACAAAATAAATTAAACTTGCCAATGACAGGGAAAATCACCAAAAAATCATATACCTACTGTACGGTAATTAATTAATTCATAAACCTTTAAGATAATTTGAAGTGGTCAGTATTAAGTTAATGAAAAAAAACCATGTCACGGTCGACAGTAGACTTATCAAACGGGTGGGCCATCAAGTCAAAAAATGATCCGACCTAAATTGGCCTATTTAAATCATTTTGACCTTTTTTCGTATGATACAAATCTAGAGACACATAGCCAACCTACCCTTATTGCTAAAAAAAATTATATATTTAATCCAATCTAGAACAATTCATACTCTATTTAAGGTGAGAGTATGGAGCGAGCGAGCAAGCGTAAGATCAAGTGATGACAAGAGACCAAAGAGATAATCATAGAAATGGATTGGGTTTAAGCAATTTGTGAACTTGATTAACACTCATATTATTTGAAACCTTACCGTTCTAAATCCATTTATAAATATAAATAATTCATATAACAATCCAACCCATCAACTATGGGTTAATAAATAGGTTTATGACCTATTTTGATAAGTCTAGTCAATAACAAGGATTATGACTATTTAGACGCTTGCCATCATCAAATCAAGATGGTGATCACTTTGGAAATAAGCGTTACCCTCGTTCCTTTCTCTATTGGGTTCTCTCTCTCTTGATTGAATACGATAAATTTTTATCAGACCCAATGCCATAACTTTAATTTCGGTCTATATTCGCGTTAAGTCTGCATTTATTATGGTGTGATAATTAAGGACTCGATACAATCATATATATTTTCTAATCGAATAGAATCTTCTTCTTTTTGTGTCTAAATAACAACAAAAGCAAAATAGAAATTTCACGCCCATCGCTTCCAACATTTGCCAGCAATTCTTTCCAATCACATAGGCTCGACCACTGTACTCAACCCAAGGCCAAACCCAAAAGAAAAATTGTTGGGCCTCGGTAGGCCCATTAAGGCATATGGACTTGACCAAGCCTAAGCCAAAAAAGATCACCTAACGGAGCCATGCTCGGGCATGGGCCAATCAACTTGACTTTACTCCAAGGTCAAATCCAAAAAGTAAAATTGTCGGACCTAGTGAGGCCCATTAGGGACCATGGGCCTGATCGAGCCTAGTCACAAAGCAAGCACGGCCCGCCACTTAACTGGCCATGCCGTGGCATGGGCCCAAGCACACCGGTCGGCACGGCCCACTACCGATCCCTATCCACAAGAAAAGAAGTTGCATCCACGTAAATTCATTCATTCAGGACAAATACCGATCAGCAAAAATGCTCGAACACCGAACACTCCAGACAAAAAGACGATGACAATAGATCGAAGCAGAGTTTCCATGAATTTGAGACGTCGAAATTTGCCGCATGTACAGGCACGGCGGGTTGCTCCAGGGACTGTGACAATTCAACTCATCATATCAGATTGATAATATCTTTATTGAAGAAAACTTTAACTACACACCACGACTCCCCCCGGCATATTCACCGGCAACAACCGATCTGGAGAAACCAGTAGCCTCGCCGAGAAGTCCCTTGTCGGGAACTCCCCGTCCAACTCCCGGCTCCGATCGCCCTCGAAGTTGAGCGCGTAGCTCATCGGATCGTACCCGAACTTTGCCGCTACGACGCCGCCCCGCCTTCGGCACCTCCCAATCTGAGCGATGAGGCTCCGGAAAGTGCGCCTGATCTTGGGCAGCGGGGGCTCCCGGGCCGTGGGGCGGAGCGACGAACAGCGCTATTGAGCCGCCCTACTACCGCCGCCGCCGCCGCCGCCGTCTTCGTCCGAGGAGGCGGCCGCGTGGTAGGCGGCGGGGTCCCGGAAGCAGCAGAAACGGAGGCGCGCGGAGGACGATTTGAGCTCGTGATTGAACTGCATTTCGGTGGATGGGATAAGGACCAGGGGGCCAAAGTCGGGGGGACGTGGTGTTTTGAGTTTAATCCCCTCCTGACGTTTCATCTTGTTTTTTTTCCCTAACTTCAATTTTTGGGGAGTTTGGTAATTAAGCAAAAGTCGAGAGATGACGTAATAATTCCATGGTGAGTTACTCCCACTCCTTAAATGATTAAATCTGAGGGATTGCTATCAAAAAAGACAAAATCGCCCTCAATCATTCGCTTGCAATTTCTAAGTGGTGGCCCCGAAATTTTACTTTCCTTTTTCTTTAGCTTTTCTGTTTTAACGTAGAATTTTGTTACCGTAAAAGGTATTGTATTCTTTTAATTGTCAGATTTTATTTCCATAAAAGTTAATTTTTTCGAAGAGAGAAATTTCAAATTTTTTTATTCTTTTCTACATTATTGATCAAAATTTATGGATAAATTATCGAGTAAAATCTAGAAATAAATTAATATATACAATTTTTTAGCACAATCATTTATTTGTAAATTTTCACTCTTGTTATGCATATTATCATCAAATCATGTCATCACAAGAAGTAAAATAAATAAATTCTTTGATGATTTTCCAAGATAAAATCAAAATTACATAGAGGTATGTAAAAGAACTAAAAATCGCTTGGAACCAATTCGATTCTTGGTATTAGAACTAGTGGATATTAGTCCGCTTTCCGGTTCTAGGTGTGAAACCACCTACCCATCCACCTGGACTAGCAATATATAAATGCATATTTAATTTTTAATTAAAGTTTCCAATCAAGAAAAAATTTAAGAAATGAAAGCCCTAAAATCTTTAATCTAAAGCTCGACGCCCATTAACTGAGTATTTGTTGTCTTATTCTCATATCGTTTGAGTCATTTCTCTATCTTTCACTCATAGCCTCAACTCTCAGGCTCAACGCCCATTGGCTCATAGCCTCGACTCTCAATTTCTAGTATGAGTCTAATATTTTTACTAATCTTACAATTAAGATTAAGGAGGGTTTTTTTTTTTTTTGCTTTAGTTTTTCTTGCTGGAAAATGTTGTGCCAAGTGTGTGAAGCGGAGATCGGATCGAACCAACAGTCGTTAGTGGAGGCTAGATCGGACTAGACCGAATCAACCAATAGTTCTAAATTCCAATTTTTTTGGAACCAGTTCTTAGTGGGTGGTTCCCTATTCTAAAGCGGGAACTGTTCATTCGAACCATGCTTAACCCTACAATTACATATTCCAATGTGAGATTTGTCAAGCCAATATATAATTCACAAAAAAAAACCACACTAAGGGTGCAATTCTATTTCGGGAACAATATCCGTTTAGAAATAATATTCTGTATATTCATTCCTTTGACAAATATGTAAGTAGATATTTGGTAACTGCATAAAATTTATATTCTCAAAATAGAAAAAGAACAAAAATGCGTTTTGTGCAACCCTTCCCAATTTTTTCATTTATATTATAAAAATGTCAGTAAAGACGTAACAATTCATATTTAAATAAAAGTTTCTTGAGCCTAGGCTGGCTCATTAGGGCCCATGGGCATCACCTGGCCTAGGCACAAAATGGATACGGCCCGCCACCTTATCTGGCAATGCCCTAGCCCTGGCCCAAGCGTGCCATATGCGGGGGGTCAGCACGGCCCACTACCGATCCTTATCCACAAGAAAAGGAAGACGCATCCATGTTGTCCACGTTATCCGTAAAGTAAATCCCATTTCGTCATCCAAAGACCAAATTCGCTTCTTGTCGGTTCGCATCTCACTTTCTTTTTTGATCTTTTGGGTTTGAAGGTTGGCATTTTATCGACGCAACGCCGACCAGAAAATTGAGATCTCGAAGTTCTACAAATATATGTACAGGCACTGCGGATCGCGGAACAACACGACGACAACGTATCAAAGCAGATCTTTCCATAAAATTGAGATCTCGAAGTTCTACTTAAACTTTCTTAAACTTTATTGTTGGGCAGTTTGGTAATTACGTTAGAGTCGAGGGACCACGTTGCTGCTTTTTCTTTTCTTTTCTTTTTTTAAATTTCACTTTTGTTTTCCCGAAGTCAAAATTTATAACTCTTTCATGGGTTTCATCATACGACCATATATATATATGAAAGTCGAGAGAGTAAACACCAAGAACGGAATCGCGACTCTTGACCTTAGGCTTTGTTTGTCTCACGGAAATATCGATATTTTAGAAAATATTTTCCCAACTTGTCGCTTATAGAAATGAATCCAGTAAAAGTATTTTTATTATTAACATCAATTTATACGTAAGATATTTTGTGTTATCACTTTTCTTGAGTGATGTAAAAAATTAAAAAGTCGGGAAAATATATTTTGAATCATTGATTTTTCGTGAAATGAGTGGAGTTTTAGTCTATGATTTATATGAAGATGGAGAATCCATAATCCTGGAAATGTGGTGGACACAATTAGATCTAGAAAGAAAATCAATAAGATCTTCTTCTTTTTTGTTGCACCGACAATAAGATTTGAGATGTCACAGACTGAGCAAGTATAACTTGGAGGCAAGACAACATAAGATAGAAGATTAAATGAGATGTTCAATTTTTCATATACTATCACTTTTCATTTTCTCTTGATGTCCGGCCAAACCAATGTCACTTATCATTACTATCAACTTTGAGTCGTGTTCATGCAGATTCTTTTGAGTGGATAAGTGATGTTTAGGCTAGCTAAACCAATAATATTTTGTTGGTGTGTTGATGCATCTCTTAAGCACATGATGCGCAAATTGATCCCAAGCTCAAAAAAGCATCTTACATAAATTAGTTTGTCTAGATAAATCATTCAATCGTGAATTCAAGTTAGGATACTTTGATAGTTTGTTTTCTTGTTCGAAAGTAAATAATCCATTCATATCTCAAGACAATACATAAAAAAACTCAAAATAAAGTAAATTTCAATAGCAAAAACAGGAAAGCACATACTGTAGCGATGAATACAATCTCATTCAACAAGAACCAACGTGTCTTAGGCATTAGAACAAAACGAATAGTGCCCGATAATTAATGTCAGTCAGAATGAATCATTTTATTCCCTACATGCCTTTGCACTGATCTCCACTTACCTCTCTTCACGTGACACTAACCTCTTCACTTCCAACGGCGATTTCGTACATCTCAAACCCGGTTTTCCCACATACCTAGAATTTGCTTCCTCTCTCTCTCCACGGTTATAATAACCGAGAGATGTCCCGTGGTGCATGAACAAAAACCGGGGGACAGTGAATGTTCCCTAATACTCAGTAGCTACAACATAATCATTGTAATCAATCACTAATTTAAAAAACGATGGAGGGGGACGGAGCCATGTGTTGTGCTCGGTTTGGATCCTAGTCATTTACGAGCGGAGCGCCTCTCCCGTGACTCCTGGGCTCGTGCTGTTCTCAAAGTGCGAGCCCCGCATATGAGAACGCTCCACGTCGGTGGAGATTGGAGTGAGCGCCCGGCGGAAACGGGCTTATGCACCCAGCACATCAGTTGCCCGCCGCCGGACGCCTTGCTCGCCCAACAATGTGGTGTAAAATAATAGGCGAAACGTGGCATTTTGTCTCAATTGAGCTTTGATTGAGTATTAAAATTGATGATCGAGTTTAATTTGACTAGAAAAATCGAGACATGGGAGCACGACTGAGTGAGTAGCAAGCTTCAATTTTATTGATAAAAAAGGAGCATCGAAAGAGCCATAGTATATTAATATAATAATAGGTGGATAAAATAAGATATCTTTTTGCATGAAGGCATGCTTTTCGAAAACACAAAAGAAATCAATTTTCGCATTTTATCTACAATAGCTTAATAATTGAGGGATCCGAAGTCATGTCAAACACTGCAGTGGTCACTTTTTGCCCATGACAAAACTTAAAAAATCACATCCATCATGATTAAGTCTAAAATATTCAAATCAATGGTGCTTAAGCCTAAAACAGCATTAGTTTGTGCGCACATTAATTTTTCACAGCGTTGTGATTATTATGAAGGTCAATCATGAGCAGAAATTCGGAAATTTTCAAAAACTCAAATAATTAATATTTCAATAATAATTACATCCTTTGAGAAATATATATTCATGGTAAATAATTTTTATTTACTATAAGAAGAAAAGATCATGGAAACATTAATTTGAATATAAGGCAAAAATATTTTCATTATATAAATCACCTCCGCACACTTAAAGGGATGCTTTTCGCTAGGATAATTGTCGCGAAGATATATCATGGAAACAATTAATTACTTTTGAATTGTCTATGGTTATTGTGGTACTATCCATATATAACCTCCACACGCCATGCTCTCTTTACATAAATTATACAAGGCGTCTAATATAAGAGAAAATTATTTAATGCGATGGTTATTCTGAATATAATATTCAAATACATATCTCATACTAGCAAAAATGTACGAATGAGACATTTAAAAGATTTTATTTTATAAAAATAAGCCTATTAGGAAGTATTTGAATAAAGAAATTGATAGAAGTGCAATATGAAAAAATAGGAAATATTTCAAATAATAACTTGAAATGAGGAAATGAGGTTGTTTCCTCCACAAAGAGTGGCTCTCAGGAGTAAATTCGACTCACGTAACGGTTCAAGACACGAAGGGCATTTTCATGCATGGACTTTTTTTTTTTTTTGGTTTTCTTTTTTTCCATTTTCTTCTCTCATTTTCTTCTTCCTCCAGCATAGGGATGAACATGGTTTCAAAGTATATAAGGCAAACTTCAAGTTTTAAAAAATTGAAAAACTGATTCCGACGGATAAATTTCAAATTCCTAGAATTTGAAACCTATAATAAGTCTGTCTTTTTTCTTGCTCAATATTTATGAGCAATTCTATGGTATTCATAACATCTGATAATGAGTATATAATTTATAATCACTAGTTTGAACTTTCATTTTCAATGATATCCATGACTGAAATTTTTACTTTATAAATGTTTCATATGTTTTGTTTGTCTAAATATAAGTTGTAGTTAGTGAATTCTAATAGCAAACGGTAGTCATTAAGGGTTACGATCCATTCAATTATTCAATTAAGAATTTATGTGGAACTTGAATATACTCTGAAATTGATGATAGGGTAGATTCAATGGTATGTAGAGTAGGTTTTAAGTTCTAAAAATTGAAGAACCATTTCTAGTAAATTCCAGGTGAAATCTGGACCGATCTTGGAACTGCTCACCTATACTCCCATACACCGGCTGGCTTCCTCTTCAACCTTCGCCGCATCTTCACCGGGTCAACATCAATGGAGATGTCAAGAAGCTGCTCTGTGACGATAGCCCTATCGTCGCCAGCTGTGAATCTATGAGCCCTAGCACAAGGGAGTTGGTCGAGATGAGCCAAGGAGCAATGGGTCCTCATTGTTGTCCTCGATGCTCATTTTCCCTCGCCGCTATCATGAGCTTCAACCCCGTGTTGTCCTCATCGATCTTGTGAGGGTTGAGTTATGGAATCTCCTTCACGCAAGCATTGCGGATCGGATAGGCGAGCACTCGGTGCTCCCTGACAGTGAGCCGTGAATCGGCCCGTGACAAAAGTGGAAGGTGTGAGCATACTCCGCCATGAAAATGGCGACCCCTTGCCCTGTATTCACACCCAGCAAGATCCCATATCTCGCCTACAACAACAGCAATGATTGTCACGAGAAGGCAACCCAAACTAATATTGGAAAATGGATAATTACTCAAGTGATTCCTAAACGTTAACTAATTTGTAATGTTATCTTTTGAATTTTTATTTTGTTTAATGTGGTCAATGAATTTTAACCCAATGTGTAATGTCATTCGTAATCTTTTTAATTTGTTCAATGCGATCATTGAACTTGTGGTAATTATTCAATATGATGTTTAAATCATGCAAAAATATCTAATATTATCCTTTCATTGATTCAAGTTCAAAGTTAACATTGAATATTTTTATAAGTCCAATGACTAAATTGAACATGTACTAAACGTTGAATAACCATATTGAATAAATTAAAAGTTTAGAAAACAACATTTCACATTAAATCAAAACTCATGAATAATTTGTGCCATTTTCCCATTAGGAAACAAATTAAATCGCAAGAATGAAGCAATGAAGAGAGGGTTGCTTACTTTGTAAAAAAGATTTTCACTTTTATTGATGTAAGATAACAAGTATTCAAAATTTAAAATTAAAATATGTGAGAGATAAAGCAGAATTATTATATTTTATTTAGGGACATAATCTTAAGGTAAACAGTTAAGATTATATGAGAAAGAAAAAGTGATTGTGATAAAAAAAAAAAAAAAGTAAGGAGGTTCTCTTACTTTAGATGAGTAAAAAAATATATTTTATATTAAAATTTGAAAAAATAGTTTCACCTGTTAATATAAGTGTTTCCATGTAAAGGTTCTCATAATATTGTGCTGGCGGATGGGCAAATCAGTTTCGTGCATGTGGAAAATTGATGGTTAAAATGTTTTGTAAGATTCTCATATTACTTAATATTTGAATTGTCAATTAATTAAATTATGTTATTGGTAGAGTATTTTTTTTTTGTCGGTCCATCATTGATAGAGTATGAACGATACTTTACACATTCACGTGAAAAGAGAAAACTATTTTATCATTTGAATTTTTTAGTAGGGTTTTGTTGTGATATGAAAAAGAGTTGAATCTTAAAATTGAAATTAAAAAAGTAACTATTCAAGGATACTTTGATGAAAGAAAAGAATTGTGCTCCCCAAAAAGATAGAAGGTCATTTTTGCTTTATATAATAATATAGATCAAACATAAAATACACAAACTTATATATTGTGATGTAAAAATCCCAAACAAGTATATTTATATCAAATTTATCTTAAACTAATTTTTTTTACCAGAAAGAACCCAAATTAATATACTTATAACAAATTTATCCAAAACTAATTTTTAACCACCAAAAACCTCAAATTTGTATATTTATGACAAATTAATCTTTGTTAGTTTTCATTAAATTGAATTAATACCACAAAAAACTACAAATTGATACACCTATGATACCCTAATTAGTATACCTATTAAGTATCACGTGTTATCAAATTCAATAATTTAACTATGAAATTTAACGAAAATTTACAAAGAGTAAATTTATTACAAGTAAATCAATTTGGAGTTTTTAAAGGCCAAAAAAGTTAATTTGAGACAAATTTATCATATATATTAATTTAAGTTTTTTCGTAATAATAATCATATTAAATTAGTGGCTCCGTGCTTTTACAATTTTAAGGGGGGCAAGGTCGCCCTGCCAAACAAAAAAGTGATTGCATCTCAAGCCAGCTCAGTCGGCATCCGCTTTCGGACCGTGAATTCGGACACCGTTAAATTAGCTGGCCGCAACCGATCCGGAGACACCGGCATCCTCGCCGAGAAGTTCCTCGCTGGGAACTCCTCGTCCGACTCCCGATCGTCCTCAAAGTTGAGTGCGTAGCTCATTGGGTCGTACCCGAACTCCGAGCCCACAATGTGTCCCTGCCTCCAACGGCACCTTCTGATCCGAGCGATGAGGCTGCGGCATTTGTAACGGATCTCTGGCAGCGGGAGCTCCTGGGCTGTCGAGCGGAGCCACCAGCAGGGGGATTGGGCTGCCATGCGGGGGCTGTCGTCATCGCGGTCCAAGGAAGCAGCCTCATGGTAGGCGGCAGCGGCGGTGTGGCCGTCGTGGAAAGCAGCAGAAGAGGAGGCGCGGGGAGCATGATCTGAGGTTGTGACTGAACAACATTTTGGGTGCAAGAGAGAGGGAGAGAGCGCGATGGACTCGAAGTCTTGGTCTGGTCTGTGCGAGATTGCGAAGAGAGCGGATGGCGATGAGGAAGAAGCTGAAGAAGAGGATGAGGTGGTGCAGGGTCTTTGCGTTGATCCCGCCTGGGTTTTCATTTTAATTTTCTTAATTTAATTGTTGGGCAGTTTGGCAATTAAGCAAAAGTCGAGGGACCTAATAGCTGCTGCTTTTATCTTCTTTATGGTTTACAGAAAGTTGAATTAGAATAACATTTTATGGGTCATCATATGACAACATAAATAGAGGGGGAGAATAGGGGCTAAAAAAAAGAAGCATGACCTGAGACTCGTGACCCTAGTCTGAGGGAAGCAGCTGCAATGGGAAAAGATAATGAAATTGCAGAATTGATGAACCTTGGAAGGTAATGGACATTAAAAAAAATATTTATATCTTCAAGGCGAATAGAGAGGATTGGGACGTTCGGTTTTTTTTTTTTTTTTTACATGATATCAAAATTCAATAGTCGAATGTTTGAATCCCTCCATCACCTCCTATATACAATTGCTTTTCACTTCTTCTTCTTTTTTTTTTTTTTTGTCTAGCCAAATGCTAGCTTTGAGATGTGCGTTGATGTACTTGATTTAAGTAGGTATGTGGAGTCTGAGCTAGCTTTTACGTATCTCAATCAGTCCATGGCACACTCCTTTATATCGGGTCTCTCAATGAAACTTGTGCGTGAAAGCATAAGGAGAGGAGCCTTACTAAATCAACACTCAATTGCAATATCAATGGATCTCTTAAATATATGCATCGACGTGCAAAAAATCCTAAGCTTGAGAAAGCATGTTACATAAATTGATCTACATACATAACTAAATTGTTTGATTGGAGGTTCAACCTGGGTTACTCCGATAATTAAAGTTAGCAAGAATGAATCATTTTATTCCCTTCATGCCTTTGCATTGGTCTCTGCTTATCACATGAATGTGGGGACTAGTTTATGCGTTGCCAATGGTGTTTTCATAGATCTTGAAGCTGGTATTTTGGAACTAGAATCAAGCTAATGAGCAATTGGTATTTGGAAACATGGTTCCATGTCCCTCTCTTTAAATTTTTTATGTCGTCTTGTATAAGTTACCTCATCTCGTTCAAATACATATAATCTAATGATATATATAAGTCAATTTAATGAAAATTTGAAATCACCAAAAGTGGAAGTGACCTTAAATTGGAGCTAAAGTAAATATTTAGCAATGTAAAAAATAAAGACAAATTGAATAACCAAAGTAAAGTCAGACAAAAAGTTTCATAACATGTGAGAATGAAAAGCATGTCAAAGAGGAGAGTTCCATGGCCAAAGTTTCAGCAAGCGCAGACACATTAATGGGCCCCATCGTGGAATTCCCACAAAATACTATGCCTCATTTTTCTATGAATAAAAAAAAAATTCATGTCGTTCCTTTTCCTTCTGAAAGGCAAAAGAAACATATAGATAGAATATTTTATGTGAGTTCAAACTCAGTAAATAAACAATTTTTTGAAATAATAAAAAATGAACTAAAACGTGGTCGAATGTGTATAGCTCTTCCTTCGGGTTCAATTACCGATTAAGAATGAACAAAAGTGTCAAAGATTAATTTGAAGAAAGATGTAAAGTTGACTACAATGAAAGGGGTGATGACTATGCAATATTTAAGCATGGCGTGATATGAAGAAGTACTATTTGAGAAATAATTTTGGGAGAGATTTATTTTGGAATTATTTAGCTAATTATTTAGTAATAAATTGCATATAAAATTAAGAATTAAATTTTAGCCTCTAAACGAAAATAATATATTAAATTGAATATTATATAAATATATATATAGTTGCATATTTATCGAACTGGAGTAGATGGAATTCAGCAAATAGTTTTGAGCTCAATCGAATTAATTGAACTAAGTCCGCGTGAATTAAAATTTGGCCAAAAGCCCATTGATCAAATGGTATAGCCATCGATGCGTCTTTGGCTCGACTGAGCACCTGCACCACCGCTGCCGACGCTGCTTCATCTGTCCTGGTGCTACCCGCCTGGCGATGAGCCGTAAATCCGCGGCCTCTTCTTGCTACACCGGCGACGAGCCGCGAGCCTCCAACGACAACAGTGCTGTCTTCCGGTTTGCCACCCACCCGTTGCCGCCGTCCTCTGCACCTCCAACACCGCCCACCCGACAGCAACAGCGCTAGTAGCCACGCTTCGTTCCTGACAGCCACCTTCTATAAACAGCCTCCGTGAATTTTCTTTTCCTACAGGTTTCCATCGCCGGTGACCATCCAGTGGCGCCCAGCATCTCCTGCAGTTGTTCTAAGTCCACTGCAGCGAGCCAGGACAGAAGGAAGGAGGTGACCTTGAACAGAGTGGAAGAAAAGTCAAGCGGTGGTCAAGGTGGAGAAAAATAAAAATTGAAACGGAGAATAATTTATTCCATTATATTTGCAAACAATATCAACGCCCCCGGCTTTCCAGAGTACACGATACAGAGAGAAGGCAAAGAAAAGGGGAAATTCTGGAAAAAAGGAAAAACAATCACCATTAGCTGGCTATCACTAAGGTCCGGCGACCTGCTAGAAAAGGAAGAAAAGAAAAGAAAAAAATTAAAAGAAATTTTAAAGACGTGCCTTGTGTTAAAATAGTGGGAATTTTGGATTGCGCGCTTCAAATTAGTTAACAATCTAATTTGATTTGATTTGAATATTTATTTGCAAATTTCGCATTGATTTCGTTATCTAATTGTAATATTTGAGTTTTAGGCATTGTCTAATACGATTTTATTGACAAAAATTAAATAAAGTCATTAATTTGAGCTGTGAGATGACGAATCAATTTTTATGATTATTTCAAAGTTTATCTCTAAGGTGAGTAAGTGTCCTATCAAGATTGAGATATCAGTGAATTTAAGATGCGAGATGAGTTATTTTTTTGAATATCATAGTCTTTTATTTGAATCTTGATGGATATCCAAGATGATTTTTGCTATATTTGAAATTTTGATTAGATAGCCAACTTTAATGAATGAAAAGAAGAAGAAGATTGCATGTTCGAATATATGGTTTTTTAGATGATATTGCCTAATTTAAATTGCATGTCATGTCATGATTGATTCTAAAAAAAATAAATTAGAATATATTCTAGATTTGAATTTTTTTAATCAATAGGATTTTAAATAATGCATGCATGCTTAAAACGGTCTTCTTAGATAAGATAGGGTTTAGGTTAAATTATTCCTTCCCTTATCCATAGACTGGATAATCACTTATATTTGATAGTCTAATTAGGACATTTATCTATTTCAAATTTTAATAAAAATACCCAAATATCATATGCATGTGATATGTGTGCTTAGGCCATGCTATATGGCTATGTCATGTGTGTGTCACATAACGTGCATGTTAGGTTCATTTAGTTAGAAATTATACATCAACTAGGTCATGTAGTTAAATGAAATTGCATGTCATATAGGCTAGTTTTAATTTCAAAATAAAAAAAAAATAACTTCTTGGTAGAGTATTTTATTTATTGCTATTTTTATTTATTTATTGAGTATTATCTTTAGTACCCCCGCATTAACACTAGATTAAAATTGACAAACTATTTGGCAATTTAGTTGGAGTAATTTAGTCGTGAATATTTTAATTGGATCAATTTAGTAATAAACTTTTATGTATTAGTACTAATTGAGTTCATCCAATCATTTTTTACTGGAAATTGCTAACGTGGATACTGGCCATCTTACGTGGCATGATTACTCTGATGTGGATATTATTAATAATTTTTTGATATTTTGATTTTGGTGTATTAATAAATATTTTTATTTATTTATTGAGTATTATCTTTAATGTTTGCACACCTATGTTAACACTAGATTGACAAACTATTTGGCAATTTAGTTGGAGTAATTTAGTCGTAAATATTTTAATTGGATCAATTTAGTAATAAACTTGTCTGTATCGGTACTAATTGAGTTCATCCAACCAATTTTGACTAAAAATCACTGACGTGGATACTAGCTATGTGGCATGATCACGCTGATGTGGATATTATTAATAATATTTTCACATATTTTTTTTAATTTTGGTGTATTTTCATTTTTAAATTTTTTTTGAAGATGACCTTTAGTTTCCGTCAATGCTACTACTACAGCAAATAGGAAAGATGGCTAAGAAGCACCGACAACGATACGTGACACGTGATACGACACGACACGTTGATACGTCATTTAAAAAAAAAAAATCTGACGCATTAAAACACATTGTATACTAAATTATATTTTTATATCATTTTTATGATTATTTCAATCAAATAATTTATTCAAATTCACAAATAAATAAAATAATAATAATATGCTTAGAATGAATTTATACTAAAAATATTAATTCATCATCTATTAATATCATTCATTGTTTTAATTTGACAAATGCGATTCCATTTCAATAATCAATAAAACTTGGTAAAAAAAAAAAGCAATTCACTTTTTGGATTCACATGTGACATATCGGAAGAGAAGAGAAAAAAAATTTGGGGGATGAATTCTCTATTATTGAAAATGAAAGTCAGAAGAGTAAAGAACATAGTTTTTCTTCTCTTTCCTATTTATTATTTATATTTTTAATTGTTTATATATATTGACCTCCATTTATTGAAATTTTTAAAATTGACGTTGTGTGTCAAAATCTTGCGTCGGAATTCCAACTCGAGTGTTGAGAAAGTGAATTTTCTGACATGTGTTGATATAGTGTCGGAAAATATTCAAGAGTATCGAAGAGTGTCAAAACATGTGTCAAAATATCCTACATAATACAAAAACATGGAGCAGATTTCTCCACCACCAAGTCCTCCGTCTCATTTTTCTTAAACTTCTCTCCTGCAAAGACCGTTTCGAACCAAAGAAATCTAACAAAATCCACAGGACTGCTGTAAAATTCACGATTAATGGAAGCGGACCCACAAGCATTTTCGAGTTCTGACCTTCTGATTCTTCATCGGAGGAGCAATTGGAGTCCGGCTCTGGTCCAGTCCTCTTCCTCGCCGATCGCTGGCGCAGCCAAGGAGGCCACCGTCATCAACGATGAAACCCAGACATCCTTGCGGCTCCTCAACTCCTTCGCCGGCCGCCGACAATTTGTTGCTCGTCTTCCATCTTTCTATCTCTGTGGCCAGGCTTTCACTGGCCACAATGAGGGCATCGGGCGAGGGCCGCCGCGCACTCGCCGACCACAGCAAGGGCGTGGCGGCCATCGCCCAGAGCCTAATTGCAGGAGTTTCGCCCGGTCAAGGAACCGGTGCGACGATGTCCGATGACGAAGATGACCCAATCAATAGCGAAGCAGGTAAACAGTTGGAATCCTGAAATTCCTGTAATTTTACCTATGGATGCTTAATCTTAAATCCTTGTTTTCTCTGTGTCTCCCTGCAGGAGTACAAGGAAAAAATTGTCGATATAAGAGAGGAAATTCTATGCAAGAGGCGAGCGGGGAAGCTTCCAGTGGATACCACGTCAGTCCTGAAAGCCTGGTGGCAGTTGCACGCTAAATGGCCATATCCTACGGTAAGTTCTATATTGAGCATATTGATCATACATCATTTTGCTGAAATGGAAACAGCGTAACGTGAAAGCTGGAGAGCTGGAGGTAATTAAATGGCACGGGAGGCATTACAGTTGTGTTATTCATGGAATGAATTTGTCTTCCTAATCCTCATATAATCAGTGTCTTCAGTTCTCTGTGATAGAAAAAGCCGTACTCTAAAACGTGAATGTAAAAGATAGGAAGACGTGGAAAGAGATCGAGAAAGTTGGAAGTACCGTATCTATGGTCAAATTTAGAAACCATGAAAGATTGTTGCAAGAGATTATTAGGTTACCTGCTTCTATGTAAGAATCTAATTCTGTTTTGGGACTTGACAGGAAGAAGACAAGGTGAAGCTGGTGCAGGAAACCGGTCTGCAATTGAAGCAGATAAATAATTGGTTCATCAACCAAAGGAAAAGAAACTGGCACAGCAACCCAGAAACTGGCACAGCAACCCTTCTTCGTCATCCGTCTCAAAGAGCAAACGCAAAAGGTCCCTTAAAATAGACATCGCCTCACTAATGCGAAACTTCCTTGATATTCTATATCTTTGCATGCTAAGTTTTAAGAACTACTGCAGGTGAAACCAGTACCTATTTATCCCCATATGCTGATTTGAGCAAGAGCGACGACCAAGTTCTGACAGACAATATTCAGTGCTTCAGTAGAATGGGTACTTAAAGAGTTTAATACAAGGAACATTGACCAGTGGCCTCATATAAAGCTTCATCAAACAGGAACATTTGGAAGATGACTCTGATTCTTGGAAAAAGAAAATATGTTAGCAGAGAGGACGGCTCTCACCTTGCAACTGGAATTCTATAGGCACTCAATTGACCATAGATGCGATCGTGATCATTGAGAGGGGGGGTTACCGAGCTAGGAAATTACACATTTAGAACTAGAAGTAATTTCAGATGGTTTCATTGTCTCTACTGCTTGTCTACTTGGCGTTTTGTGAATATACAGGTGTAGTTAGGTATTTTTGTAAAGTCGGTATAATGATCTCTACATAGTTCCTCTCCGTTCTGCATGCTGATTACATTTATAGCCTTTCTTGGCTCTCCAATGTAGTGTAGATTTACTGTAAGAGTGACATACATAGGGGTACTGCTAGGTTACTAGGTTTGTTTTGCTGCTGAGGACAATGACTATATGATTATAGACACGATCATTTGTCTGAAATTTTATAGCATACCATAACTCTCAAAGATCGTTGTCAGTTCTTGTGATGATTGAGCCACGTCATTGTTGTGCTACATATTTCATTCATTCTGCAGTGATTGTATGTTAGGCTGGATGCAGCTGAAAAGTTCTGCTCATGTCCCTCTCAGCCTTATGCGTGAGAGAATAACGCATCATGCTCTCCTCCTATGCAATTTCTGTCTGTGATGAACTCCTACCAATGGAGTGAACGAAGTTTTGTGTCTTGACAAACCAAAGTCCGAATAGGAGGAAACTGTCCTAGGGTTTTAAAAATAACCATTTGAGCTTGTCCTTAGTGAATCCATAGTTAAAGAAGGCTATACTTTACAACAATCACTGAATCACTAGAAATTTTCCTCAGCTTTTCTTCGAGATGACTTATGACAAAGTATTTTCGGCCGGTCAACTCCAAGTCAGCTTATGCTCATTGGCAGAACGAATTCAAGAAAGAATGGTGCATAAAAAGAATGAACATCGGAATTATCTAATGGAGTTTGGGCATATATAAAGATTGCTTCATTTGAATCACCTTTTTGTCCTAGCGTACCAAAGAATTATAAATGAACTGTTTGATGACTTCTTTATTAATATGCAGGTCTTTTTGTGTCGTTTTAGCATTGTGTTTCACTATTCCCATCATTGACTTCTTGGCACGTATGCCATATACACTACTATACAATCCACTATATCATTGGATGCCCAACTCTAGGATCTTCTAATGTTTGTGCCACTTATCCCCAATTCTTGAACAAGATAACTGCAATTCCTATTTTTAATATCTTTGCTCTCAGATATCTTTAAACAGCTTGGTGGTTTACCCAACGAATCACTTTTTTTTTCCAGCTTATTTTGAAGTCCAAGATTTGAGACCTTGACCTCTCCGATTAAAAAATGAGATACGTGCTGGTACATTTCAGACATGAATTGATGTGAGCGAAGACCATGGTTTTTCATGAAATTAATGCTTCTCGTAATTGTAGTGAACTTAAACCCCATGAGATTACAAGGGCCGTATCTAGGTTGCCTAGCCACAACTTCAGAAATAAGAACTTCAATGTTGCATAGCTTCCCAAGTGGCCAATACCCGAGCAACAATAATTTGGTGTTCATTCATATTGAAAATCTACCCAATGCCATGATTATTCCTAACAGTCCACATTCAAGGTACGGGAGGTTTTTTAACATGAGTGCAACTTTGGCACGAAGGAATCCACAATGACCTCGAGATTTGGTGTGAATTGACTCAACCTTCACCAGTTTGCGCACCAAACTAGCAATGGGTTTTGCATTGTTCTGTCATTTGGTTGAAGGCCAATCCATGTATTTGCAGCCACACCTCCAGTTCATGAAAATAGAGGTCCTCCTGTCTCCTCCGAGCATCCCATTGCTGCAGGCTTATGCAATTTCCCATGATCGACGAAGGGCCAGAACTGAGCACCTCTCTCTGCTTGGTGCCAATCCATGGAACGTGAACAAATACATCTTCTCATTTTGAGGGGTTATAGTGATCCCACCCATACCATCCGAGGCTTTCCTTAAGATATCAGCTATGCAGCTCAACTCAAGCACTTCTCCAACAAAATCTTTCCAATCAAAACAATCTCAGCTTCCTCATCGTCAACTTCCTCCAAAACCAAATGATCCCCAGAAGATTGTTTGACAGATATGCTTGCAATGTTAAGGGAACCTTTGCAGGCATCCTGTAATGGGAAAAAAGAAATAGATTAGCCGAGAATCAACTAAGAACGGACATCAAACAGTTGATAGGGGCAATGTGTAGTGATAGGAAAACTAATGTGAAGAAATAATGCCAATGAGAATTAGCTGAAATAGAAAGCAGATGGAAATAACTAATGATGATAGAGAGCGAATATGAGGATTATGGATGATCAAGAAGAATGGGGGGTGACTGATCATGGCAGAAGGTAGCTGAAAGAAAACATCATTATGATGTAGGGAAAGCTCTTGACAAAGAGAAAGAAGCTCTTACAGAGGGGAAAGACACAAATCTATGTACACCTTGCTGAAGAGAAATCAATATCCCATTCTTTTTAGGGCACAAATGCTAGAAAGCTATCATATGAAGATGAGAGAAATAATTTCCAGCTTACAGAAGCTCTGTTAGTAAAATCTCCTGATTTAAATTGCATACATGTACTTATGTGCAATCAATCTTGAGCTTCACTCTTATAATGCCAATGATCTTTCGTTATTTTTGCAGTGTTCTACTTCTACGCTGGGCCACACGATGTCATGAATATGTCAAATGGTGATAACAATAACTGCTACAGTGCTTCTAATTCATACACTAACCAACGGACCAGCCAACTTTTCCCCCAACAGCACCTGCGAGTGTTACTTTGTCTACGCCTTTGCTAACATGACTGTTGCTCTTAGGGCCAAAAATTTGCTGTCACGGTTGATGAAACTTCCACCGCCTCAACCTCCAGTCCAGCTGGATCTGTGTAGCTATTAGCCCCAACCAATGGGACCACTCCATCTGCACCACCACCTGGAAGTGATGCTTCATATCTCTGTGTAACACTTCTTGTTCTGTTCATCAGTTCATTATACATGAAATCATTATTTCTACAAGATATAAGTGGACTATTGTTAGATCACAAGATGTTGCTACTCCTCATAAAGTGAATAAAATTGTGAAAATGCTTCTTCTCATAATTCCAGCATGATTCATATAGATAATATTGCTCAAACTTGTAAAAGATCATAAGTTTCTTTCGGATAAATAGATGGTTCTGCTCCCATATTCTGAAGCTCATCTCTATTTGCAGTTCCGATATCATGAAAACCAAGATTATTAAAAATTTTAGAATGTGGCAGAAGACAAAAACTTGCATACTGGAAAGTCGAAATAGAGCATCACTAGAACAAATTGTCATTGTCATAGCTAAAAAGTCCCATTGGGATGACAAATGAGCAGAAGCGTAAATCATGCGGCAACAAGAAAAATGGTTTGAATCTTATTAGAATCAAACTCAACACAAACAGTTGATTGAGAACTTAAAATGACAATGAAACTATGAAGTCACTCTTGCAGCCCTGCAGCATATCCAATTCACATGTGATGATTAGCTTGATAGAGAAACTGACGAATTGTGGGGATCCAGAGCGCCACAAGTCCAGCAGCATGACCACTCTCCTTTGCCTATGTGTTTTTGTACTTTGCCTCCAGATGCTTCCTTAATAATCAACATGTCAATCATTAAATTACTTCGAGCAATCATATGAGAACAGACAAAAGAGAAAATTACAGTTGCAATATCCCAGAACAATAAAAACCCCAATTCAAGCAATCAGGAAAAGTAAGCTAAAAAAATCCAGCCCGTCAAGGCCACATTTCAACTAGACTGTTGCAGTTTGCAACATGAAAGCCCTCAAATTCTATAAACTAGAAAGGTCTGGTTATCTTGCAGTGGATGTGCAATTAGAGATATCCTCCAATCTGAGCAATAATCAACCTCTCATGGCCTTGAATTTTAACTTGAAAGTTCTGTTTAACTTTTAATGGATTGACAGGTCTGGTAATCTTTCAATGGACATGCATTCAAAGACATTAAACCTTCCCAAAGATTCTAATTGATCAATCAAGCCCTGAACTTCGACTAGATTCTGGCAATTTGCAGCATGAAATTCAAAGTCTTTAAACTGGAAAACTCTGGCAATCTTTTAATAGAAGTGCACCTGGAGATATTCAATCAAGCCACTAAATCCAACCTGTAAAGACCATGAATTCCGACTAGATTTTGGCAATTCGCAACATGGAATATTTCAATGGACGTGCATCCAGAGATACACAGATCGTTTCCAGATATTCTAAATGGGTCAAAGCCTAAAACTTCAACTAAATTCTCAATGCAGTTGGCAGCATCTGATTCTCTCAGATTCATTTTAAACTTGAAAGGAAAAGCGATAGAATGGACATGTGACCAAAGATATTCAAACTTACCAGACTCCTGCGATTTGCAGCACACGATAGCCTCAGATGTTTCGAACTCGAAAGGTCCCGCGAATCTCCCCTAGATTCTTGCGACTCGCGGCAATTTGTTTCCGGCGGAATCTTTGAAGTTGAAAAGTCTGGCGGCCCTTCAAAAGCTCAGATACATTTCGGCTCGTTACCTCCTGAGAATATAGGCTTCGTTGCCTCTGGAGAATCTGGGAATGCCTTATCAATGTCGAAGACGAAGAAATCGCTGCACTGGTGGCTTTTCTTAGCTCAAAGGACTTGTCACTGAATCAATCTGAATAAGGTCTTCTCCAAATCCAACCAATTGGTAAACGGCGAATTATTCGATGAGAAAGCCTACTCCGTTGAAAAACGGCGGCGCAATGGAAGCGGATTGTCGATTTGCAATTATGTCAAGAGCAGTAGAAATTAACGAAGAAATAAAACGAGGAACAAATAAAATAAGGACACCGAGAATTTACGTAGTTCGGTCTGAATTTCGGAATCTGCATCCACGGAGAGAGCCAACAAAATAATCCACTATAAATCGGAAAATTACAGGATTACACACGTTTACACACTCGAGTGTTTCCCAACCCTAGTACATACGCAATACCCATAATGTTTAATAAATCAACTCAATGAACTCACGCACAAATCTTTCTGAGCTCACGTTTCTCTCTGGAGCTCTCACCACTCGGCTTCTATCTCTCCTCCTTGTTAACATATTTGTGCGTGTCTATCGGGTATGGTACACGGGCTCAAATTCGAGACATAATTTTAACATACTCAATGTCGAATGCTATCGAAAAGGAATCCCAGCGTTTAGTGGCTTTTCTTAGCCCAGAGGACTTGTCGCGAATCAATTCGGAGAATCGCAGCTCCATCTCCTCATCCACATCGGTCATCGGCCAATCAGTTTCAAGAGAAACCCTCGATAGTCGGTCGGGAAGCTTTGGGAGGCATTCAAGGGGACGTTGATCGAAAAGAGAGAGTCTTTGGAGAAGGGTTAGTTTGGAAAGAAAGGGTAACGATGGAGTTGGGAAAGTGATGTGCAGAGCTGTTAAGCTCGAGGGTAGTTCCGGTATTTCTCGAAGGTTCCGGCAACACCAACTGTGAGAATTTGGAGAGAAGAGAGCTTCGAAATGCTTTCTGGCAAGCCCCTAATGCCCGTGTGTGTTAAATAAAGCTCGTTTAGCGAAACCAGTTCGCCTATGCTACTGGGCAGTCCCTTCAGATTTCTGCAGCGTGATGCATCCAACACTTGAAGATTCGCCAGCATTCCAACGGCACTGGGCAATTCTGTCACGGGAGTATTCTCAATGTTCAAGGTCCTCAAATTTTGCAAATTCCCAATGCTTTTAGGTAATGTTGTAATCCCTGTCCCCAAATTTGTCACGGGAATATGCCCAATGCGCAAGGTCTCCAAATTTCGCAAATTCCCAATGCTTTCAGGTAATGTTGTAATCCCTGTCCCGTCCACCACCTAATGCTGAAGTTCCTCAAATTTTCCAAATTCCCAATACTTTCAGGTAATTTTGTAATCCTTGAGCCCCATAATTGCAGCTCAGTCAATGATACCAACTTTCCGATGGAAGGATGAATTTCTTCTAGATTTGTACAATCTTTAAAATCCAAAATCTCCAACTTTTCGAAAGCAGACAAATCGGGAGTTCTTTTCAACTTACGACAAAACGATAAGTTGAGAACTTTTAGCTCAGTTGCCATCTGAAAGAAACAAAAGAAACCTCGGTGAAAACGAACAGCTGCAATATGTGATTTTCCACTACTCTTTCACTGTTGGCTTATTTAATTTTATATGTTTTTTAGGTAGTGTTTGGCTACACCACCATATCAATTTTTCTAGTATGTAATTAAAGAGAAACGGTAGTCTAATTATGAAAAGAAATTTTTAAATTTTATATGTACGAGATATAAAATGTGTTGCATTCCAAAAACAATTAATGCCATTGGAAGGATAATTTTATTACTCTCATAACATTAATAAATTATATTTGTGTCATATAGTGACTTCCATTATCAACAATTATAATGAATAAATATTTTGTGCAACAAGTCAGAGCAATTCATAGATTATATCCATTACTCTAAGATTAAAATGAATTTAGAGTTTTAGTACGTGTGTACAACACAAGTCACTACGTGGAAGTTTTCGTCTCTCCTAGAAAGAAGATTGATATAAAGATATACCAAGAATAGCTCAAAAGACATACTTTCACATGGGGAGAAATTGACTTGAAGCCATAAACCAGCTAGATTAACAAAAATCAAAATAGGCACAAATATGTAATTATATTTTCAATAGAAGTTAATAAATATAGTTAATTTCTTTTTTTAGTATTGTCTAAGGTTAAGCATGACGGGTTGTTGAGTTTTATTGATTAATGATTTAAGGGGTGGAAGCTTCTCAATATTTAGGTACCTATAAATTCCTCTTATATTAAGACGAAAAACCTTAATTTGAGGAATGACATTAAATCTTTCTAAAAGAAAGAAAGGAGAACTTGGTGCTATTAGACATTCGGTGACACGTTATTATTCACAAGGGATATATCTTCTCATAATCTTACCTTGAGTGGACCCCATCCTCCCCAATCCTCTGAAATGCTACTCTTTGATAGATCAAGGACAACTAATTTCTTCGGATGAAAGTTGGCCATTTTGAAATCCGAGGGACAACCAATCCATCGAAGCCTTCTTAATCCAGCGAGCGAGTTTTGGAAATCTCCAGTCAAATTCACATTGACCACATCAAGGAACGTCGGTGAGTTTGTTAAACTGTTCACCTTGGTAGCTTTTCCAACCATAAGACTGTTCACCTTGGTAGCAATAATGTACCCGTTATCGATATTCTCGGATTCCCATCCTTTTAAGGAACTGACTTCTTCAAGTGCATGCTTCTCTTGCACTTCAACATTTCGGCCAACTCACGGAGACACCATTTGCTGGAAGCGTAATCCTCCGAGATAATGGGGATTGAGATGATAGAGTGTGTGATACTGTAGAGAAGCTCCTGACCAATCTCGTCACCAACACGAAGCTCATTGTCGTCTTTGAACACGTGAATTCCTGCATCGACAAGGCTAGCATAGAGATGATCGGTAAAACCTTTGCGAGTGTCTTTTCCTCTAAAGCTCAAGAACACTTGGCATTCATTTCCTTTTAGCTTTTTAGTTCCACCTTCATAATCACCTACACGTGGAGAGGTCGATGAAGAAGACGCTCCATATATCAAATCTTCAGAATGAGTGGGTTGTTTTCTTTCCATCTCGAGATTGATGGAGCAGGGCCTCAAAAGAAGAGGAATATGGAATCCCAGATTTGGAAATTGCAGAAATGTTTCTCAGAACTCAATCGAGAGCTACATTCAAACAAAAACAAAAGCTCTCATACGACTCGTCAGAAGAAAATGGAGCGATCAAAACAAGAATTAGAGAAGAGTATAAGAGCAAGTAGCCACCGATTACCTGAGCAATTCTCAAACAACACAATCCGCACACTGCTGTGATTTCCACTGATTCTCACCTCCAACGTTGAATTACCCACACACGACACTTTATTGGGCGTGATTGAATGATGTTGAGTTCTGTCCAACCAACAACTCCCCATACTTATTGAACCATTGCGACGCACGGCGCACGGAAAGGACAGCGTAATTTCCACGGCACTGCACGGAAGGTGCGTGGAATGAGCAACACTGACAGGCTCACATGTAACGCTCTGGTGCTTTCATTGAAATGATAGATCTAGCAAGGCTTGACTTTGACTTGCTTTTTCTATTAACAACAAAAGTAAAAGAAAGCTAACGAGCATCACCCCCTCACCTACGGCACTTTTATTTCTCTCCTTATATTAATAATTTTTGGTGATCTGCATAAATTTTATTCTTTCGGTATTGCATTTAGAAATTCTTGGCCAACCAATTCTCCATAATTGAATATTTATTCAGTCCTACATTTTTACCTTCTTTTTTCATTTTTTGCTTTTTTCTATGGTTTAGTTGACACAAGTTAAATGGAAACTAATGCTATTGATTTATTTTAGCAATGTTTAGAGAAATATATGGTGACAATTTTTAGTAAGAAACTGTTAATAGGAGTATCTTACACTCTTTTTAGCATCTAGTCATTTAGAAAAATGTTAAGTTGATTTATCTATTCAATTCAATTTCTTCATAATCAAGCTGCATGATATATGTGTGTATATAGAAAAATATATTTTTACATGTATCACAACTTAACAAACATTGGACCATCATTGTGAAAAAACTTCTTTAATGTCTTTCTTGAAGAGTCCCTCCAACCCCTTTATCAAAGTAATGCCATGCCACTTTCATGGAAAACTCATGGAAAACTCCTCTCTCTCTCTCTCTCTCTCTCTCTCTCTCAAACAAGTGAAAGATTGACAACA
This sequence comes from Corymbia citriodora subsp. variegata, assembly GCA_014858505.1. Lineage (NCBI taxonomy): Eukaryota > Viridiplantae > Streptophyta > Magnoliopsida > Myrtales > Myrtaceae > Corymbia > Corymbia citriodora. The sequence goes on from CM026412.1 coordinate 17,325,633, forward strand.
GCTTTTTGAGTACGCGTTTAGAAAGATCCAATTATGTGAATCGCATGAGGTCTCCACATTTTTCAATGGTTGAGATAAACTAACATTTTTGTTTTGCCAAAAAATCAAAAGACTAGCTTGCAACCAAAGTCATGCATTTGATTATTCTTCTTTCTATCTCGTGAGAATTGAGGTGTACATGAACAGCAACTCAAAAAGAAAGGAACAAAAAAAGAAAGAAAGATTGATTCGATGACTAGTCAAAAATATGAGGAAGATGAAGCTGCTTCTAGTCCGACGCTTTTGTGTCCCTATCAGCTATTCGATGCATTTCCCAAGCTCCTCGGGCAGCTTGTGCTTCACAATACCCTCCTCGGGCAGCTTGCGGTAACGTAATCATGCTGTCGTGCTTGCTTCACCTTCCCCTTACACATTTCCCCGATGCTTCCATTTATTAATGGAAAAGCAAGTCAAGTCACGTCGTACTGGATCTCAAATTTCAATCAAAGCACCTGCCTAGGTGACACGCACCTTCCGCGTAATGCCAATGAAATTACGCGTACTTTTAACCCATTAAAGCGTGCACGGTGGAAAAAGCAAGGACTAGTGGCATCTTTATTGCAAGTGGATTTCTTTTCTACTTTTTTTGTTAAGAAACAAGCAAGTCAAGTCAAGAGATGTAAGGGAACGCAATTGAAGCTTCTCCTCAAGATCCTAGAAACTTATTAATGAAATTCATTAATATGCGAAAGCTATACTACAAATATTCAAAATATTTAACGTCGAACACGTTCTAGTGATAGGAAGTTTAGAGAGAAATAACGTCACAACACTCAACTATGCCGAGTAATCACATTTGATGCAAACGAGGGATAAAAGCACCTGCCATTGCGCGCGTCAAAGAAATGGGGGGGGGAATTGGACTAGATCACCACGGCACGCAAACAAGACCCTTTGCGTGTAGCTTTCTTGGGCTAACCGATGCGTACGTACACCCATGAAAGTCCTTGCCAACTTTCTTTAGAAAATTCCGCTTGATATCAGTCATCAAAGGGTTGGAAGAAAAAAATAAAGGAGTTTTCATAAAAAAAGTGAATTGAAAATGAAATCATTTCTTTTGGACTGTCTTCTGTCCATTTTTGTCTTGAGAAATGACCAATCGAACGCGGTTAGGCCTGTTCAAAATATAGGATAGTGAAGCTTTTACTGTAATTATCGAGATGTGTAGTCCATCAGAACCAACAAAGAGTTCAAGCATGCCTAGCTATGTGTGCAAATAGTGTTGATTCCTTTGTCTTTTTCAATGTGGACGGAACTAAGGTTCCTTCTCTCTCACGTAAGACATCTAAAGGCAGTAGGGAGGGAGCCTCAGAATCTCTCTGCACGATCAAAAGCACGATCGTCATTCAGCAAAGGTGTCCGCTTTGTCATGTCTGGCTCTTAGCTTTACGAATATCTCTATTTTTCTTTTGTTCTTTTCTATTAATTGTACAGTTTTCACTGAAACCTTTTTTGACCTGCGATAGATTGATGAGGAGTGTCACTGCAAACGCAATCCAATCAATGCAGAGTTTCAATAAAATTTGAAAGTCACTGAAATTTAATGAAGCTGAATGCCCTAGGGCCAAGGATAGAAAAGTACTGCTCAGAAATATAAAACTGAAAAATGCTTGTGCAGAATAAATTACGTTTAAATATAAAGTATAAAAGGTGAAAAGAGCGATTGATTGAGATTAGATTAATGTTCGATGCTACTAAAAAAAATAGGTCAGTAATTAGATAAGCATCAAGCTCCTATATCAATATTTTTAAGCAAAACTTGTGAAATTTGTCTCCTTTTTCACTTTTGAAAAATTTTGCCGACAATTGCAGTCTCGTGCTTAAACAAGTCTCTCTGTAATTCTTGGGACAAGCATAAAGATCTCTTCATGTCTTTTCTTAATCTCCGCGTTCACATGCATGTATGAATGGAAACTGACAGATAGGATAGTACATCGAGTTGGGTCCTGTTTGCGTGCCGCAGTGATCCAGTTCAGCTCTACTTGCATTTCTTGAACAATGCTGAGTTCTTGCCATCCAACGGTCCAAGACTCTTCGACTAATCGAACTGATGTGAGGCGTGCTGCATGAAAAAGGCAATTATTGCACGCGTAATTTCTACACCACCGCGCAGAAGGTGCCTAGAAGCTACGCAAGCATTTTGTTTGAAAGCGAACACAACTTGACTTTAACTTGACATGCTTTTTCTATTAATAAAAAATTTGAAAAGAACAGCAAAGGACAATTATTGCCGACGTAATTCCTTCAGCATTGTGCAGAAGGTGCGTTGAACCTACATATGCAGGTGCACCTTGACTTAGCTTGCTTTTTCCAAGTAAAAGAAGAATTTAAAAGAAAACCAATGGTTGATATTGATGCTCGGAGTGAGGTCGGCCAAAAATTAAATGCCCACGTCCTACGAAACGTTGGATTTGCGTGAGACTCTGTATCCCAATTTGAACGGAGCTATAAGTATTTTTAGACATTTTATATATTGATATCGACCAAAAATTCTACAATATATGAAAATTATCGAGGCAATTGATAATAAATACAGGAGATTTTGTTTTTCCTATTTGGGCAAGCTAAAAAATTACAATGGTCTTGCTTCCACAATTAACAATTAATTGAGTTGTAGCATCGTATTAAATCTATCTTATTATGCACACACGTTGATTTTATTGACCTTTCTTGTTCTGTTTTATAGACTAAGGCATTATAGTTAGCTCTTCTTGAGTGGGTGAAATCACAGGTTTATATATTCCAGATCATGTTCAAAATTTCTTGGCCAATGGGGTTCTCTACACTGTCAAATAATTATGTAGTGAATACCAATTTCCCTTTTATTTCATTAGATGTTTTGCTTTTTATTTCATGTCGACATTTTCGGCCAATGGTTTCTCCACCAAAGTGCGTTTTTCCTTTGCACGGTATTAAGCTTTGTTTGTCCATGCTGTGCATGCTTGAAGAATTACTGATTGCAGAGTGCTTAAAGAGTGCTTAAAGAATGATGAGTCAATGCACCCATAATATTCACAGCATCATGCGGAAGTTGCGGGGAACCTATGCAGAGTCAATTGTCCATTTAATTTGTGTTGAGCTGTGCAATCAAAACTTTGTCAGTGTGAACCGTCAAATTGGTATGGATAAAATTGCTATATTCAAGGACACTGGATCATACCGAAAGCTAGAAGACAAAGAAAACTTTTAAGAAATACCTATTGTAAATGTTAAAAAATTACAACACACTGTAGTAATTAAATGCAAGAACATCATAATAGCATATTTTATGATGTTCTCGTAATCAAGTGCAAAAGTGGTGTGAAATAGAAGTGTGTAACAAAAGATTTTCAAAAGATGAATGGAATCAACACCAATGGAAGTTTTGATGGAAAAAGATGAGCTAAGTAAGACATGGGATGTGTGGCATTCGTTGCCCAGTGACTTGCTTTTTTTTTTACTAACCCACTATGATGACAAAAAATTAGCCTTATTTAAAAATAAATAAATTGAGAGCATTTACACTTCTTGTGGACCTTCAATTGATTGTGTTTCTGAATGAGTTGGAAATTGGAATTTAAAAGAAAATCAGATATATTTATACATCTCTTTGATAAAAAAAAATTCTTTTCTACCGAAATAATAATTGAAAGATAAATGATTTGTCAAATAATATATAATGTGACAAGATAGTTAAATGTATTTTGGGCCTCATACTAATTGAGTTTACAAAAATTGTAGGTTCATTTTAGAAACAAGAGTCGCATGTTCAAATCTCATGAAAATGACTTTGAGTTGGAGCCATATGTGCACAATTCAAAGGCCTGAACTTAACCGGTTTATTAGATTTGCAACATATTTCATGTGCCTTCAAGTGGACATCCTCTACGCTAGCATGAGTTTCATAAAGTTATCATATGTTCACTCTTTTTGCAATTGCACCCACTGAAGCTAAAATTGGTTTGAGAAAATTCTTTGAATTTTCATCTGCAATATTATTTGACCGATTTAGAGAATTTCAAAAGAAAATACAGAAAAATAATTTTCACTTTTTGGCTTCAAAATAAAATATGTTTTTTGTTTTCATTGTTTTCGTTCTCGTTTGAAAAAGCGGCTCCCCACGAGATGCTTTTCTTCAACTCCCTCCTTTTCACATTCATTCACTTTGGACTCAGATTTATCATTTATTGGAGCATTTCAGTGATTTTTTTGAAGGTAGAAGCTTTTTCTAAAGCTAAAGGGATTATTATTTTCAATTCATAACTCCAGAAAGCTCCAAAGAAATTTCCTATTCTAGATTTTTTTTTCATTTTCCTTTATTCTTTTCAATCTATAGCTCCAGGAAACTTCAAAGAAATTTCCTGTTCAAAATTTTCTTTTTAGTGTCCTTTATAATGGTAGACAAGTCAATTGAGAAATTCTAATGCTATTAAACACTAATGATGGGTATGTGAATTCCCTTTAATTAGCCAAGAAGAAAAAAAAATCTATATGACTTCAGTAATTTCCCACTTGCTAACATGATCATCTAGAAAGGACTAGTCAAAAGATTTGTTTTGATCAACGAGATAAAAAAAATTTCATTTTTTCTTTGCTCTTATTAACAGACAAAAACCTCATAATATATAAATTTGATATATTGGGAATGAGATATATTATTGAAAATTAAACCAAACTTGTATTGCAGAAAAGTTTCCTACCAAACGTGTTTTCGCGAAAATAGATTCTAAACTACAAACATTTTTTTTAACAAAATGGGCCATAAGTAAATTTGATTCTCTAGTTATTTCTAGAGAAATTGCTTTCATTAAAAAAAAAATACTAAAACTACTTTACAAAAATAATTTTTTGTAAAATAATACTTATCATCTAGGGTCGCGCAAGGGCTACAGCCTCTACGGCCGTGATGGCGAGGCCTATCTCCATCGTGAGAACTGACTTTTATCAAAAGAGAGACGCCCTAAGAGTTTCTTGACCTCTATTGATTCGCTCCAACGGTGACCTATAGTCACAAGATGCCTCAACCTTCATGGCTGGGTGTCTCTCCCCTAATGGAAATGAACACGCGATGGAGATGAGCCTCGTGACCAAAATCTAGAGGCTACAGCCCTCACGCGACCAAAGATAATAACTATGATTTTACAAACTAATTGATAAGATATCCTTGCGCTCAAAAGCCTTTTTTCCTTTTGCCATTAAGTGATTTCTGAATCAGCAATCTTTTTTAAAAGTCAATTTTCTCATCTCAGCAATTTGTCCTTTTCTTCTTTTGTCCTAAGAAAAAGATGCCGTTGTTGTGGTGGGCAAAGTTTATCCAATGGAATCTAAACTGTTCAATTGGTATTGTCAAATTTGTGTCATGACTCAACAACGACAACAATAACCTAAGAAAGCATTTATCTTTGTCTCAAGAATACGTGATTATAAAAAGAAGAAGAAGAAGCAAATTTCATATGCAATTCATTGTACTTTAGCAATAAAACTTACAAATTCATAATCGTACAAATTCAAATGTTTCTTAAAATTGTCAATCATATTCATTTGAGCAAACGACATTGTAAGGGGGTGTTTGAGTTGGTATTTTTATGATGAGAAAGCCCACTTAATTTCCGGATAAGAATTGTCAATAATATTAACTTAAAGATGATGATTTATCCTAGGATTCATGATCTGATTTAGTCAAATCTAGTGGAACTCTTGTCCCCATATACAATGCCTAGACTCTAATTTTGCTCACTTAGTCCTTGTGGTAAGTGAAAGATAAATATGATTCAAGTTTTGAAGAGATAGCCAATATAGAGAAAGCATGAAAGAGACGAAGGAACGTAGGATAGAGAAATGTTGATGATCTCTTTTTTCCAGTATCTTCTAGAGATGCCTCTTGATAAATAAACAAAGGAAACAACAACTATAATAATGGACACATCTGTTCATTGATGACATTGAAATCTAAGTTAGATGACTATTAAGTTTAAAACTATAATAATCTAGATGATGGATAAGAATTAAAAGACAAGACAACTGCAAGACAATTTGAAACTCTTGATCACAAAATAAATTAAACGAACCTATAATTCTTTTGAAGAAATACAAAACACTGTCCACTTTTTCTCTAAGGAGGAATTGTTACAAGGAAAATATTGACTATTGATACAATGTACGAACCATAAGTGTGTATTCTTGAACCTTTGGCTAAGCACAACGTAATAGTTGAGAGGAGAAATTTTAATGCAAAACTACTAAAAAAGTCCTAAACCTATTATATTGGCATCAATTTAATCTTAAACCTTTCAATAATGTCAATTCAATCTTAATTCTTTTCATATCAATACCAATTCAATCTATTCAACCAATTATGATACACCAAAGTAATTAAGTACAAGAACATCATAATAGCCTAGTAAAATTGTTGTTCTATGATATAAAATCGTAGTCAAGTGCAAAAGTGGTGTGAAATAGAAGTGTACACCTAAAGATTTTCAAAAGAGGAATGGAACCAACACTGATGGAAGTCTTGCAAGAAATAGACGAGCTAAGGAAGACGCTAGGCTCATGGTATCCTTTGTTTAGTGACTTGCTTTTCTTCACTCACCCACTTTGATGACCAAAAATTAGCTTTATCCTGCTTTTTTTACAACAGGAAAAGAAAAGCATTAAAGTGAGAGCATTTACACTTCTTGTGGACCTCCCAATTGATTGCGTTCCTAGTTGGGTTGGAATTGGTGTCCAAAAGAAAACCAAACATATTTGTACATCCGTTTAGCAAAAAAATTTGTTCCTTGTGACCCAAATGATGAAATAATAATTGAAAAGTATATGACACGAAAGTTAAATGTATTTTGGGTCTCAACTAATTACATTTACAAAAATTGTAGGTTCATGTTAGAAAGTAAAGTCACATGTTCAAATCTCATGAATATGACTTTGAGTTGGAGCCATCTGCACGCAATTCAAAGGCTAAACTTAATTGATTTGTTAGATTTGCAACGTATGTGCCTTCAAGTGGTGATCCTCTACTCCGGTGCACATGAGTTTCAAAAAGTTATCATGTGTTCGTTCTTGTTGCAATTGCACCCACTGAAACTAAAATTGATTTGAGAAGATACTTCGAATTTTTGTCCTCACTATCATTTGAATGATTTAGAGAATTTTCAAAAGAAATTACAGAAAGATCATTTTTACTTTTTGGCTTCAAGAATAAAATACATATTTTCTCTGTTTTCGTTGTTTTCGTTGTTTTCGTTCTCGTCTGAAAAAGCGGCTCCCCACATGATGCCTTTCTTTAGCTCCCTTCTTTTCATTTTCATTTACTTTGGACACAAATTTATCATTTATGGAGCACTTCCATGACTTTTTTTGATGTTGAAGCTTTTTCTAAAGCTAAAGGGATTATTCTTTTCAATCCGCAGCTCTAGAAAGCTTCAAAGAAATTTCCTATTCAAGATATTCTTTTCATTTTCCTTTATAATGCAAGACAAGTTAGCTAAGAAATTCTAATGCTATTAAATAATAATGATGGGTATATGAATTTCATTTAATTAGCCAATAAGAAAAACATATTGTTATGTGACTTCAGTAATTTCCCACTTGCTGAGATGATCATCCAGAAAGTATTGTTTAAAAGATTCATTTTGATTAGTGAGATAATTTTTTTTCATTGCCCTTGTTAACAAACACAAGTAGTATATGAAGAGATTGAAGCGTCACAATATAGAAATATGATATATAGCGAATGGGATATATTATGTAAAAACAAACCTAACATGTATGCTCTCCGATTTCTATAGAAAATTTTCATTCCAAACGTTTTTTTTTTTGTTGTGAAAAATAGGAAAATGTAAACTAAAACAATTTTCATTTTTAATGAACTGAAAATGTTTTCTCGAACCAAATAAGCCATAAGTAAACTCGACTCTAGTTATCAATGTACCTTTTCCAATTCAATCGGCCCCAACAGAAGTCCTGTCCCTAGATACAATGACCAGACTCTAATCTTCCTTAGTCCATGTAACAAGCAAAAAATGAATACAATTCAAGCCTTGAAGTGATAGTCAATATAGAGAAAGCATGAAAGAGACTAAGAATAGTAGAAGGAGCAAAGGATAGAGTAATGTTAATGATTGTTTTTATTTTTTTTCATAAATGTGGCTCTGGATAAATAGATAAAGGAAACAACACATGCGATAATGGATACATTAGTTCATCGATAACATTTAAACTCTAACTTAGATAACTGTTAAGTTTTAAAATAGTATAAAATAACTAATGAATAAAATTTCTTCACAATTAAGTTTTAAAATAGTATATTTATTTATTTATTTATTTATATATGTACATGTGTCACCATTTAATAGAGATTTGGTCTATCACTGTGAGAAACCTTTTCGATTGATGAAATGTTTCAATGTCTTTCTTGGAGAGTTCCTCCAACCCCATTATCAAAGTAAACCTATGCCACTTTCATAGGAAACTCCTCTTGTATCTCTCTCTGACAAGTGAAAGATTGACAAGTGCCTTTTGGGTACGCGTTTAGAAAGATCCGATGATGTGAATTGCATAAGGTCCCCACATTTTTCAATGGTTGAAATAAACTAACATTTTTGTTTTGCCACAAAATCAACAAGACTAGCGTGTAACCAAAGTCATGTATTTGATTACTCTTCTTTTGTATCCCATGAGAATCATGGTGTACATGAACAACAACTCAAAAAGAAAGGAAGGAAAAAAGAAAGAAAGATCAATCTGATGACCTATCAAAAATTTGAGGAAGATGGGGCCGCTTCCGCTTCTAGTCCAGTGCATTTGTGCATAACAGTTTTGCCATGTCCCTATTGGCCATTTGATGCAAGTATTTTAATGTTAGTTGTCCATTTAATTTGCATTGAGAAGTGCTATCAAAACTTTGCTAGAGTGAACCATCGGATTGATATTGATAAAATTGCTATGTTCGAGGCCATTGGATCATAGCGAAGGCCAAAAGGTGAGGAAAACTTTTATATTATACCTAATGTAGTGTTACAACATTACGACACATCAAGTAATTAAGTACAAAAACATCATAATAGCATATTCTATGACATTATCGTAATCAAGTGCCAAAGTGGTGTGAAATAAAAGTGTGAAACAGAAGATTTTCAAAAGATGAATGGAATCAACATTGATGTAAGTTTCGTAGAAAATAGATGAGCTGGGGAAGACACTAGACGTGTGGTGTCCTTTTCTTAATGACTTGCTTTTTTTCACTCACCCACTTTGATGACCAAAAATTAGCCTCAATCCTACTTTTTATCAATAGGAAGAGAAAAAAAAAAGCAATAAAGTGAGAGCATTTACACTTCTTGTGGACCTCCAATTGATTGTGTTCTTGAATGGGTTGGAAATTGGAATCTAAAAGAAAACCAAATATATCTGTAAATTTGTCTAACAAAAAAAAAGTTGTTCCTTTTTATCCAAATGATGAAATAATAATTGAAAGATATAAAATTTGTCAAATAATATACAATGTAATGCAAAAATTAAATATATTTTGGGTCTAATGCTAATTACATTTATAAAAATTGTAGGTTTATTTTAGAAAGTAGAGCTCATGAAAATGATTTTGACTTGGAGCCATTTGCACAGAGTCCAAAGGCTTGAACTTAATCAATTCATTAGATTTGTAGCGTATTTGATGTGCCTTCAAGTGGCCATCCTCTGCACTAGTGCATATGAGTTTCAAAAAGTTATTTTATGTTCACTCTCGTTGCAATTGCACCCATTGAAACTCAAATTGGTTTGAGAAAATTCTTTGAATTTTTATCCTCGCTATCATTTGACTGATTAGAGAATTTTTGAAATAAGTACACCCCGAGTATAAAAAATTGGCACAAATGGACACATAAGTGCTGAAACTTCCAAAAGCTACACTTAAATACTAGTTTTTTAAAAAAAATTGGACCCTTAAGTGCCAACTCCGACGAAACTCATTGAAAATCTAATATGGCTCGCTGGAAATCCGACATGGCTCACTGTTGGCACTTAAGTATTTTTTTATTCTCCATTTCTGGCACTTAAGTGCATCTCTTAGAAATTTTGGCACTTATATGTTCACTCATGCCAAGTTTTCGTACTTAGAGTGTCCACACCTCAGGAATTTTCAGAAGAAAATTCATTTTTGGCTTCAAAAATAAATACATGTTTTCTATTTTCATCGTTTTCATTCTTGTCTAAAGAAGGGCCTCTGCATAGGATGCTTTTCTTCAACTCCTTACTTTTCATATTCATTCACTTTGGACACTTACTGGAGCATTTCCGTGACTTTTTTAAAGGTGGAAGCTTTTTCTAAAGCTGAAGGGAATATTCTCATTATTGATCAAATTTCATTGAACTCGGAAGCCTTTTTTTCCTCTTTGCCATTAAAATGGTTTCTGAATTAGCAATCCTTTGAAAAGTCAATTTTCTCGTCTCGGTGATTTGTCCTTTTTGTATTTTTGTCCTAAAAGAAGGTACGTTGTTGTGATGGGCAAAGTTCATGCGGTGGAATCAAAACTATTCAATTGATATTGTCAAATTTGTGTCGCGACTTACTAATGGCAGCGACGACCTAAGATAGCCTTTATTTTTGTGTCTAAGGAATCAACATGAAGTGAAAATAAAAAGAGTAAATTTCATGCGCAATTCATTGTAATTAAGTGATAAAACTTACAAATTTCAAAATTATGCAACTTCAAATGTTGCTTAGAATTGTCGACCATCTTCGTTTGAGCAAACGACATTATAAATGGCATCTGGTTCAGTATGTTTATGATGAGACAGCTGACTTAAAAACTATAAGCCCACCTTAGATGCCAAACCTTGCCTAAATAGGTGAACCCAATAAGTGTTGTGGGGATTAAAAAAAGAAATGGGATTTTTGGACAAGACGCATCAATAATATTGCCTTATAGATAGTGATTTATTCAATAAGATTCATGATCCAATTAAGTCGAATCCAACAGAAATCTTGACCCCAAAAATGATGCCTAGGCTATAATTTTGCTTGCTTAGTCCATGTGCCAAGCGAAAGATGAATATGATTCAAGCCTTGAAGAGACAACCAATATAAAGAAAGCAAGAGAGAGACGAAGAGGAGAAAAAGGAACATAGGATATAGAAATGTTGATGATCCCTTTGTTCCTGGCTTTTCTAGAAGATGCATCTAGATAAATAGACAAAGGAAATGACACATGCAATAATGGACACATTTGTTTATTGATGACATTTGAAATCTAAGTAAGATGACTTTTATTTTTAGATAGTAATAATATAACTGATGGATAAGAACTAAAAGACAAGATAATTGATGTGTAATTTGGACTCGAAATTTTTAATTTATTCAATCTAGTCCTTGAATTTTAAATTAATATGCAATGCGGTCCCTGAACTATTAGTACATATTCAATATAGTCCATAAAATGTATGAAAATATTCAATGTACTACATTGAGACTTGTATACAAAAAAAAAAAAAAAGCGAGCTCAGATGAAGAATTTTGCGCGAGATCCAAACAACTTGAGACTTGTAGCCCAAAAAAGAAGAAGAGGAAAATAGGGTTGTGCTCTTGTAGATTGGCGGCGAACAATAATCGACGACAAGCAACATTTGAGGACGATGAAGAGACTCTCAAGGAAGTTTTCTAAAATCTTTCATAAAGAGAGAGTCAAAGAGGAGTCGCTCTTGGAGAGGAACGGTTTCTTTTTGTTCGCTGCATCTAAGCCTCACCATGTCTGTATATGTCAATTTCTATTTTAGCATTCCGTAGGTTCCTGATCCAATTCTTTTGTTCTTAGTTTCCAATTCGATTCGGTTCTCTCCCATGAATCAAACTGCATAGTGCAGATTCAAAAAAATATGAAGCCAGGAATCAAATCATATCTCCTTAGAACTAGAAAATGGAATGATTCCCACCAAGTCGGTTCTCCAGTTCCCTCTTCTACCCTAGTATCACCCCTAATCTCAACATCCATTGCCATTTTCCAGATATGTGGATCTAGTCTGGACTTAGCATCATTATAACTCTTGGGATCACCTACTAAATCAATCCCATAAGTGGTCCAAAGACTTCTCCCATTCTTTCTATTGTTAAATGCTAAACATACTTTGCTAGCTAAATTTGCTTGATAAGTTAATGTGGCAAATACCTCCTAATGCCAAACATACTTTGCCAACTAAATTTGCTTGATAAGTTGATGCAGCAAATTCCTCCTAAATGATTAGATGCCTAAATAACTTTTGAATTCTAACGTTGGTAAACAATCAAGTTCTAACAACAATAAACTAATAAATGAGAGCTAAAAGACAAGATAACTGCTAGATAATTTGAAACTCTCGATCACAAAATAAATTAAACTAACTAATAAATTTTTAAAATAATTTGAAATATTTACATTAGATGAACTTATGTTGTGTGCCTAATCAACAAAAAATATATACCTTAATTGCCAATTACAGGAAAAATTACCAAAAACTCTTATACTTGCTATACATTAACTAATTCATTACTAACCTTTAAGATAATTTGAAGTGGTCAGTATTAAGTTAAGAAAAGAAAACTACGTCATGGTCGATGGTAGACTTATCAAATGGGTGGGCCATTAAGTTGAAAAATAATCCAACCTACATTGACATATGTAAATTGTTTTGACCCATTTTCATTTAATACAAATCTAGAGACGCGTAGCTAACCTAACATCCATTACTAAAACAATTCTACATTTAATCCAATCTAGAACAATTCATACTCTATTTAAAGTGAGAGTACGGATCGAGTAAGCGTGAGATAGAGTGAGGATAAGAGAGTGAAGATAGAATCATAGAGACGAGTTGGGTTTAAGCAGTTTGTGAATCTAATTAATATCCATATTATTTGAAACCTTATCATTCTAACTCCATTTATGAATATAACTAACTCATATAACAATCCAACCCATCAAATATGGGTTAATAAATAGGTTTATGACCTATTTTGATAAGTCGAGTCGATAATAAGGATTATGACTATTTAGACGCTTGCCATCATCAAATCAAGATGGTGATCACTTTGGAAATAAACGTTACCCTCATTCCTTTCTCTATTGGGTTCTCTCTCTCCCGCTTGATTATAAGAAATTTTTATCTAACCTAATGCCATAATTTTTATTTCAGTCTATACTCATGTTAAGTCTGCATTTATTATGGTGTGATAATTAAGGACTCGATACAATCATATATATTTCTAATCGAATAGAATCTTCTTCTTTATGCGTCTAAATAATCATCAAAAGCAAAATAGAAATTTCACGCCCATCACTTCCAACGTTTGCCTCGCAATTCCTTCCAATCACATGGGCCCGACCACTGGACTCAACCCAAGGCCAAACCCAAAAGAAAATTTGTTGGGCCTAGGTAGGCCCATTAAGGCCTATGGGCTTGACCAGCCTAAGCAATAAAAGATCTCCTAACGGAGCCATGCTTGGGCATGGGATAAACAACTTGCCTTGACTCCAAGGTCAAATCCAAAAAAATAAAAATTGTCGGATCTAGTTAGGCCCATTAGGGCCCATAGGCCTGACTGAGCCTAGTCACAAAGCAAGCACTGCCCGCCACCTAACTGGTCATGCCGTGGCATGGGCCCAAGCATGCCAGTCGGCACGGCCCACTACCGATCCCTATCCACAAGAAAAGAAGTTGCATCCACGTAAATTCGTTCATTCAGGACAAAATTTACTTCTTGTCCATTCGCATTTCATTGACGCAAATACCGATTAGCAAAAATGCTCGAACACAGAACACTCCAGGCAAAAAAACGATAACAACAGATCGAAGCAGAGTTTCCATGAATTTGAGACGTCGAAATTTGCCGCATGTACACGCACGGCGGATCTCTCCAGGGACTGTAACAACTCAACTTGTCAGATCATAATCAATAATATCTTTACTGAAGAAAACTTTAACCATACACCACGACTTCCCTCGGCATCTTCGCCGGCAGCAACCGATCCGGAGAAACCGGCAGCCTCGCCGCGAAGTCCCTCATCGGGAACTCCCCGTCCAACTCCCGGCTCCGATCGCCCTCGAAGTTGAGCGCATAGCTCATCTTATCGTACCCGAACTCCGCCGCCGTGACGCCGCCCCGCCTCCGGCACCTCCCAATCCGAGCGATGAGGCTCCGGAAAGTGCGCCAGATCTTGGGCAGCGGGGGCTCCCGGGCTGTGGGGCGGAGCAACGAGCAGCGCCACTGAGCCGCCCTACTACTGCCGCCACCGTCTTCGTCCGAGGAGGCGGCCGCGTGGTAGGCGGCGGGGTCCCGGAGACAGCAGAAACGGAGGCGCGCGGAGGACGATTTGAGCTCGTGATTGAACTGCATTTGGGGGGAGAAAGAGAGACGGGGGAGAGGATGAGGTGGCGGATTTTTATAGGCTGGACGGGATAAGGACCGGGGGGCCAAAGTCGGGGGGACGCGGTGTTTTGAGTTTAATCCCCTCCTGACGTTTCGTCTTGTTTTTTTCCCTAAAACTTCAATTTTTGGGGAGTTTGGTAATTAAGCAAAAGTCGAGAGATGACGTAATAATTCCATCCAGGGTTACTCCCACTCCTTAAATGATTAAATCTGAGGGATTGCTATCAAAAAAGACAAAATCGCCCTCAATCATTCGGTTGCAATTTCTAAGTGGTGGCCCCGAAATTTTACTTTCCTTTTTCTTTAGCTTTTCTGTTTTAACGTAGAATTTTGTTACCGTAAAAGGTATTGTATTCTTTTAATTGTCAGATTTTATTTCCATAAAAGTTAATTTTTCCGAAAAGAGAAATTTCAAAATTTTTTATTTCTTTTCTACATTATTGATCAAAATTTATGGATAAATTATCAAGTAAAAGCTAGAAATAAATTAATATATACAATTTTTTAGCACAATCATTTATTTGTAAATTTTCACTCTTGTTATGCATATTATCATCAAATCATGTCATCGCAAGAAGTAAAATAAATAAATTCTTTGATGATTTTCCAAAATAAAATCAAAATTATGTAGGGGTATGTAAAAGAACTAAGAATCGCCTAAACCGGTTCGATTCTTGGTATTGGAAACAGTGGATATTAGTCCGCTTTCTGGTTCTAGATGTGAAACCACCTACCCATCCACTTGGACTAGCAATATATAAATGCATATTTAATTTTTAATAAAATTTTCCAATCAAGAAAAAATTTAAGAAAAATGAAAACCCTAAAATCTTTAATCTAAAGCTCAACACCCATTAACTGAGTATTTATTTTGTCTTATTCTCATATCGTTTGAGTCATTTCTTTATCTTTCACTCATAACCTCAACTCTCAAGCTCAACGCCCATTGACTCATAGCCTCGACTCTCAATTTCTAGTATGAGTCTAATATTTTTACTAATCTTACAATTAAGAATAAGGAGGGTTTTTTTTTCTTTAGTTTTTCTTGCTGGAAAATGTTGTGCCGAGTGTGTGAAGCAGAGATCGGATCGAACCAACAGTCGTTAGTGGAGGCTAGATCGGACTAGACTGAATCAACCAATAGTTCTAAATTCCAATTTTTTTGGAATCAATTCTTAGTGGGTGGTTCCCTATTCTAAAGCGGAAACTGTTCATTCGAACCATGCTTAGCCCTACAATTACATATTCCAATGTGAGATTTGTCAAGCCAATATATAATTCACAAAAAAAAAAAAACCACACTAAGGGTGCAATTCTATCTAGGGAACAATATTCCTTCAACGAATATTTAAACATATTTGTGGTAACTGTACAAAATTTCTATTATCAAAATAAAAAGAGAACAAAAATGCATTTTGCGAAACCCTAAAAATTTCTATTCCCAATTTTTTCATTTGTATTATAAAAGTGTCAGTAAAGACATAACAATTCATGTTTAAATAAAAATTTCTTGAGCCTAGGCTGGCTCATTAGGGCCCATGGGCTTCACCCGGCCCAGGCACAAAATGGATACGGCTTGCCACCTTAACTAGCAATGCCCTAGCCCTGGCCCAAGCGTGCTGTATGCGGGGGGTCAGCACGGCCCACTACCGATCCCTATCCACAAGAAAAGGCCAAGCGATCCCTATCCACAAGAAAAGGCCAAGTGTTCCGTATGCGGGGTCGGGTCGGCACGGCCCACTACCGATCCTTATCCACAAGAAAAGGAAGACGCATCCACGTTAACCACGTTATCCATAAAGTAAAATCCCATTTCGTCATCCAAAGACCAAATTCGCTTCTTGTCGGTTCGCATCTCACTTTCTTTTTTGATTTTTTGGGTTTGAAGGTCGGCATTTTATCGACGCAACGCTGATCAGCAAAAATGCTCGACCGCGGAACAACACCACGACGATGACGTATCGAAGCAGATCTTCCATAAAATTGAGATCTCGAAATTCTACAAATATATGTACAGGCATTGCAGATCGCTCCATGGACTGTTGATATTAGCCCAACTTGTCGATCCAAATCATAAAAAGTTTTTTTTTTTTTTTCGATGGCTTTTTTCTCAGAGGAAACGACTTCAACTACAAGCTACAACTTTCCCTCGGAAACTTCGCCGGCGACAACCGATCCGGAGACACCGGCAGCCTGGCGGAGAAGTTCCTCGCCGGGAACTCCTCGTCCGACTCCCGGCTCCGGTCGTCCTCGAAGTTGAGCGCGTAGCTCATCGGGTCGTACCCGAACTCCGAGGAGGCCGCGGCCGCCGCGTGGCCCGGCCTCCACCGGCACCTCCCGATCCGGGCGATGAGGCTGCGGCACCTGTCCTGGCCCGCCGATCGGAACTTGCGGGGGTGGCCGCCGTCGTCGCAGTCCGAGGAGGCGGCCTCGTGGTAGGCGGCTGCAGCGTGGCCGTCGTGGAAGCAGCAGAAGAGGAGGGACGGGGAGGGGGAGGAGGAGGAGGATCTGAGCTTGTGATGGAACAGCATTTCGCCGGCGAGAGCAAGTTCGAGTGTGAAGAGAGCGAAGAGAGAGAATGGCGATGAGGGAGAAGATGGGGAAGAGGATGAGGTGGAGGCGTGTATTTATAGGGTGGACGGATGAGGAGGACTGGGGGCGTGTGGCGGCACAGCAGAGTGGCGTGGTGGTGGGGAGTGAGGATGAGGAAAACCGCGGGTGGGTCGTGGGTGGTAGGACGAGTGGGAAGCGGTTTTTTGCGTTAATCCCGCGTGAGGTTTCTATCCTTACTTTTCTCAACTTTGTTGTTGGGCGGTTTGGTAATTACGCAGGAGTCGAGGGACCACGTAGCTGCTTTTTCTTTTCTTTTCTTTTTTAAATTTCTCTTTTGTTTTTACCAAAGTCGAAATTTAAATAACTCTTTCATGGGTTTCATCATACGACCATATATATATATATATATATATATATAAAAGTCGAGAGAATAAACACCAAGAACGGAATCGCGACTCTTGACTTTAGGCTTTGTTTGTCTTGCGGAAATATTGATATTTCAGAAAATATTTTCCCAACTTGTCGTTTATAAAAATGAATCCAGGAAAAATATTTTTATTATTAACATCAATTTATGCGTAAACATTTTTGCTGATGGTGAGAATATTTTGTGTTATCACTTTTCTTGAGTGATGTAAAAAATTAAAAAGTTGGGAAAATATTCTTCGAATAATTGATTTTTCGTGAGATGAATGGAGCCTTAGTCTTCTGTAAGGTGAGAAAGATGATTTATATGAAGATGGAGAATCCATAATCCTAAAATGTGGTGGGCACAATTAGATCTAGAAAGAAAAATCAATAAGATTTTTATTTTTTGCATCTACAATAAGATTTGAAATGCCATAGACTTAGCGAGTATAACTTGGAGGCAAGACAACATAAGATAGAAGATTAAATGAGATGTTCAATTTTTCATATACTATCACTTTTCATTTTCTCTTGATGTCCAGCCAAACCAATGTCACTTATCATTACCATTAGCTTTGAGTCGTGTTCATGCAGATTCTTTTGAGTGGATAAGTGATGTTTAGACTAGCTAAACCAATAATATTTTGTTGGTGTGTTGATGCATCTCTTAAGCACATGATGCGCAAATTGATCCCAAGCTCAAGAAAGCATCTTACATAAATTAATTTGTCTAGATAAATCATTCAATCAAGAATTCAAGTCGGGTTACTCTGATAATTTTTTTTCTTGTTCGAAAGTAAATAATCCATTCATATCTCAAGACAATACATAAATGACTCAAAACAAAGCAAATCTCAATAGCAAAAACAGGAAAGCACAAACTATAGTGGCGAGCACACTCTCATCCCACAAGAACAAACGTGTTCTAGGCATCAGAACAAAACGAATAGTGCCCGATAATTAAACTTAGCGAGAACGAATCATTTTATTCCCTACATGCCCTTACACTGATCTCCACTTACCTCTCTTCATGTGACACTAAGCTCTTCATTTCCAACGGCGGTTTCGTACATCTCCAACCCGGTTTTCCCACATACCTAGAATTTGCTTCCTCTCTCCACAGTTATAATAACCGAGAGATGTCCCGTGGTGCATGAACAAAAGCCGGGGGACGGTGAATGTACCCTAATACTCAGTAGCTACGACATGATCATCGTGATCAATCACTAATTTAAAAAACGATGTGGAGAAGGGAGCCATGTGTTGTGCTCGGTTTGGATCCTAGTCATTCACGAGCGGAGCACCTCTCCCGTGACTCCTGGGCTCGTGCCGTTCTCAAAGTGCGAGTCCCGCATATGAGAACGCTCCACGTCAGTGGAGATTGGAGTGAGCGTCCGAGGGAAACGGGTTCATGCACCCAGCACATCGGTTGCCCGCCGCCGGACGCTTTGCTCGCCCGACAATTTGGTGTAAAATAATAGGGGAAACGTGGCATTTTGTCTCAAGGCTCGAAACTTGACTTGAGCTTTGATTGAGTATTAAAATTGACGACTGAGTTTAATTTGACTAGAAAAATCGAGACATAGGAGCTCGACTGAGTAAGTAGTAAGCTTCAATTTTATTGATAAAAAAAGAGCATCGAAAGAGCCACAATATTTAATATAATGATAGGTGGATAAAATAAGATATCTTTTTGCATGAAGGCATGCTTTTCGAAAACATAAAAGAAATCAATTTTTGCATTTTATCTACAATAGCTTAATAATTGAGGGATCCGAAGTCATGTCAAACACTGCAGTGGTCACTTTTTGCCCGTGACAAAACTTAAAAAATCACATCCATCATGATTAAGTCTAAAATATTCAAATCAATGGTGCTTAAGCCTAAAACAGCATTAGTTTGTGTGCACATTAATTTTTCACAGCGTTGTGATTATTATGAAGGTCAATCATGAGCAGAAATTCGGAAATTTTCAAAAACTCAAATAATTAATATTTCAATAATAATTACATCCTTTGAGAAATATATATCCATGGTAAATAATTTTTATTTACCATAAGAAGAAAAGATCATGGAAAAATTAATTTGAGTATAAGGTAAAAATATTTTCATTATATAAATCACCTCTGCACACTTAAAGGGATGCTTTTCGCTAGGATAATTGTCGCGAAGACATATCATGGAAACAATTAATTGCTTTTGAATTGTCTATGGTTATTGTGGTACTATCCATATATAACCTCCACGCGCCATGCTCTCTTTACATAAATTATACAAGGCGTCTAATATAAGAGAAAATTATTTAGTGTGATGGTTATTCTGAATATAATATTCAAATACATATCTCATACTAGCAAAAATGTACAAATGAGACATTTAAAAGATTTTATTTTATAAAAATAAGCCTATTAGGAAGTATTTGAGTAAAGAAATTGATAGTAGTGCAATAGGAAAAAATAGGAAATATTTCAAATAATAACTTGAAATTCCTAGAATTTGAAACCTATAATAAGTCTTTGTCTTTTTCTTGCTCAATATTTGTGAGTGATCCTATGATATTTATAACGTCTGATAATGAGTATATAATTTAAAATTACTAATTTGAACTTTTATTTTCGAGGATATTCATAATCGAAACTTTTACTCTGCAAAAACTTCATATGTTTTGTTTGTCTGAATATGAGTTGCAGTTAGTGAATTAAAAATATATGTGGAACTTGAGTATACCCTGAAATTGATGATATGGTAGATTCCATGGTATGTAGAATAGGTTTCAAGTTCTTAAAATTGAAGAATTGATTCCGATAGATAAGTTCCAAATAAAATTTGGACTGATCCTAGAAGTGCTTACCCATACTCCCGTACACTAGCCGGCTTCCTCTTCAACCTCCCTCGCATCTTCATCAGGTCAACATCAATGGATATCTCAAGAAGCTGCTCCGTGACTATAGCCCTAATGTCGCCAGCTGTGAATGTAAGAGCCCTAGCACTAGGGGTGAGCGGTTCCAGGTTCCTTACAGGTTCCGCTTGGAACCTGGAACCTACCCTCGGGTACAGGTTCCTCAGTTTTTGGAACCTGGAACCTACCCGTCGAAATCTGGAACCTAGAACCTACCCTCTTACAGGTTCCGGTTCCGGTTCCAGGGTCCAACAGGTTCTTCTTGTTTTTTTTTTTTTCATTTAAGTGAAACCGGTTCCGATTCTGAAAAAAGAAAAACCGGGAACTAGAACCTCCCTCCCTAGAACCGGGAACCGTGATCATCCCTTTCAACATAGTTTTTATAATGATAATGACACAATTTCTATGAAGATCTTCCTAAGTCATAAAACAATCATGTCATCATATTGCAAAGCAAGAGATACAGCACAAGTCTCACAAATTAAATAACAAGATTATCTACAAAATGAGAGACTTACATCATTAATGACTAAGAGAAAATCATGCTTTCTCTTAAATCTCACAAGTTCATCCATTTTGTGCAAAGTCTCCATCCATGCTAAACAAACTGTAGAGGAAGAAAACAAAGATCACCTCAGTTTAAAATTTAAATTACTATCCACTGAACTAAAATAATTATTAGAAAGCCTTACCACGTAGCTTCATTTCGCTTTAATTGGTAAACTCTATTTACTGGTGATCTCCTCACTAAGACCATCCATGTCTTTAAAAAAGAAGAAAAGAGAGATTAAATAAAGCATTCATTTATTAGACATGTATAAGGATTTACAACATATAAAACTAAAAATATTACTTACCCAACTCAAATTTTTCTGCATTCTCAATGCACTCTTCAACATTAATAGGTACACGAACAGCTCTCAACCAATCTTGAGTGCAAATCAAAGCGTCTACTACTTTGGGAGTCAAAGAACTTCGAAAGCCATCAAGTACACGACCCGAAGTACTGAAAGTCGACTCCGAAGCAACAGTAGTTACGGGAATAGACAAAACATCTCGAGTCATCAAAGATAGGATTTTATATTTTGAACCACTAATCTTCCACCACATCAAAATGTCGAGATCAATAACCTTTTCAGTTTTATCTTCAAGATATTCATCAAGCTCAGATTTATTGACATCACACAATTGTTGGCTCGAGTTCATAAAGGTTTTCCGCCATGCTTGAGCATCATACTTCCTTTTGTTAGCTCCATTGCCACCAGCATCGGCGTTGGAACCACTGCTACTAGCACTCCGATTTTGGACACCAAAATTCTGATCACTTGAATCAAAAGAAGATTGCTTATAAAATTCAAACAAACACTCCAATGCGTTCTTCACCTTATGATGCATGTCATTAACTTTTGATTCATCGTCATAAATTTGTCCATACAAAAATTTCACATAACTCAACTTGGCTCTAGGATCCAATACAACTGCAATCAACACCATCATATTCACTTTGTCTAAGCTCCCATAATATTTGTCAAATTTTTCCTTCATTTTCAAACCCATAGCTTGAAGTTTAGGATCCGAATCATCCGCTGTATCTTTCAAATATTTATACAAAAGAGCTATCCCCTCAAAATAATCATTGGAAGTTATATATGAACTTCCCAACATTTGATTTGTAGCATCATAGAACACCTTTAGAAATTCTGAAAGAATAACAGCATTTTCCCAATCATCATCTTGAGGAATATCATGGTTAAGCTCACTTACAAAAGATAAATCATATTCTTCCAATCTTTCGAAAGCTTTCCTGAACTTTACAGCAGTGTCTAACATAAGATAAGTAGAATTCCATCTAGTGGCTACATCAAGAATAACCGAACCCTTGTAAGTGATATTTTCAGTCTCAATACAAGATTGAAATGCTTTGGCTCTTAAGGGAGAACTTTTCACATACTTAACCACATTGCGAATACGTGAGATAGAGTCACGTACCATACTCAAGCCATCTTTCACAATCAAATTCAATATATGAGCTGTGCACCTCATATGCAAGACACTACCATCTAATATCGCCACCCTTTCTTTTAAAAGCTTTTCCCTCAAATGACCAATTGCAACATCATTGGAGCTAGCATTGTCAATAGTAATTGTTGACACTTTTTTTATTATTCCCCACTCATTAATGCACTTCTCTATCATTTTTCCAATCTCCTTACCTCTATGACTATGCATCACTACAAAATTGATGATTCTTTTATGCAATTTCCAATCATCATCAATAAAATGTGCAGTGAGACACAAATAATTCATGTTTTGAATAGAAGTCCAGGTATCAGTTGTAAGTGCAATCCTAGACTTAATCTTACCAAAGTAAGTCTTCAAACAAGCTTTTTCTCTGATATATAGGTTCATGCAATCTTTAGCCACTGTAAAACGTGATAAATGCTTGAAGAGAGGTTGTAACTCAGAGACAAACTCACGAAATCCAACACGCTCCACCAAAGAAAAAGGTTGTTCATCAATAATGATGAACCGGGCAAGCATTCCCCTGCAACGTTCTTGATTAAATGACCATGTTGATAAGACATTACCAGTGTTGGATTCTCCTCCTGCCTTGCTAGCCCCACTTACATTACGTGGTACAAAGAATTTCTGCCTCTTTTCTATATTGCGAGGAAACCTCTTGTATGTTGTTAAGTGCTTCCTCATGGTGGAAGTACCATTAGAAACACGGTACTTTAACAAAGACCCACAATGAATGCACTTCACCTGATGTGGGTTTCCATCCTTATCTTTGATTTTCATATAATGATTCCAGCACTCAGATGTATATTTTTTATCACGAGAAGGAAGAGAAGAACCAAGTACCTTGTCTGTCCCACTCATGTTTGGGGATGGATCTTGTTCTTGTTCATTTTCATCACCCGACATTTCCATTTCTATGATAGGAGTCATCTTCTCATAGTCATATCCCTCCTCCTCTATTGACATGTTAAGTTGATAAGTCCAACAAACAACGCTGCCAAGCAACCATTTAATCATTTCAATAATCAGAAATAAGGTCACACGATGACAATTTCACATAATATAAGCTAGCTAAAGCAAAACAGATTAAAAAAATTTTATCTAGTAAGCAAAAACCGTTCTCTAGTCCCTTTCTAGATCAATTTCAGGTTTTGCCGTTAAGAACCTCAAAGAAAGCCAACTTGGCAAATGAAGCCATCATCTAAGATGGAGATTATGTTCTAGTCTTCGTATTTCATCATCCGACTCCATCCAATATTGTAGCTTTAATGGAAATTACAATTTTTGATATAAATGAAGCATGAATTGATAATGACTTGGCTGGATGGTCATGCAAATCACATCACGATGTAAATATGCTTGTGTGCATTTTCATGCCCTATAGTTTACATGCCTGCACACATTCAAATATTATAAAAATTCTTGCTCAAGTTTATGTGCTTCAGAATATATTAGGCTATTGATCTATTGTCACTTTGTTAAGATGATGAGACTGCTAACCAACACGAATCTCCTCTTGACAAAGTTTTATGCAAAAGTCCTCCTTTTATCAAGAGCGCATAGACAGATACGTGCATGCACACACTTTCGGTTACAACATAATCTTCATCATCAAAGATAGATTTTGTTTGTGATGGTGTCCAGGCATTTAATGCTATAAAACTATTCCTTTGAAAGTATAAATATCAGCTGATTTATGTGTAAACAATGCCTAAGTATTCTCTTGTATTTGTAATTTCTTCACTTAAGTATTGTTAACGATGTCCCATGCTTATGTCTGCTTACTTTTCATAGGCTCAAGAGGTGCACAGGGAAGCAGAGGTTGCTGGATTCTGGAAGGGTATTGTTCCAACATTAATTATGGTCAGTCTATTAACTTAATCCAGATTGATCTAAACCCACGCCCAAACTTGATAATGGCATAATCTTAATTTGCTCACCTCTTCTCCTTTGCTTCCAAGCGTCAAGATCAGCAGGTATAAGCGGAGTCCCGGGCGGGCGCCGCCACGGGCGAGCGGCGAGTAGACAAGCGGAGCCGCGGGCGGGCGGAGCTGCAGGCGAGCGGAGTCCCGGGCGAGCGGAGTCGCGGGTGGGCGAGGTCGCGGGCGGGCGGAGTCCCGGGCAAGCGGAGTCGCAGGCGGGCGGAGCTGTGGGCGGGCGGATCTGCGAGCGGGCGGAGTCGCGGGCGGGCGGAGTCGAGGGCGAGCGGAGCTGCGGGCGGGCGGAGTCCCGGGCGGGCGAAGTCACAGGCGGGCGGAGCTGCGGGCGGGCGGATCTGCGAGTGGGCGGAGTCGCGGGCGCGGAGCTGCGGGCGGGCGGAGTCCCGGGCGGGCGAAGTCGCAGGCGGGCGGAGCTGTGGGTGGGCGGATCTGCGAGTGGGCGGAGTCGCGGGCGCGGACCTGCGAGCGGGCGGAGTCCCGGGCGGGCGAAGT
>CM026412.1:17354154-17378105 GCA_014858505.1 Corymbia citriodora subsp. variegata
GTTTCGAGCTTGCATCGGTAAATTTTTTTGTTTTGCGTTTTGTTTAATTCTGTCTTTATTTCTGACACAATTATACATTTTTTCCCTTAATTTTCACAGCACACAAAAATTGATAAGTAATTTACATATAATTCTCTTATATTTGAATAAACATTTTAAACCTTAACAAGAAAGTAAAAAAGTTCAGCTTTCTGAAAAGCACAAGCAAACAAGTCGTAAGAAGACTCAGCTAACTCCGAACATCGATATTACTTCCTTAAGTTATATTTTATTGTGTCATTTGTGAAAACAAACTATGCATATACTTACATCTATAAATAATAAGAAAGTTAGGTAAAATGGAGCTTAATGATTGAACCACATAATCACAATGTTCCATCTCCTCCCTTTCCCTTAACATTGAACAGACATATCACTTTACCATAAATTAGAAAAAAAGAAAGCTTAATCATCACATTTGATTCAGTTACGTCAACTTGCCTTCCTTATTTTCAGTTTACTTCGACTCGACTCCAGTAGGCCCCAGGCCAACCATGGAAATCAGAAACAAAAGCTCAATTTCACTGCACTCAACTAATATAATCTTGCTCGAAATGTACCACCGAATTTCCCATCAACCAGTCAACTTTTGGCGCTTAGGCCATTTCTTAATCCTTCAATCATATATCTGCAGATGGAAATTGATCCTCGCTTACATACCCGAACATTGTTTGTTGGCCCCTGTTAACGCATGTCAAATATTTTGTGATTTGCTATGAGAATTTTAGCAGACGTAGCTGAGATGAAAAGAAAAAGGAGCTCTTCTCCGGAAACTGGATCCACATGCCATGGTTCATCAAGAAATAAGTTCGAGGTGTTCTTGAGTTTTCGAGGGCCAGATATTCGCACTAGTTTCACAGATTTCCTCTATCATACCCTGCTTGATAAGGGTATCAGTGTTTTCATGGATAAGCAGGGAATTGATGTTGGTGAAGAGATCGGTCTTGAGATTTTCCAAGCCATCGATGACTCAAAAATCTGCATTCCTATCTTCTCCAAAGATTATGCCTCCAGTAGTTGGTGCCTGTACGAATTGGAACGCATGATGCAATGTCGAAAAACCAACAAACTAGAGATCTTGCCCATTTTTTATGACGTGGAACCCTCTGACGTGAAGCTTGAAACCAAAGTGTATAAGGATGCACTAACTATGCATAAAAAGGAACGTGGGGTTGAGATTGTGCAACGCTGGGAGGAGGCGCTCAAGGAAGTTACTAAAATCAAGGGATGGGACACCAAGAACATAGGGTATGTTAATTCACTCAACTCCATCTTCCCTTTTCTCTCTATTTCTTTTGCTTGAATGCAGCCTGTAGTTTGAAAGAGCACAATTATTTCTTTGATCTAGACCAAAAATTGTGTTGGATATCGCATGGAATTCTACACTCCATTGTCTCAAGAGTCTAGGATTACCTGCTTGACACAATCATTATAACCTATCATCCTAGATGAACATAACCAAAGAATCATGTTTTATTCTTTTGTTCACCGGGTCCAGCATCAACTTCGTAACTTCATGTTATTTTGATCTTGCATGCATACAAGTTTGCCACCGATCTTATAACTCATTTGACAACGTTTTGTGTTTTGACACAGCCAAGGAGAACTTGCTCATATGATTACTCGGAAAGTGTTGATTAAGCTTAAGGTGTCTTGTGTTCATATATTCAATCATTTAGTTGGAATGGACGAATCAGTGAATGAAGTAATAAATTTGCTAAATGTTGAATCCAAGGACATAAGGCTCATCGGTATTTGGGGAATGGGTGGAATAGGCAAGACAACTCTTGCAAAGGTTGTCTATGATAAACTATCTACTAATTTTGATAGTTGCAGCTTCATTTCAGATATTCGAGAAGCATCACAAGGTTTTGGTCTTTTAAATGTGCAAAGGCAATTAGTATCCGATATCGTTGGTGACATAGGAGTTGGACTTTCTAGCATTGATGATGGGAAGAATATGATCAAAATTCGATTTTGCAGAAAGAAAGTTCTTATTTTTCTCGATGATGTAGATCATACGAGACAACTCATGGCATTGGCAGCTAAGAAAGAATGGTTTGGTTTGGGAAGTAGAATAGTTGTTACCACGAGAGACAAAAGTGTTTTTGATCAATTCCTAGATCAATTTGAGCATTGCTTGATTTATAAAGTTAAGGAACTCAACAATCTCATAGCTCTTCAACTTTTTAGCAAGCATGCCTTTAGAAGCGACTCTCCTCCAAATGCATTCTTGAGTCTATCTGACGAAGTTATTGCACAAACCGGAGGGCTTCCTTTGGCTATAGAAGTGATTGGCTCATTTTTATGTGGAAAAAAAGAAGCAGTGTGGCAAGATACATTGAAAAAGATGAAATATTCTCAGCATGGGGATGTGAAGAAAAAGTTAATGTTGAGTTACAAGACTTTAGATCATCAGCAACAACAAATATTTCTTGATATTGCTTGCTTTCTATCAGGATATAATAAGAGTTATCCATATTACATGTGGGATGACTGTGGATATTTTCCGAATGAAGGGATTGAGGTTCTGCTTTTAATGTCCTTAGTGAAGATTGGAGAAGACAACTTACTATGGATGCATGATCAGCTTAAGGACTTAGGCAGGAGCATTGTGTACGAAGAAAATTGCAAAGACCCAACAAAGGGTTCTCGAGTGTGGTCAAATAGTTGCCAAGTGTGGTCGAATCAGCAAAGTGGTCCGGATATCGGCCAACAAAAGAAGGTATAAATCTAAGTGCACCCTCGTCTTCTTTTTTCATTGCAGAAATCTTCCTTGGATTGTTTTCCCTTTATTTTCTGCTCTATTTGGAACTCCTCAATTTAAACTGAATCTTTCTCAATTTAGGGAACCGGAACCGTTGCGGTGCAGTATCTTCCATTTAAGGTACATCCCCAAGTCCCTGTTTTGACATCAGAAGACTTAATCAAAGTGCCAAATATTAGGTTGCTCCAAATGACAGGTTGGGCTCTCTTTGGAGACTTTGGAAGTCTCTTTTCTGAATTGAGATGGCTTACTTGGGATGATTGTCCAGAAGAAATGCAGGCAACCAACTTTTGCCCAAAAAATCTAGTCATCCTTAAGCTACAAAGTTACAATATAGACAAACGTTGGGGTGGTTGGACTCAACTCAAGGTATGTGTGTGCAAATAACTTGGTATAACATGTTATAATTTCTTTCAGTAGCAACCTAAGTAACACCGATACTGACACAACACGACATACTATGATACGCGGACACGTCATTTCTAGAAAACAAAAAATTCCAATACGTTGTGGCATATTGTCTATTAAATGTATATTTTTATATATACATGATAAGTTATAATTTCAATTAATTTAATTTGATGCAAATCCACAAATAAATAAATATTAATAAAAATCTAGAATTAATTTGCACTAAAAATATTAAGTCGAAAATTTTAAAAATTGAAAATAAGGTTTAAGGCGCTTCTCCCTTGGTCCCATACATTTCAGGCTCATTGAATGGGCCTATGATTGGCCCATTCCTCCCCAAAACTACGACTTTAAAAACTCGAGCTCCTCCTCAATGTGGGGTGGATGTTATTTTCACGGGAGAAGAGCAAGACTCGGAGATGGATTGTGTGGAAGACCCGCGACTCTAAATCCTTCTTCCATTCGCCAAAAAAAAAAAACCCTTCTTCCTGGCCTTCGCCACCAGTAGACCCGTCAAATGGGTGGGTCGGGTCGGGTTTGGGTCGAGTCGAAAATGGTCTGACCCATATTGACTCGTTTAACCCGTTTTGACCCAAATTCATGTAATGTAAATCTAATGACCCATACCCGACCCAACCTACACCCGACCCGTATTGCTAAAAGCCATTATTATTGTAGAGAAACCCAAACTCACTTGAAGTTCTATGTTAAATGACCCACTCAACTCATATTTGACATATATTTAACTTTTACTTAACTCATATTTGACAAATATTTAATTTTCACTTGACCCATATTTGACCCATATTCAACTTTCACTTGACTCATATTTAGCTTTCACTTGACCTATATTTGACTCATTTAACTAAAAGTGAGTCATAATATGGGTTTATGACCCATTTTGACACCTCTAGCCACCAGGCACCATCCGTGGTGTTGTCCCCGGTGTCACTAGCCAGGACGCTCGCCTCAACTCCCCTATCCATCTCCCCCTCCTCTTTTTTTGGTCTCTCGCCCTCATCACTTATGCTAGGGCTCAGCTTGCATTACCTCCCCTTCTCATCAATCGTGATGATCGTCTCTTCTAGTTTTCTTCTTAAAAAGTAGTCTTGCCATTGATAATGAGACTCAAGATAGAAATAGAGTTTCCTCTCTCCCTTGTCTTTTTTTTCTTTTTAAATATTTTTAAATATTTATATTTTGACCTCTAATTTATTGAAAAAATTTAAAATTGCTGCGTGCGTGTTGATTTCGCATGTCAGGATTTTGGACTCATGCGTCACTATTATGTTAGGAGAGTTGACCATGTGTCGGATGTCCGACACCCGTTGACCCTGTGTCCGAGCATGTCAAAGCGTGTTAGACATTTGACACGAAAGCTCCTAGAGAGTGTCCATGCTTCTTACGTCACAACTCGGGTTGTAGATGGTCATTTTATTGATTTTTTTTATTTAAGTTTATTCACTTAATTCATTAAACAACTCTTGGCCTTGAAGAAGGCATATGACACCAATATCTCATTTCATAGGTGTGAAACTTTAACTGTTGAGTTTTCTATAGAAGGATATCAAATCAAACAATTCCTTTACATTATGTCATAGATGCGATTGAAAACATAATGCTACTTCTTGTATATTCCCGTTGAAGACACTTTGGTCAATGGAAAGACTATAACCCTCGACCACTTACTCGTTCATTCAATAATGTGTTCATAGATATTTTGTTGTGTTAATGGAGATAATTTAACTTGTGTAGATTTTTCAAGATTGCATTTTTCATTTTTATCTAATCAAAATTATCATTATTCATTTGATGAATGCTTCCTTAGTCAATATATTTGCTTATGTCTTGCAAAACTTCGATAAATTATACTCATCGGATATGTATGATCATTTAACAGGTGGCTATGAGATTGAAGGTCCTTAATCTATCACGATGCTACAAATTAAACATAGTTCCCGACCTCTCTGCATTTTTATCTTTAGAGATATTAATTTTAGAGCGGTGTCGCAAGCTTACGACACTTCCCAACTCAATTGGATTGTTGAAATATTTAGTTGAGTTGGATGTCTCATACACATGCATTGTAGAGTTGCCAAATACCATTGTCAATCTAAAGAGCTTAAAAGTGTTGAAGATGAACCAAAGTCATATGCAAAAGTTACCCGAGGCAATTGGGATGTTGGAGAGACTTGAAGAGATTCATGGAAAGAATTGCGAGTGCCTAAAAATGATTCCCGATGATATTGTGAGACTACATTCCTTGAAGTTTTTGGACTTAACAGAAACCCATTTGCGGAATGTACCAAAGCTTCCTCAGAATTTGGTAAGTTTATATCTGTCCTCAAGGGCTGCTGAAAAAGCTCTAGAGATCTCTAGTCTCGTGAGCGAAAGAAATCTGGAATTATCGTTTGATTCAAGTAATTATAATTCAATTTTTCCCATTGAATCATGCGCTGGCATCACATCTCCCTCCTTTAACACGTCTCCAAAAACAGCTCCAGACATCTCCATCCCATTTTATAGGTCGAAACTTTCAAGTATGACTAGCATAAGTTCATCATATTTGGGTTGCCTTTGCTGTCTAGAAGAACTTCAACTCACCCACTGTCAGAACCTGCACCGCATTGGAAAGCTTCCCTCTGGTTTGAGGAAATTTGTGGTTTCCAATTGCGATCTTCTTGAAGTTGTGGACTTTTCCAACTTATCTAACTTCAAGAATCTCAAGCACCTCGAGGTATGTTTCTGTCCGAAACTGATTGAGATTCAAGGTCTTGACAAACTGGAGTCACTAGAAACTCTTTGGATCCGATTCTGCCATTCCCTGCGAAGCTTACCCAATATATCCAACTTGAAGAAGCTGAGGAGGAGCAAGCTTGATTTTCTTTCAACATATAGGGTATGAGGAAAACAAGTAGCTCAAAGAGATGATGTCCCCCTCTAGCACTCGAAAGAGCTTGTAAGATCAACAAATCCTGAATTTTGAGGCTTGGAGGCATTGGTCATCAAAAAAAATAATTAGATATGGTCTCATTTCTCATACATGATGTAAAATCTCCCCAGAGTTCAGCCAAAAAGGAGATTAACGATCCAGAGAGTCTTTGATACCTTGATTCGAGAAGGGTAGCTTACAAATATGGTGTGCTAAAAGTGATAAGGGTACTTCTTATCAGTTGTTTGACGTAAAACACCTAATGAAATTTTATTTGATGTACGATGCATTTCCTCGGTACATCATTCTCGTAGGGAGTTTTATGATATGGCATCGAGTGACGGTACCGTTAGTTAGTCATTTCCTTAATTACAATTTCATGTCGTGTGGCCAACTCTTGTTTTTTAGTTATAAACTTTCCATTTTGGTTGGCATTTGTCATCAAAGAAATAATTAGTATACGGTCTCATTTACCATACATGATGTAAAATTTTCACGGAGCTCAGCCAAATAGGAGATTAACGATCCAAAGAGTCTTTCGTGCCTAGATTCGAGAAGGCTAGCTTACAAAAATGGTGTGTTAAAAGTGATGGGCGTACTTCTTATCAGGTGTTTGACGTAAAACGGTTATTGAAATTCTATTTGACGTACGACACACTTTCTTGGTTGATTGTTCTCGTAGCGAGATTTAGGATACCGCATTATTCTTTATTGACTTTCATTCTCACACAAAAATCTTCCTTTGGTGATTTTTGGTATTTCTTTTCTTAAAATTTACAAAATTAAAATTGAGGTAATATCATCTATCTTTATTGAAAATATGTAAATTCTATATCTCAAGTAATTGCATGTCACAATGTATGTTATGTTGATTTCTGTTTGACATAACTTACGTCAATATTAGTACAATAATTAAAACGGAATTACACTGGCTTACTCTATATAGGGGTGGTAACTTTTCAAATTCATAAAATCTCATTTAAAACAAATAAACAAACATTCCATATTGTTGCGAAGCTCTCAAAGCGGGGTCAGGGGAGATGGGTTTACTGGTAATGTTGAATTGGGGACAAACTATCCTTAATCGGCAGGGGTTCTCCAAACGTTTACCTTACATGACATTGAAATTTTCATTTTAGTTCGATTTATCCTACGAGAATATTATGTGAAGATGTCCCCACTAACCTATTAAGGTAGCTAGGAGCCAATTGAGACACGGAAGTATATTTCACTTACTATGTAATGAGAAGTATAGGGACTTGATTAGTTATCTAACTAAGGCCCTTTTGGTATCTAACCTTGATTATTTGTCATAAGTGTCTCATGCAATCTTTTTATCAAATTACAAGTCCTAAAGTTCTCGTCTACAAGTGTCCATGTATTTATTTATATTTTGTTTATTATGATCCTTAAATATAACCTAACCATTTAATTAAAACAAGCAAATCACAACATAAAAGGCAATACAAAAGACTCACAACAAATTCATCAAAGAAAGTAATAAAAGAAAAAGTAAAAGACAAGGTGCAGTAAATAACAAGATACAAGCTGTGCAAGGAATATAACATAGCTTTATTATTAAGTTTGGGATAACAACCCTTGTGAGCTAAATTCAAATCAAATCCAATTTTTTGTAAGAGATTAATTTACCTAAACCTAAACTAAACTAAGGGAAAACCATGAATTTTCCTAAGCCATGTGTGTGCTAACTAAATGAAGCTAAGTTAAATCTAATACTAAGGTTAAACAATTTAAACAAGGCCTATTATTCCAACCATCTCCCAATTTTTCATTTTTGGATTTTTATTATTCTTTTTATATTTTTTTTTATTTACCTCTTCCGCCCATAAATAGTCTATATGAATATATTTTCATTTTTTCCTTTTTTTATTTTATAATGTTATAATTTTGTTATTTACTCATACTTATTTACAAAAGAGGACACGGGCCCAGTTCATGGGCCCAGTTCTTATGTGAATTAAGGCCGAATCTTACAAGCTTGGACCATACAAACAAAATGGTTTAAAAGAATCAGGCCTCTTTTAATACAACCGAACTGAGCCCATTTCTCCGACCTAAAAAAACGAAGTTCATTTCTATCCTTCCATTTACGCTTAGGCTTGCACTCTCATCTTTTCTTCCTATTTCTTTTCAATTTCCATTTTAATTATTTTCTAGTTTTCATTTTATTTTTATCATTATTTCTCTTTTTTTTCTTTCTTCTTCTTTGGTTACTTCTTCGTTCCAGAACGCGAGAGACCCTTATAAACTACTTTAAACTTCCTTCATTGACAATTTCTTAGCTTCCACAGATGGAATATACGTAAGTAATCTTCATCCTTAACACTAAACCATCAATAACTTCACCGGAGAATCAGATTCACCGCCTTTATATGTAAATTCAAAAAGTTCCTTCGAAAGTTTCGAAGGAAGGTGGCTTTACGAAAGGCAGACAAAAATATAAAGGCGAGAAGAAAGACCTTACATGTTTTTGAGGGTAGCCAAGCCGGCCACATAAAATCCGAATGCCTTCAGCTCGAGAAAAAATTCGACAAATCAAGGAAAGGCACGAAAGCTTTAGGTAAACATGTGGTGAAACTAACAGTGAATCAAGTAAGGACGAAGCCGAAGCTGCCAATCCATGTCTGAGGGCCAACATTGTAAAAGCCGAGGTAAAAGCACTAAACTCGATTCTACACCGAATGAGGAGTCCCATGATGCATTTGATGAGTTGTATGAGAATGACTATTGTCGAATCCAATAGTCACTCAAGTCTATATCAGGGTTGCCTTCGTGGAATTCGACCTATATGTGCTACTAACTAAAGGTGGTCGGATCTAGGGTGGGTAGGTTTCAAACTTGGACCCTCTACCCAACTCTATTATAACCGGTTCCCCTTTTCTAAATGTTGTATCCTACCTAGTCTGCATTGGACCCTTTTCTATCCTGTTTTTCTAGTCCAATTTCAGGGTCTATCCTATTTTGCTGAAACCTATTTTGCAACCATCCAATATCTTTTACAGCTTTGAATTTCTCATTAATACCCGAGAAAACGGCAATATAATCCTCCTAATTTATATTGAAATATTAAGCATGTGTAATTAATAAGTTCATGAACTTTTTGACTAAACAAAAAATTAAGAATCCACAAAGCTAATTATCATAAACAAACATCATAAGACAAAGAAAAAATTCCTAACATTGCATAAGCATTAACAACAAACACGGATCTACGGTTGTTGCGATTGAGAGAGAGAGAGAGAGAGGGGGGGCAAGGTCAAAGATAGAGCGAGACGACTAGCACTTAAAGGTTTTCTTTTTTTTTTAACAATGGGTAAAAACTAATTCCAAAGCCGATTCCCAAAAATTAGAACTGGCTCTTGGACCGGTTAAATAGGAATTGGTTCCCAACCCTATTTTTTGGGTGGTCCGATTTGATTCTTGGATAAATCTAGTCCAGTTACACACCCCTATTGCTAAGAGCTAGAGTAAGCACACCAAGTTGATGCTCTACAAATACTAGATATTTAACTCCATGCTTAAATTGATTTTCTTCCCCTCGAGTTATTATCTCAATTAGAATGATAGTTCTTCATCATTTTTTCATGTTAATATATGAATTACCACATCATTGCATTATAGATACTTTTTCTACTATTTTGAAAAATCTAGCGATTTACCTCATCTATAAAGTAAAAGAATATAGTTCCAAGTACCTAGATGGACAAGGATGTATTTGTTGAGGTTATCTCAAATCGATTGTGGAAGGGACTAGTGATTGGTTTATAAATATGAGGAAAAGTCTCACCATTTAAACTAGTTTTTGTGGTGAGAAAGGTCTAAAGCCACCCAATATTGATATCAAAGCCTAGGTTTCTAACAAGTTTAGACTCAGTAATCATACGAAAAAATATCAGGTTATTGCGCCTTCAACCCAGGGAGGATGTGTGAGGGGAAGGTTGTTGAAATTGTCTTATATCGATTGTAAAAGAGGTTATTGGTCTCTTTATAAATATGAGAGAAGGTTTCACCATTTGAACTAGCTTTTGGGGCTGCAGAAGTCCAAGACCATCCCACAATATCATGATCTATACTATTAATAAATATGTACGCCAATCCGTATCAATTATTGAAGAGTGACTAGAACACCCGTTAAGCAACTTAAAAAAAGAAAAAAAACATGAACTTCGCGTTTTTGTTGTAACCGTGAAGTTTTATTTCTTTGATGACAATTTCCTCCAAGCCTCGAAATTCAGGATTTGCTGATTGGACAAGCTTTTTCAAGTGCTCTGAGTGAAAGATCATCTCTTTGAGCTTACTTGTTTTCCTCACAGCCGATATGACGAAAGTAAACCAGCGTCGCACTTCTTCAGCTTCTTCAAGTTGCATAGATCAGGTAAACCTCGCCCGGAACTGCAGCCTCCGATCTGAAGATTTTCTAGTGATTTCAGTCTGTCAAGACCTTGAATCTCAACCAGTTTCAGACAGTCCCACAGGGCAAAGTCCTCGAGATTTTTAAAGTATAAGTCAGGCGATGTATGAAGGAAGCGACACTCACTGATCCGCAAGAATCGTAGATTCTCCAGTTTTTCAAGACCGCTGAACTTGCTTGTCTCGCAGTAGCGCACTCTCGAGCTTTGCAACAATGTTAAATCTTCAAGGCCTCGAATATCAGAAATCCAACTCTGGAGAATTAGCTCCAACAAATTCTTCAAGTTGGAAAGGTGCGCCACTGGAAAACACAGGCTTGGGCCGTTACCTCGTGGAAGTTCTTATAGGCAGCAACGATGACCTAAAAATGCGCTTAAACTTGGAAGATCATCTGGGCCGTAAGTTGTTGTTCGTCCCGGGACCCGGTGGAATGAGTTCGGATCTGTCACCCAGACCTTCCCCGCTCGTCCCAGAACCGAGTTGGGCCCAACGTTGAATGGAGTCGGTCCATACTCATTGGGCTGGGCTAAAGTACTTTGGGCTGCTTCTCCTTAAGGTGAATTCTATTGGGCCCTGGACTGGCTTGATCAGCCCATGGGCCTTGAATCAGAAACCACTGGAGTGGCGGCCACTGGCAAGGGCCCAGAATCTGGACTAGAGCAGCAGCAGGATCAGTTGAATGTTGAGCAGCGGGTAGCTCATTTCCAGTTGGATTTGATCAGAGGCTCTACTTTCAGGCGAATTCAAATTCCCCTCCATCGTAGGGTTTTCTTCATTATTTGCCACGGTATTGTTGATAAGGACGCATGTGAATTCCTTCCGAGGCAATTCAAGGGAAAATGATGCGGAAACTAAGTCAGAAATATCTACTCTGATATCATGACAGAAAAGCAAACAGAAATATAGCAAAATTTGTATTGTATTTGTCTGTCTTGTAACAGGTACATTTGAGCCATTTATTCTGCTACGAAGTATAAATCAGGAAATAATATACAAGATTCTAATTTTCTATTTATACAAAGCAAATCACAAATTGTCTGAACCCAATTGATCCTTGGTATCACAATCAGGATCATTCATGATGTCCGCTCATATTTCCAACAGAAATTTTTTGAACGAGATGAATGCATTCCTACAATCCCCGCCTGAGCATAATCGAATCTCACAAGACAACATCCCTAATTCCTCTCTCAGATAATTCATCGAACATTGTCTGTGCATCGTCTAACACGAGGCACGGTCCGTACATCGATGCCCCCACATTGCACACCAATACACTACTCTTGAACCAATTAGCACAAACAATCCGTATGGACTGAGTAAACGATAAATCTCGTTCACAGCAGTGGACTCAACTATAATACATTAAGGAAGTACGATGAAAAGGCAGCAAAACAGAGCATAAAAATCAAAAGGCATATCTACAATGAATCGAAGTCACATCTAGAGTTTAGTAGGGAAAGAAACGACCTAGTCAGTGTGATTGTTAATTAACATATTTCATCATCGCCTGAACATCGTGAGGAATGGGCATATCGTGAAGATATCTCTAGATGTATCTTCCTCTAATTGTGGTTTCAGAATAATCTTATTCTCTGTTTCTCTCTCGCGCTCTCTCCTCTTTCTTTTTTAATCTGCACTGGAGGAAGGAAGAGTGGCAGCTGGAGAAGGCAAGAAATGCGACGGCAAAGCTGAAGAACTGGAGACACAGCAGCGGGATGAAGGGGACGCGGTTTTTCTGTCGAGTCAAAAAGAAAACAGAGGTGTCTTGCGGGCCCTCTAATTGCGGCCGGAGAGGGGAAAGGGGAAAAAGAGGGAGAACCTTCCTTCTTCCATCACACCCAGCTTGAAGAAGACTTCTCCATGGCCAACTAGAACCTCCAGAAGAAAGCCTTCTTTCATTGTTTTCTCCTGTGATGCAGCTGGAAAGAGATCCAGGAGAGAGAAGCTCGCTGATGATGCAGGAATGAAGTTTATTTTGGACTCTTAATCTTGTCGGAAAAAGAAGAGGGCAAAAGCAATCAAAAACCTCGGAGCAATGTTCATTACGACAAATTTACTTTAATACAAATGTGACATATTTTTCTTCCATCAATAAAAATTGTTAAAAATATACTCGTATAGTAAATATTATTGATATGTGGCTCACATAATTTAAATGAAATAAAAATGACAATATTGTAACTGAAAAATCATCTTCTAAAATTTTGATGATGGGTAAATGTGTCCCATAAATATAAGTTCAAAATTTTTTATATCACAAAAGGTAAATGTATCACAGATGACATAATTTGTAATTATTTATGTCACAAAAAAATAATTTGGGATATTTAGCTGCATTTTCTTCAAAAATAAATCTATCTCGGATCCTTTCATGCTATATATCTAAAAGGAATCTTCCATTAAATTCATTCTTGAATTCCGAATTTGCCCTTTTTTTTTTTTACTTTATGTGATGTTTTCCCACTCCTCTTCTTTGGTTAGTACCTTCTAAACTTTAAAATTATTTATACGGCTTTACATCATAAATTTTTAATTTATATAATTTTTTGAATTATTTTGGTAAATAAAGAAATTAAAAAAACGTAGGGGTCCTTAAAGAAAATATAGCCTTGATAGGAATCTTGTAAATACATAATCCTAAAAAGGCAAAAGGACAATTATCCTATATGCAAACAAGAAACTGTTTTTGACAACATAATATCTTATAATCCATTTCATTCGTTTCCAGAGTTTGACCTTTACAAAACCCTATTGGTTATTTCTGTGTCATGTCCACTTGTTTCTCAGTTTTTTTTTTTTTTGGTCATACTACTTGTTTCTCAGTTGACTTATATTTATTTGCACCAGTAATTTATGCATCTATCATATTAAATCCTTCATGATTTTTTTTTCTAAAAATAAGTTGATGATATTGTGAGAAAATGGAAAAGAAAAATCTTCACTGCTTTCTTAATTTACCCCATATTCTCCCCATCAATAAATATCTATAACACAATGTCTTTGTCAATAATTCTTAGTTGATTCACTTATATTTAAAATATCACGTTATTAAAGTGTCGTATAAACATTAAAACCTTAAAAAGATATTATTACAGATAAGAAAACAAATTTCCCTCGAGAATTGAGATCCTTTCAAATTATGAGTGTAATTTATTGCAATGATAGGTTGACACATAGACAAGGCGCCTTTGAGCGGAGCATATCTATTTCATTATTTTCCTCTCTCGTTTCCCTTTTCTCACCATAACACTCTTTAACGGATTCTATTAGGAACAATGATCAAAGAGATGATTTTCTCCCTCTTTTATTCCCCTTCTTTCTTTATGTTGCTTCGGTACTTTCTTGCATGTTATGGTTGGGGTGGCTGTGCCAAGTTCTTTTATTTTATTTTATTTTATTTTTCTCTTTTTTACATCCATACTGCGCTTTGATGAGGATGCACTGCATCGGCTATGTACTACATCGAACACTGTTTCCCTAAGTTACTAGGGACATAAATTAATCCAAACGCCTTCACGTGGAGGGCAACAAGACTAAGATTAAAAACTTCAAGAGACCATTTAAGCTACGGCTCATGATTCTTCTAAAAAGGCTTATTTTCATGATTATAGTGCATAGCGTATAGGTGAGTATTATTAATATTCCTTAAGGATGGAAGGAAATTCCCACAATAAGTTGATGGGCTTACTCGAGTCCTCGAAATCATGAGCTTGAGATTAGAAATGCAAAGGTTAAACTTAGCATGCTGACTTTGCTCTCCGCCAGAAGGTATGGATGGAAGCCAGAAGCGCTTGGAATAGGAAAGCCAATCTAAGATCTTGTTGTTTTGTTGGGGCTACATGAATGATTGCTTGCTTTCCAAGACATCAAAGAACATAAATCTCTACTCTCGTCGTTTTATACTATAATTTGTGCAAAATTTGCCGGTATTTCCCTTCTTCTTTTTTGTGGGAACCTGTATATCCCATGTTGAATTTATATTATATGTTACATTGATTTAAGTGTACTTAATTGTACATAAAATGAAAAAAAGATTAAATCATGAAAATCTAAAACTAATACACATGACAAATTTACTATAAAAAATCCCAAATTAGTATACATGTGACAAATCTATCTTTCGTTAGTTTTCATTAAATTTTTCCATCAAATTATTCAGTTAGATAACACGTGACAGTTGACGAATGCAGTGATTTGTGACTTTTTTGTGATATTAATCTAATTTAATAGAGACTAATGAAGGGTGATTTTGTTATAAATGTACCAGTTTTGGGTTTCGATGTATCTATTTGGGGTTTTTGATGGTCAAAATATTAGTATAATGTAAATTTTTCACAAGTTTACCTTAGGGTTTCCAGAGTTAGTATTATGAAAAATTTCAAACTAGTAAACTTATAACAATTTTACCCAAAACTAATTTTTTTTATTATTAAAAACTTCAAATTAGTACACTTATGACAAATTTACCCCAAATAACTACAAAGAACCCCAAACTGCTACATTTTTGATAAATTTACCCCAAACTAATTTTTTAACTGTCAAAAACCTCAAACTAGTACATTTGTAACAAATATACTCTTCGTTAAATTGGATTAATACCACAAAATTTATACTACTGTAACAAATGGAGAGTAAAATCCAAAACTATCATGTTTCATACAATTTAGTAATTTGATAGTAAAATTTAATGAAAAATAATATATGAGAAATTTGTCATAAATGTATTAGTTTAGGGTAAATTTATTAAAAGTGTATCAATTTGAGATTTTTTGTGATCAAAAAATTAGTTTGGGATAAATTTATTATCTGTGTACAAATTTTAGGTTTTTTGTGGTATTTTTTTTTTTTTTAGGTTTTTCGTGGTATTAAACTAAATAACAATGAAGAATATCTTTCTTTTTTTCTTAATTGTAAA
Organism: Corymbia citriodora subsp. variegata; assembly: GCA_014858505.1. Taxonomy (NCBI): domain Eukaryota; kingdom Viridiplantae; phylum Streptophyta; class Magnoliopsida; order Myrtales; family Myrtaceae; genus Corymbia; species Corymbia citriodora. The sequence continues at coordinate 17,369,653 of CM026412.1, forward strand.
AGCAAACGCAAATGATTATTTTGCAAAACAGGAGAGAGAGAGGGGGAGAGGGAGACCAATTAAAGTTAATGGTTAAAGATGATCAAATTTTCAACTGTAAGTTCAATGAGATGAGAGGAGCTTAATCTCTCACCTCCTTAACTCGCTCCATGAATTGAGGCGTGCGTGCTGATGCTGTCTTGAATCTTGATCCCATTTTCGGACGTAGAGACCCGATTCCCCATCACGTATTCAGTTCGGACTCGTTCAAAGAGCTTAGGTAGTGGCGAAGGAAATACTGAGGAAAACCCCACCACCTGCAGCGCAGACAGCGCAAAAGCGAAATCTTAGATGAAGATCTCGACACGCAAAACTCACTGCGTTTGACCCACATCACAGAGAATCCAAGCAAGTCTCTCTCTCTCTCTCTCTCTCTCTCTCTGTGCCACCATCTTGCTTTCATCACAGCGATCCCTGATCAGTACCCTTTTGGGTTCCCGAGGAGCTGGTTCATGGCGGGCAGTGGGGTGTTTGCAGAAATCAGAGATGGTGATGGGGTGTTCCGCTACTACTCCGACGGCGAATGGAAGGCTTCGGCTTCCGGAAAGTCCGTGCCCATCATCAACCCCACGACTAGAAGCACTCACTTCAAGGTCCAAGGTACCCGCTTCTGAACTCCGATGGTTCTTCTGTTAGTCTCGCTCAATTTGTCAACTTTTGATTAGTTTAGCTAGTTTGAATTGTTTTCTGTTGGTTTACGAATTCCAATAGCCTGTACACAAGAGGAGGTGAACAAGATCATAGAATCAGCAAAGGCTGCGCAGAAATTATGGGCCAAGACTCCTCTGTGGAAGAGAGCTGAGCTGCTCCACAGAGCAGCGGCGATCTTGAAGGAGCACAAGGCTCCGATCGCCGAGTGCCTCGTCAAGGAGATCGCTAAACCGGCCAAGGATGCTGTCACCGAAGTATGTTTCCCACTTCATGAATTTTAGCTTTGGAAATGAAATTTGGAATCACAGCTCTTGCTGGTAAATTTGGAAAGTTGTAATCTCTGTTAGATGCTTCTCTTGTGTTTGAATTTGGAAGCATCGGGCACTGATAACTTCTACTTGTTTTGCCTTGTAATGATATGAATTTGAAGGTGGTGAGATCTGGGGATTTGATATCGTATTGCGCAGAGGAAGGGGTGAGGATTCTTGGAGAGGGGAAGTTTCTGGTGTCCGACAGCTTCCCAGGGAATGAGAGGACCAAGTACTGTCTCACTTCTAAGGTAAATTTGCACTTTTCTCGATTGGTTTTACAAATGTCCCTGTGGTGTCTGACCTATTCTCTCTTAGTTTGCCCGTGATTCTACAACTCAACTCTGTGGTTTGCTTTTGCGGTCCTTTTATCTCTGCCTAGGTAGGCACTTCGCATGTTTTTCTTAATGTTCTGATGGACTTGTTTATGCCCCGTGCACTCTGCCCATAGGAAACATAAGATGGATTAGAATTATTTATATACATTTCATTGACTTTCTGCCAGAGAAAAAAAATGAGGAAAAATTAAGCTGTGGATGTGGGAACATTTCTAATTTCCTGCACACCTCATGCTGGGTATATTCCATTCCATATGCCATTTTTATTACCTTCCTTTTTCGTGTCTTCATCTACAGAGTCCTATGTCTCTTTCATAAGCACAGATCAGGCTGGGTAAATATTTTTGCCATACATGAACTTGATGGGTGTGGATAGTTTGGGTCCATGAAATTTGATTAACTCTCATATTTTTTTCCTGGGGTACTGAAGATACTATGATCTACGAATTAATTGAACATGGGACCATTTGATAGCTGATGGGTACAAAAGGGTCTATACTGAATTATGCCATGCCTTTCGTCTAAACTAAAGTATACTAAAAATGTGTCAGGAGAGGTTCTTCACATCTCATCCTAATACATTAAAAAAGTTGTCAGATTACATGTGTTAAACGTATGTAGTTAGCGGTATTGAAGATAACTTTAGGAAATCAATTTTTTTTAGAAATAAACTTCAGCAAATCATGTTGCTAAAGCAAACTAATATTGGCAATAGATGGATGATCCATAGTCTGGATTCAAACGCTACAATCTAATGGAATATCCAGTAAGTGGAAATATCTCATTGATACCATGTTTCACCTGTCACAGACTGGAATCAATGTCGTTGAAGCAATAGTAATTGGACTTAGTATTCATGCAGGTCATACTAATCAATCATGTATAGTTCCTATAGAATCAGATTTCTCCTGACAATAGCATCCAGCTCAATTATGTGTCAAATAAGGAGTGCATGTTGTGATAATTAGTTGTTTGCTTAGACAAAATGGTGGTTATTTTTTTTTTGTCCTTTTCTTTTGTGATTTTTTTGTTTGTGTCACCTGATAGACTTGTTTTGCTCCTGACAAACAAAATGATAGTTTCACGAGAAGTGGCACCAAGTAGTCTCCAGTCTGCATGTATACAGCTGATGTAGTTATTGAGGCCAACTTAACATGAAAAACGCACTATATCACATAATTTATTTCTTGTCTGAATTTTGCCGTATCTCTCAACAACAAACAGTCCCTAATTTTAGGTCATTAATTAAAAGTTGATGGAAGTTTTGAGCCAAAGGACACTAAAACAGCATACAGCATTGCCGAGAAGACACTTGAGTGCAGGGGCTCCATTTGTGCACGGATAGGAGGTTTTTATATGTCCGTTTAGATCAAGTAGTGTTTTCAAAATCTCACCAACTGGGTCGGTGTCAAAACTGATAGAAGATCAAACCTGTATCTGGTTTAACAATGATGCAAAGGAAGGATCTAGATCTATAGTTAGGTCATATGTTATAGCAAACCATGGTAATTTTATGTACTTTTGTGTTTCTGAGAAATGAAGTGTTTCAGAGATTTGACTCTCCTTAGCTTTGCAGATTCCGCTGGGGGTTGTTCTGGCTATCCCTCCTTTCAACTACCCAGTCAATCTCGCTGTTTCTAAGATTGCTCCTGCACTTATTGCTGGAAACTCAATAGTTCTGAAGCCACCAACCCAGGTCGGTTTATGCTGAGGATCAATCTTGATTGCTCTCCTCTGTTTCATCTCATACTATTTGAGGTGGATTGTCTGTCCACCAACTGTCCATATAGACCAACATGCGGAATGAACTTATGCCTGTATACTTAGGGTGCCGTTGCTGCACTTCACATGGTGCATTGCTTTCACTTGGCTGGCTTCCCAAGAGGACTTATCAGTTGTGTAACGGGAAAAGGTTCTGAGATTGGTGACTTCCTCACAATGCATCCTGGTATCAGTTGCATCAGGTGATTCTTTCTACATCATTGCATCATGTGCCAAGGTTCCTTGAATTTCTCAGCATGAACTTCACCTTCAGAGACATATTTTGCAAAGTTACTTCTCGTTGGAATGTGGGGGAAGATTCGTTTCTATCCCTCAAATTCGTCCAAATCAAAATGCTTTATGAGGGAATGCAACTCTCTTCAAGCTTGAGATCTATCATGTACCTGTCTTTAGGCATATTGCAGTTGCGTGATCTGACGGTGCAACCCTTCTTCTCAGTTTCACAGGTGGGGACACGGGAGTAGCCATCTCCAAAAAGGCAGGCATGATCCCGCTTCAGATGGAACTGGGTGGAAAAGATGCTTGTATAATTTTAGAAGATGCTGATGTAGATTTGGCTGCGGCTAATGTTGTTAAGGGAGGCTTCTCTTATAGGTAATCTTTTTGCTATTATTTTCTAATGGGTAATTTGAAACCAAGAGTGAGTTTCTCTTCTCAGCTATCACCACATGCTTAAACTTCCAGTCGAGATTATAAATTCTAGATCAATGCAGTAGAATATACTGAATCTTTTGTTTATCTAACTAGATTAATGTTGCTTTAGTTGCATTTGCTGCCAAAGGAGATATCTTGACATTATATATTTTATAATCAGTGGTCAAAGGTGCACTGCAGTGAAAGTTGTCTTGGTTATGGAATCCGTAGCTGATAAACTTGTCGAGAAAGTGAATGCTAAAGTGCAGAAGTTGACCGTAGGAGCTCCTGAGGATGACTGCGATATAACTCCAGTTGTTACGGAGTCTTCTGCCAACTTCATTGAAGGGTTGGTGATGGATGCCAAGCAGAAAGGAGCGACATTTTGTCAAGAGTACAGGAGGGAGGGTAACCTCATCTGGCCTCTATTATTGGATCATGTTCAACCCGACATGAGGATAGCGTGGGAGGAGCCATTTGGTCCAGTTTTGCCAGTCATCCGAATAAACTCTGTTGAAGAAGGAATTCACCATTGTAATGCTAGCAACTTCGGTCTTCAGGTTTGACACTTGTTCTTACCCTTATTATTATCGCTGACAGATTGACCCATGGTGTGATGTAGGTGTATTCTCATCAGCCATACTTCTCTTCTGTACAGAGTATATAAAATAGATTATGCAGAATCAGAATAACCTCCGCTGACTGACAAATGCCTGTTTTCTGCCCAATGTGCATGTGTTTACAGGGGTGTGTCTTCACAAGAGACATTAACAAGGCGATACTCATTAGTGATGCAATGGAGACGGGAACTGTTCAGATAAATTCTGCCCCAGCTCGAGGACCCGATCACTTTCCTTTCCAGGTAATATTCATTCCATGTCCAACCAGGTCATTAGTAACGAGTGCAATGTCATGGAATATTAATAAGCAAGGACGGAACACCTTTACCGGGTCATTTGGGCAACGGAAAGTTTGGATGAACTGAACATCAACTTGGGTGCGAAATTCTTACTTTATAGCGCATCTTTGAGGATCTAATCACCAACGGAACCGACCCTGTTAGTGTCGATCTGGTGAAGAATCTAGTATAAACGTTTAGTTTGTGTGTGTGAAATTCCAGTCTTCTTAAAAGATGTCCAATGTTGCGGCAGGGCTTGAAGGACAGCGGAATTGGTTCCCAAGGCATTACCAACAGCATCAGTATGATGACGAAGATCAAGACCACCGTTATCAATTTGCCCGCACCTTCGTACACAATGGGCTAATCAGTCGCCACTCACGGGTCGGAGCAGGTGGCGCTAATTGCCTTTGCACTTTGATGTTTCACCAGCCATCGCAGTTGAGTTCTTCGACGCATTTATGCCGGTGTCATATATAGACATGCCTAGAAAGTGAGCATAATAAAGTCTTCAATGACTGCAGTGTAAATACGTCGGCGGCTCCTCGACGATATCCATCATTCGAGCCTGTAAACATATCAGTAATCACGGTGAATATTATTAGTACTCACTGCGATATCGTGTAACATACTTATGACAAAATGACAGAGATGACATTTTCCAAGGTCATTTATGGAGGTTGTTTTTTCGGTTTTTTCGAAAACATGAATGATAATATCGACACTTGAAGAAATCTCAGTCGAAAGGTCCAACGGAGGAACATTCAAACAACGTAAATCCCAAAAAGTTTTGGGGCTTGGGCTACCTAGGAAGAGGGTTGGGAATTCATTTTATGGACCTGAGCCGCCCAATCAGATGCACGGTTTGCGGACCGACCACAATGGGCCCAAGGGACATTTTCAAGAACCCAGCATGATTTGGGCCTCTTCCATTACGGTCGTTATTCCCCACGGCAGAAGGGGCAGTCATTTATATTGGGCCAAAGAGACATTTTCAAGAACCCAGCATGATCTTGGCCTCTTCCACTACGGTCATTATTCCCCACGGCAGAAGCGGTAGTCATTTATATAGGTTGTTAAAATCTCATAATTTAAGAGAAAATTTTCTAAAAAGTCATAAATCTACTAAAATTTTGTTAATTCAGTCATAAATCTTTTCATTTTGTTAATTAAGCTCTAAAATTTTATGTTTCGCCAATTAAGTCCATCCGGCAAATTTTAGTTGGAAATAGTTGATATAAACGTCAGTCATCCTATATAGGGTACTCGGCACAAATGTGGATAAATTTTTTTAATAGTATTTAAATATTTTTATTTTATTTTTCTTTCTTTTTCCTTTGTCAGTCACCGGGCCTAGGCAACTGACGATTAGCCAAAGGCAACAAACAGCGAGGTTCACCCTTACCTGCCTTAGGCGAGGTCACCCTCGTTAGCTGACCTATCAGCCTCACCAACTTCAAGTGAGGATTGACCTCAATGGATCTAGCGACTAGCAAGGTCAAGCCTTAGCCAAAGCTAGTAAGAATAGTCCTTGCAAGGTTCCGCCGATTTGCATCAATTGCCATTTGAGAAAGAAGGTTTGAGTTTTTCGTTTTCGGGAGAAGAAAATTGGGTTTTGGGGTATGATTTTTGCGACTCACATTAGTCGCTATTTGAGAGCTTTGGGGATAACGCTCCAGATCAAGCAAATTGCTCTCTCGCTCTCCAACTCCGCTTGCTTTCTTCGACCGTCGAGGTACCTTCAACCCCTTGCTAGTAGCAAGGTTGGCCCTTGCAAACCTTTGGTGAGGGCAACCCTCGCCCGAGGTCGCCCTTTGTCAGTTGTTGCCTTTTGGCTGGTCATTAGCCATCGTCCAAGCCCAGCTATCGAAAGAGGAAAAAGAAAAACAAAAGAAAGAAGAAATTAAACATAACAAATTAATAAAAAGATCGAAAAATATTGAAATAGTATTAAATTATTCATATTAGTGTTGGTCATGTCACATAAGACAGCCAGTATTTACATTAGCAATTTATGGTCGAAATTGACCAGATGGATTCAATTGGCAAAACGTATTAAGATTGACTCAATTGACAAAATTAAAAAAATTATGACTAAATTAACAAAAGTGCAATAAATTTAAGATTTTTTGAATAATTTTCTCCATGATTTAATTTTTTTTTTTATGATACGATTTTACGAACCCTAGCAAGTGTACTTAAAATCCCAATTTTAACATACCTGATGATGAATTTGATAGACTACGATGCAATTGTCCACCTTTCATGAGATAGCCACGGAGGATTTTGGGGAGAGAGAATTAGTTCCTGATAATCAATAGTAGTTCTTCCACAATTTTTTTTTCCGGATCATTCGTGATTGTTCAATAATTCTTTTGTCGTCAAAACAATTTTAGGGGAAGATCTCTTTCAAACATATTTTTCTCAAAATAATTACTTGTCTATGCTATTCCATCTTTCGATCTTTCTAAGACTGGTACCCGAGTAATAAATTATTTATAAACAAATAAATTTTATCCACGAATCTAACGTATTAATAATGTTTTAAATTTTGAATTTTCAAATAAAGAATAAGTCCAATCCATAATCCTTATTTTTGTCGAATACATATCACAATGCTTGCTCAGGACCGAGCAGAGCTAGGAATAACTAGTTATAATCTAACTGCCCGATTAATTGAAAGTCAACTCTGGTATGTAAGAATTGCGACGAGGATCATGTACGATGTATCGCTTACTAAGGAAAACTCGTAAAACAATTGAGGTCGTGATTCATACGCGTTCGCATTAGATCACAAAGCAATTGTATATTGACATAATGGTCCGCCACTAACTAAAAATGGTGCTATTAATGAGTGACTTCAGGACTCTTATTAAAAATGGTAAAGAATGTATGATTTTTTAGTAGATTGATTACAGAAAATAAGAGAAAAGTAGGGCAATGAAAACCATATATTTTTCTTAACAAATGTCTCGAGATGCTAACTAAATAATTATCCTTCAAAGGCAGGTCAGTCGCATGGATTGTTGAAAATGTATGAGAGTCATAGTCATACAAAAAATCAAGAAATTTTGGGACAAATATATTTATTTTCATCTAAGTGACTGAATATGTGGAGTTGGTTTCTAAGTAGGTCCGTCTTCATTGCAATTTAGGTTTTTTATGCTCTACTAAGGTCAATTTGATTTTTCAAAAAATTTAACGGGGTCAAAACATAAAAGCTAGTAGGTCGCATTGACTTATGCCTAAAATATAAATAGGTACAAACAAATAAGTTTGCAATTTAAATGGGACCAATTGCCCCTACTCCTTTAGACATGGCCTTGCCACTTCTTCATATCTCATATTGTTTTATAAAAAAAAAAAAAATCCTTTCGGAACTTACAAGTATTAGAACTTATTACCAACTTTATTGGGATAGTTTATAGCATGCTACTATTTATAGGAAGTCTATTTATGTAGCAGATTCTTTCGGGACAACTGCAAAACTCATCCTCAGTTTTGCTCTTCATATAAAAATTCTTACTATAATTCAAAACTACATTTTTCATTTCCCAACTTAAAGAACGCCTATTTGTCAAATGCTCCCCAAAATGAGCAAAATTATCCAAAAAGTCATAAATCCACCACACTTTTACTAATTTAATTATAAACTTTTTAATTGTGCAAATTTCATGTTTTACCAATTAAGTCTATTTGGCCAATTTTGGCCAAAAATTGTTGGCGTGGACAATAACCATCTTATGTGATATGGTCAACACTGAAATTGATAATTTTAATAATATTTTGATATTTTTTTCATTT
>CM026412.1:18001920-18127742 GCA_014858505.1 Corymbia citriodora subsp. variegata
CCCCCCCCCTTTTTTAATAAAATCAATTTTATAATAATAGATATTTTTAATTATTTAATATTATTTAATTAAGGGAAAATTTCAAAAAAGGACCCAAAGTGAGCATCTTTTCTCAAATAAGGACCTAAAGTAATTGTTGTCTCAAATTAGGACCCGAAGTGGTTAAACCAGTCCCAAATAAGGACCTCAAATCGCCGGCCAGCTAAATGTTCACTGACTGGCAAGCGTGTGGCATTTCCGATGGCCGAAATAAGAGCAATTTTGTCAAAAAAATATTGATTGAAATTAACAAATCCTAAAAATAAAACCCCCAAACTCTTCACATTCTCCTATTTTCTTCTTATGCTCTTCATTTTCTCCGTTCTCTGTCTTCTCTCACTTGGAGCACCCAATTTTTTTATTAATGGAGCATGAAAGCACAACAAGAAACCCCTACCTTCGTTTTTTCACATTTTCTTCCTTTCTTTTTTGTCTTCATTTCTTTCCAACAAAGAAGACAAATTTCAAGTAAAGCCACTTCTTCGTTATTCAAACACTCGTATATAATACGAGAGCCTCGATTTTTCATCATCTTTTCTCAACCAAGAGACGGAGAACATCTTGATGTCAAAGACCCACATCTTGGGCATAATTTGAATCCACTTCCACGGAGAGAGAGCGACAGAGAGAGTCAAGGGGGTGCTGGCACGTTTGTTTGGAATTCAAGAGCCAATGATCTTGCTCCATTAACAAAGATTTTGGGTTCTCAAAGCAAGAGGGGACAAGAAACCTAGAAGATGAAGTGCAGAAGAAGAAAAACACAAAGAAGAATTTGGGGGTTTTGTTGTTAGAGTTTGTTAAAATCTATCAATATTTTTTTTTGACAAAATTGCCCTTATTCTGGCCATCCGAATTGCCACACGCTTGCCAGCCGGTGAATATTTAGCTATTTGGCAATTTAAGGTCCTTATTTGAGACTTGTTTAGTTACTTGGGGTACTCATTTGAGACAACGGCCACTTTGGATCCTTATTTGAGAAAATAAGCTTATTTTGGGTCCTTTTTTGAAATTTTCCCTTTAATTAATAATTTTTAAAATCCACGTCATCCAAAACGATGTCGTTTTGGCTTATTTTTCGCCGATTCAATTTCTAGCGAGCCACGCAGGCAAGAAAATTAATAAAAAATTGCCACATATGATTTCCGGCAGGGTTCCGACGACCTGACACTGAAATGATCCATTTTTAAAAAAAAAAGTGGTACTTAAGTGTACATTTTGTAACTTTTGGCACTTAAGTATCTCTCCGTATCAACTTTTGGCACTTAAGTATCTCTCTGTACCAACTTTTGGCACTCCCGCTGTACTTATGCCGTGCAACATTTCAAGTATTTAAAAGTAATAATCTAGCTCAAACCCACTCCTCCATGGTGACCTTTAATCTTGTTCTCATGATTCATCTTGTTATATAGAGCTTATTTTGTTTTGAAACTACATGGGATTTGTCTTGATTTGCAGTTGGATTGCGTGATTTCTCTCTTCTATTCTGTGAAAATAAATGAAATGTTACTTTAAAAAAAAGTTATTATCAGAATAAATTAGTAATTTTGGAATCAAGAAACCAGAGTTTAGGATTCTAAAATTGCTAAAATTGTTGATAGATTGGAGATTGGTCAAGTAAACTCATCATCATTATAGCATTGGATGAATATCGGAGTAAAATCTGAATATCTCAGGCCTAACTCAAAGCCGAACCAACGTACCAATGAATCTTAATTTCTTGAAATTGAGGAATGACCGGAGTCCTCTAACTTGTGATCAACGAAGATCCATCATCTTTCGTCTCCCCTATGTCGCCAGCTTCAAGCCCTCGTATAACTCAACCCCAAGTTCACTCGGCGAGGCAATTCAACGAGTCACCCATTCACATGAAGAGTTTAAAAGTAAGTTAAATGAGTTGATATGTGTTTTTTCATGTCAAGTTAAATATGGATGCATTTTAGTAATATGGTTGTGGTTGAGTCACTAAAATTGCATTGTATGTAAATGGGTCAATATAAATCGGACCATTTTTCGATCCAACCCAAACCCAAACCAACCCGACCTACTCGTTCGGTTGGTCCATGTCCTCTTAGCAAAGTTCAAGGAAGAATGGATTCGAGATGAAAGAAAGTTTATGTGCGTTTGTTAATATTTCTATTTCTAAAAATAATTTTTTTGAGAAATAGTTCTTTTCAATTTCTACTCTCTGAAACAATTTTTGAGTAAACAACATGTTTAGTAACTACATAAATTTCTATTCTTGGAATAGAAATAGGACATGAATGCATTTGGTATTGATTCAAAGAAGTTCTATTCTTCTTCTTTTTTCTTGATGATGGCGGCAATTGATGGTGGCTGGAGATGGTCGGCGACCAATGGCGGGTGGATAGCAACGGCGACGAATAGCGGTGACCAAGAAACACTCATTCTAGAAATTATTTCTGGGACAAGAAGCTACTTTTTCTACTTTTTGTTTTTATTCCTAATCTATTTCCTGAAACAACTTCTATTCTTAAGAATAGAAACACTAGTGGACATTACCAAATAAATTTTTGTTTTTTCTAATCCAAGGAATAAAGGAACAAAATAACAGAAAAATTGGCAAGTTACCAAATGCACCCTTAAACTCTATGATTGCAGTGGACAATGGATGCTAGACAAATCGTGTGGGATAAGGGTACTTCCATAATTTTGATACCATTCCCAAAGTTTTTTCCACGCATAGTGACGCGACTTCCTTGCCAGCTCACTCGCCAAAAAGTAGGGGTGATGAGGTTCAGGATAGGCAAGGTCTAGAACTATAACTTGTACCCGATCCTATTGTAACCAATTTCGCTTTATTGGATCAAGTACCCTACCCTGTTTGCACTAGACCCTTTTTTAGACCCAACCCTATTTTTCCAATCCAGGAATAGGGTTTACCTTATTTTCTATTGGAGCATGTTTTGGTTAGTGGTCCCACAACGATGAGCGGTAGCGGGCTTGGCGGTGGTCTAAGTTTGGTTATGGTGGTTGAACAACGAGCAGAGGCAATGAGCAACAAGTAACAATTGATGACAGCAAGCAGCATCAATCATCAGGGCTGAAAAGACGCTCACATTTGAATAGAACCCACTCGCTTTAGCTCAATCTGCCTCCTCCTCCTACCTCTGCCTACCCACCTCTTTCGCCACTCTTCCTCCTCTACCCTCCTCCCGTCTCCTCCAGTTCGCCTCCTCTGTTAGATCCAAATCTAGTCTAGTTTAACTAAATCTAGTCTAGCCGCTCAACCTCCTCCTCCCACCTCCACCTCCACTCTGCCTCCTCTATATCCAACTTCCGAATCTAATCAAGCCCTAACCTTGTCTCCAATCTAGATCTGGTTTGGTTTAACCAGATCTAATGGTCTAGCCACCCAGCCTCCTCCTCTTACCTCCACCTCCGCCTTGCCTCCTACACAGCCCGTCTTCTAGATTTGGTCTAGCCTTGACCTTGTCTTCAATCAAGTTATGGTCTAGTTTAAATAGACTTGGTTTGGCCATTGCACATCCACGTCCCCCAATCTCCACCTCCACCCCACCTCCTCCACTGCCCAACCTCATCCCCGCTTCTTCCCCCCACCTCTGCTCTAAATCTAGCCGCTCCTTTTGCCTCCTCCTCTCACCCCGTCTCCTCCCCCCGCCTCCTCCTCCCATCGAAACAAGGGAGCTCAACTTATGCTCCCCTAAAGACAATTTATTCCGTGATTGAGACTTGAGAGAGTGAGGTGTTTTCTTTTTTAAGCTACGGTGGCTTTTCAAAAAAAAATTTAAAAGAAAACCGATTCCAAAACCGGTCTTGGTAGGTTTCCGCTTGGAACCAGTTCTTGGATCGGTTACAACTGATTCCTGGACCAGTTTCACCGAGAACCGGTTCCTAACCTTATTTTTCAGGTGGTCTAGTCTGGTTCCGAGTAAACCCGGTCTAATTGTACACCCCTACCAAAAAGTTTAAAATTTCCCTCCAGACAATATCACTCTCCTTAACCCATAGACAAAATGATGATATGAGAATTCTTTTTGAAACTTGAAAAATTATGGTAAGTTATATAAGAATTACTCAAAAGAATACAATTAATTAGCTAAGGTTGAAAAGCAATGATAATGTCGTGTTTGGAGATTGTAGTGAAAAATGAAAGAAATGCAGTTCATTATAAGGCCCTGTTAGTAATTATTCTATTCCTTTATTTTTCTGGTCTTTTGTTATCCTGAATAGAAAAAAATAGAAATTCGTTTGGTAATGTCAATTAATTTTTCTATTTCTCGGAACAAATCGGTGACTAGGAAATAAATTTGGAACAAACACAAGAAGTAGAAAAAAACCGAACAAAAAGAGAAACAAGAGGTCAACTCTGTCTCTCTTTATATTCTCATGCTTCTCTCAGTAAATTCAATCTCTCTAGCGCCTTCTTATTTGCGATCAACTACTACTACTTCACCATCACTATCAAATCAAGCTTCTCATTTGAGGTGAGTGAAATTACTACTTCATTATCACCCATCTTTTTAACTTGCAAATATTGGGAGGGATCCCTTGCCGACTGCCTCGCTCGAGGGCAGGGAGGGCCAAAGGTGATGGTACAACACCCAATCATTCTCTACATTATGCTTGTTCATTGTGATTTCTGTCCGCAAGGGTGTTCTCCATCCTGTTGTCTAGTTGGTTTTTGTTGCTCTTGTTCAGTGAGTGATGGGTTTTGGAGTTTGGGTTGTTAGAGTATTGATTGTGACCTAGAATGATGTTATTGGAGACGATTGAGTTCTTTCTTATATCTTGGCAAGCTTAGTGCTCGAGTTTTGCCTACTACTTTTTGCACCTGATGCTGTCATGATTTCTGGCCATTTTGCACTATTAACTCTTGAATGTCACCATGCTTCCTTCGCTTGTCATAAGCGTCTCGTCCATGATCACCACCCTTAATACCTACAATTCTCTTTTCTAGGCTCCTCTTGTGTAAATATGTATGTGCATGGTTTTATGCTTTCTCTTGTTTTTCCCCTATTTTTCTCTTCTTCTTTTTCTCCTCCTATATGTATTTATTCTTTGACATGTAGAATTCTATAATTGAGTCTTATGTGCTTTCCTTCCATATTGGATTGCAATAAGTTTCAAAACACTTATATTAATAAGGTTAAGTGCAAGACAGTTTGGGGACTAGAATATAGATCATTTCTCTAGTTTATGGTCTTTAGAATTGCTACGTGCGAAAAAGATATAGAAATCTGGAAATACTACTTTTTCTTGATTAGCTGCATTCTTTACACGCATTTGTTTTTAGTGAAACCATGCTATAATTGATTGCTCACTCGAACATTTAGGTCCTCGGAACAACTTCTTCTTCTTCATCATCTATTTATGTGCTTGCTTCCGAAGATTTAGACTGACTTAATGTATATATCCTCATTTGTCAAAATGTGTCTTGAATAGATTTTCTCTCTTCGACAAGGAAAAAAAAATACAACCTTTCATGTTATTGCATCTCTTTCTTTTCCTTTCACGTAACTTGAGATATTGAAAGAGAACGTGTTCAAATAAATACGACTTCAAAGCAATATTGCATGGTGACAATGTTATGATTTAATGCAACATTTTGTGTAATTGGCTAAAATACAACGCAAATGCTAAAACTTGGCACAAGTGGACACTTAAGGTGCGTTTGGTAACATTTCTACTCCTAAAAACAATTTCTTTTGAAAAATCGTTCTTTTCTATTTCTACTCCCAGGAACAATTTCTAAGTAAAATAAGACGTTTGGTAACTACAAAAATTTCTTATTCTTGGAATAGAAAAATAATAGAAATGCGTTTGGTACCAACATAAAATTTTTATTTCATTTTTCCTTGATTGCGGCAGCAACCAGTGGTCGATGACAGCAATCGATGGCGGCGGCTAAACCGACGACCAACGGGCGAGGGCGGCCGGCGGCCGGTGACCGGCAACCGACGGCCACCAACCAACATTCAACGGCTGTCGGTCGTCGATTGCTGGCCGCCCCCGCCCGCCACCGTCGGTCTCTGGTCATCGGTCATCGGTTGCCCCCGCCCATCGCCGGTGGCTGATCGCGAGCCGCCACCACTGGTCGCTGGTCGTGCTAGGTCACCGATCGCCTCCGGTAGCGTTGGGTTGCCAGCCACTAGGCGAAGGGCAGCTGCAAGAGGCCGACGACCGACGGCCAATGGCAGGCGGTGAGTAGTCCCCAAGAAATAAGTTTCCAGAAACAAGAAGTTACTTTTTTTTATTTCTCATTTTTACTCCAAATCTATTCCCGGGAACAACTTTCTATTCTGGGGAATAGAAAAATTAGTTGGAGTTACCAAACAAATTTCTGTTTGTTGACACTTAAATTTTTGGTTTCACATATGAACATTTATTTGCATAAAAAATTTGAGGGTCAATCCGAACCCCCAGCAAAATTGTCATTGCATAATTTTATATTGCAAGGAGGATACCTGTTGATGTTTTATGGATAGAAAATTTGGAAGGAAATCAATTGGATACATTGGGGGTTGCAATTTCCACTAGGAGGAAACCGATCAATCACAAGAATCTTCTCTCCAGTAAATTTTGGAGGAATTTGTGGGATAAATGATGAAAGAAAATACGGCAAGACAGACAAAATGGAGGGAAGAAAATCAAAGCATTTGTGGAAAGTGTGGGCTGTTGGAATTTACGAAAAGAAACTAATGAGCTGGCCATAGAATTGTGATAGGAAAATAAGGGAAAGAATCAAGCTGGTCATGGAATTGTGAATGGAGATGAGTGAATATGGACGCGTTCACGAGAATGTGAATAGAAGCTAAAAGGGAAATCAAAAGATTTGAAGCGCTAATTTGGAAGTGAATTAGAGTGATTCACAATCAATTCTCGATGACAAATCAAAGTCAAAATTGAGCAATTTTCCGAGAATCATCAATTGGCTCCATAGATCCTGACTTTCCAACAATACATGGGAGAATTTTTGCTATAAAAGGAGGCCAGCCTGAACACCTTGAGGCATCAGAGGTGAGGAGTCAGAGAGGAGAGAAAAGGGTCAAAGGTGAGGAAACGTTGAGAGAAGAAAGGCTGGAAAAAAAAAGTAAGTGGGACATGAGAAAGGTGAGAGAATTCGTAAAAGAGGGTTGGCCACAAAGCAAACTCAAAGAGAGAGAGAGAGAGAGAGAGAGAGAGAGAGAGAGAGAGAGAGATGGCGTTGACAGAGAGGTGCTGATGAAGGAATCATGGGAGATACTGAAGCCAAACATCCTTGAACACAGCATTTGTTTGTTCATGTGGATCATGGTGGTTGCCCCAGAAACCAAGAACACGTTCTCCTTTCTCCAATCTCATGCATGGTCTTCAAGCTACGAGCTCTATACAATGACGTTCTTGTTCACTGCTGCATTACTGTTGCTTGTTATCGTTCGTGATTGTTGACCGCCACTACGCCCCTGCTATTTGTCGCTGCTGTTCGTGGTCATTTGCTGTCCAAATTTTGCTGCTGTGGTTCGTAGTTGTTCGCTGTCTAGTTTTGCCTCTACTGTTCGTGGCCGTGCTGTCATTAACGATAACAAGCCATTGCCAGCTGTCCGTGAAAACTGAAGCAAGGTAATTTTCTAATCTATTCGCTCATCTGAATATTAAATTGCCTAATTTGCAATATATTTGTTACTAGCGTGATTTCCTTAAGATATTAGTCATATTATGATTAAGTGAATTGTTGTGTTGTGTTTTAAAAAAACATCTTAATAATCAAAAATATTGAGCCACAATACGTTAGATCAGGTTTTTTTATTGTTTAGATTTTTATCTTAGGTTTGGGCAAATTGCATGCTTTACATGATTGGTTGCATTATATGTATTGATTTTTTAGTAAGCTTACGAAAATGCATAAAAAAAAATCCGTTGCATAATAGAGTAGATTAATGCATTTCATGTCGGACTAAACTTATAATCTACATTGCATATGACATAGAAGCTTAGGAAATTTCATCAGTTAAAATAGTTTTTATTATTATTCTTTATTCCATATTAAATCATGGTAAACAATAAGCAATTTTTTATTCTAATAAAATGGTTTAAAAAAAGTATTAATATGTTATTCATCCCACGTCATGTAATACATGTATATTTAGGGTCATGTAAATTATGTTGCATCCTTGTCACAATAGTTGTCAATTAACGTATATCATTAGAGCTAGGCCATGTCATACGTCGTTAGAGTAAAAATCATGCATATTAAATATAAACTAAAGTTATTTATAATTTATTTTAGAAAAAAAAAAAAGTAGATGTCCTCCCATTTAGAATTTATGTTTAGGGCATGCATTTTTAGTTATAGCTTGTTTTGCCTTAAGGTTGATCATAATTCTTATATTTATCCTTTTAGACTTACTGAATATCATTGATTGTGATCCACATAACCACTCATTTTTCATGTTAGTGGCTTAGGTTAAAATCAACCAAGATTGCTTGCAATATATATATATATATATATATATATTTGAAGCTTAAAGAGAAATGGTATCGAAAGTGCACTTATTTAACTTAGCATAACTATGTCCTCGAACCTGTTGAATCTTTGGTTCGCACAAGTAAAGTATTCTCCCATACTTTACTTGAGTTTCTAATAAACACTAATTGATTAGTGGTAGCTCCCAATTGAATAAAATTGCATGTTTAACAATATTAAATTTTGAGTATTGCGGTCGGTAGAGCTTGGGAGAGTCCGCACTAAGCCTTCGGACTTAGTAATCCATTAGTCTTTCCATGGTGATTCACTTTCAGGAAAGTCGCAACACTGCTCTTTTTCTATTTTGAGGAACAAAAGAACAAAGAAATCAAGAAACATAAATGTTATCATGCAACCCCCTTAAGTACCAGAACTTTCAAAATGTACACTTAAGTGTCACTTATTTTTCAAAATTGGGATATTTAAATGCCAAGTCCAACAAAGAAATCGGAAATCCGACATGGCTTATTTTTAATAATATAAATGGTCTATGTGACGCCTCAAAAAGATGACTCAACAATGAAAGTGCAAAACAACATCGTTTTACGCCTAAATTGAATTTAAATGTAAATAATAATTATAAAAATTATAAAAAATAGAAGGGCAATGTTTCGGTAAGGACCTGCATAGCCCTCACCGAATCTAGGGGATGGCCACAACCATTGCCCTAGATTTGGGTGAGGGCATGCAAGCCCTTGCTAACGGTCGGCTAAGGTTGCCAAATTCTGCCTAGGGTTTGGCGACCCTAGCTAGCCCTTCTTTACCGGCAACGATGAGGGTCGTGCAAGCCCTCGCCGAACACTATTATTTTTTCAATTTAGTTCTTTAAATTTATTTTAATTATTATTTATATTCAAATTCAAAGGCAAAGGCAAAACGACATCGTTTTGGCCTTATCTAGCCATGTTAACGCAAAAAACAATGTTGTTTTGCACTTATCTTGCTAACAAAATGCTACATTAGCAATTTGATCGAAAATTCTTGCCGTTGGTACTTAAGTATTCAATTCTTTTCCAATTTTAGTACTTAAAGTGTACCTTTTAGAAGTTTTAGCACTTAAGTGTCCGCTTGTGCCTAGTTTTGGCACTTGCAATGTACTTTAGTTGTGTGTAATTCCTGCATACTATGTTATGATTTAATGCATGACCCATATGATGCTTAATCAATCAAGGTTAAAAGGTATTCAACATGAGTGAACTGAGCCTTTAACCAACTTCATGCAAGTTTATTGGTAAAAGTGGTTAAAAAGGGAAATCACACATTTTCTTCTTACAACAAAGAATGGTGGAATAACATACGAGTTGCATTTAATAAATAGGCAGGACTCCAATATAGTCTAGTATAGTTGAAGAACAAGGTGAACAAACCGAGAAAATACTATGATAGTTTTAAAAAGTTTCTTTCACAATCCAAATTTGTTGAGATAATGTAAATCAAATGATTGTTGTTGACAATCCAAGTATATAGAAACCTCACATTAAGGTACCTTTTAACCTCTAGTCATTTTGACATCATTATAGATGTAAATTTTGAGAGGTTTGATTATGTTGTTGATGTATGTCATCATTATAAAAATTGTAGGATAATAGTAAGTGGCAAAATTCAAGAGGGATGGCTTTCATCAATATTCCGACCTGTGTATTATATATAGTGATACATATGCTACTAGGGAGCATACTATAGGAAATGCCGAAGATCTGAAGGTGTCAAAAAAAGGTGACAATGGTGGTGGTGATGCAAACATTGATCCAAAGGAGTTCATTGAACACCACATTGATGGGAGTCTTTACATCTAACAATACTGCAACTCCAGTTCATGATAAGCACAATTGAATAGGACTCTAAATATCAAGAGGAAAAGAAAAAGTAACTCATTTGATGTTACCAACGCCTATAAAGCCGGGCTAATCAAATCTAGAGCAAGTTAATTTGTGAATGGTTCTACCACCTCACAGGTCACATTACCACATGTAGACCCCTTCTTTGTATTTGTTGTGATTGATGTCCTAATTAGCATGCCTAAATTGGAGGATGATCTTTATAACAAAGCAATGGACCAAGCACATGTTAGTATCACATGGAGAGAGGCTTTCATCAAATTCCCAATTGAAATGAGAAATGAACTTCTCCAATGTTTTAAGTAGAAGTTGGGAAATGTACTGTGGATTGCATGGGGTTTTGATTTTATGACTTATGTTATTGGTTGGTATTTGGTTTTCAATGATATTGATGTTGAGACTCTTACATTCTTGTGGTAGCCTGGGTATATGATGAATTATTTGAGATTTTTATATTTTATTTGCTTTCACTTTATAACTTATGTTATTAGCGATTATTGGATATTTTTTCATATATTTATAATGATGTTCTTATATTTGTGTTATGGCATAGGTACTATGGAAAGGGGACCAAATGGCATGTCAAATGGTGGGTAGAACAAGTTGAACAATATTTTAATGAATTTGATCTTGATATATTAATAGCAAAGTTAGGCATTATTATGGTGGACATGTTCGTGCATATGAAAGAACCTATTAGGGACAATAAATTATTAGAACCCAAGTATATGAAGGAATTGTTTATGGATATTCACATAGAATATATGGAAACCTTCAAGTTGGAGAGACATCCTTTTATGAATCTACGTGATTTAATGAGGGCAAGAATTTAGTTAAAAGATAGTCAATATATTAGGGCAGATGAACAAGTTAGGATCTTCTTATCTTTGGTTGGTCACAATAACTCCATCAAAAATTTATGTGAGAGATTCCAATATTTGAGAAAAACAATTAGCAAGTATTGTGTTAAAAGCAGTTCTCAAACTATCAAAAAAGGTTATCAGACTATCGCCATTTGATTTTGTTTTCTTATGGATCCTAACCATAAACTCTATTTCAAGGTATGATTTTCATATTGATTTTGCACTATTATATACATGTAGTTAATAGTCTTATATATCATTAGACTTTCATAAAATCACAAGGTTGCATGGGTTCTATGATCACACCCATATAAATGTATTTGTCCCTATGTATCATTAGGTCCCATTTAGAAGTAGGAAAGAGGAATACCACCTAGAATGTGACATGTCTTTGTTCGTTTGACATGAAATTTACTTTCATGTATGCTAGGTGGGATGAATTTGCAAACAATTGTCAAGTGCTCTCGTCAGTATTTGAGATTGCATTTTTCTCAACCACTACCTAGTATTTACTTTATCTAAAATGAGTAATTTTTTTTCTAAATATATTATGATTATGACAAATTTATTTATACAATGTTATATGTAAATAATATGGGGTAGATTTTGGTTATGCAAAACTTTCGAGAGTTTTAACTCCATTTAAAGGTGAACGATATCATTTAAACGATTATAGAGGTAGAGAGATAACCAAGGACAATAAAAGAATTGTTCAACTAAAAACACTCTTCACTTAGAAATGTCATTGGGAGGTCATTTGGGGAATTAAAGAATCGATTCACCATTTTGAAACACATGCCACCATTTACAATTCGGAAACAAGCACTTATTATAATTGTATGTTATGCTCTCTAGAAATACATTCATGACCAAGACAGAATAGATCAAAAAAGATTTTCCTATATGGAGAATAGGAACCCTTTTGGACCTAGAGAAATAAAGGTTGCAAATAATATATCGCATGAGTAGATAGTTGAGATAAATATGGTTAGAAAAAATATTACAAATAAAATGGTAATAGATCACAATATGCCTGAGATTTCATGACTTTGTGTTTCCAACTTTTGTAATATTATTTTGGGTTAATATCGCGAAAATTTCCAAACTAATACACTTATGAAAAATTTATTCTAAATTAATTTTTTAACCACAAAAAACCCTAAACCGATACACTTATAACAAATTTACCCAAAATGATCACAAAAAATCATAAGCCGATACACTTGTGACAAATATACTTCCAAACTAATTTTTTTACTGCAAAAAATCCTAAACCGATACATTTGTGACAAATATACATTACATTAAATTGGATTAATATCATAAAAAAATTACAAAACTAATACAACTGTGACAACGGAGAGTAAAATCCCAAATTAGTACATCAGACAACTGTCATGTATCTTCCAACTTAACAATTTGATAGTAAAATTTAACGGAAATTAACATAGAATAAATCTGTCACAAGTGTATCAATTTGTGATAAATTTGTTAAAGATGTACTAGCTTGGGGTTTTTGAGAATCAAAAATTTAATTTATGGTAAATTTGTCATAGGTAAACTAGTTTAGGGTTTTTCGCATTATTAACCCTATTATTTTTAAATACTAACTAATTGAACAATGGACCACATTATTTATTATTGTAATGTCATGCATGAATGGTCTATGTAGAGATCCACAGGATACTCTTCTTCTTGCTAACTTTCGTTGTACAAAATATACTTCTAATATTATGCTATACAAGCCCTACATTTTCTTCTAAGTATATACATATTACTAATGTTTCCTTCATTGACCAAGAAAGAAATTAAATTTGTGAGTGCTCTATGAAAATTCAATACCAAATTTATACTCCTCTAAAAAAACACAATTGCAACATACATTTTTCGTTCGGAGGAAAAAAATAAAAATTTAGGAGTATTGTGTCACGGCTCGAAGATATGAACGGTCCAAGAGGGTTTCTAAATGACACCGTGACCGATCCTTGGAAGGAACGACCCTCAACCGATATCCCTAAGTCCTAGTGTTTTCTTGAGTCTTCTAGAATATTTCTTTCTAGAATATTCTTAGGGGCGGATGATACGGTAATTGTACACCTATGTAATTAATGCGAGTAGATGGTAGTTGGGGAGATACAATCTCCATCGTTAGATCGAGGAGAGATCTACGAATACGGTTCACCCTGTACTTGTATATAAAGGGGTCTCCCCCCTCATTTGTACCATCTCATTCTACAAGAGTAATAAAATCCATACCTTCTCTTTTTAGAGTTTCTCTCTCTAGAATTCTTGTGAGTTTGAGTGGAAATGCTACTTGAGAGAAATCCAAAGGCCGCACGGGTTCGAAGGGAACGCTAGATTGATCAGCCCGCGACAATTGTCTAAAGGATGGATTTAAAACTCTCGATTAGACGCGGGCTCTTCCAAGCCTATATCTTATGCAACATTGGATTGATCATAAAAAGCTTTCTAATAATGAGTCACCACTAGTATATTTCCTATGTAACCAGAGAGTCTAAGTTGGGGACTTGATTACACTATTTAATTAATTAATACCCTTTTGGTACTTAATTTTGTTCATTTTAGAAAAAGATTTTTGTTAGGCAGTTTAAATTAATTTTAGGCATATCCACTACCATGTAAGATGATCATATAGATGCACAATCACTAAGATAACAATTAGTAATTAGGAAAGCATTAAATAAATTGCCAGGAAGCATCTAGCATTAAATAAATAAACGTCAATCCTAATTAAGCCAAAGGGAAGCTAAGATTACACGTTGAAAGTGCACAATCCTCCATAGATAAGATCATAGATAGGTATCTATGAATATGGATATCGGTTGACACGCGTATATAAGTCATGTTATACTGTTGAATAACAAGCCCTCAATTATCTATTTCTATTCTATTTATAGAGAATTCGTGTGCTTGGGAGTCCCTGATGATTAAATAAACCAAGATTTTACCATGACTGCAATTTTAGAGAGACGCGAAAGCGAAAGCCTACCTATATTTGCCCAATGGATATAATATGCTCATGGGAAAACTTCATATGGGTTCGATGTGCTTTTATCTTCAACGAATAGCCCAGCATTTAATGCAGGTCAAAGCATATGGTTGCCCGGCTGGTTAAATGCTATTAATGAGAATAGTAATTCACTAAAGGACATTCATCTTTAAGGACAACTGAAGAGGCTTCCATCTTTTAAGAGAAAATTACTTAAAAATTAGTTTTAAGCTTCTTGAGGAATTCTAATATTTTGAATTTTTTTGGATTTCTAAAAATTTTCTGAATTTTTAATTTTTTATAATTTTCTAAATTTTTATATTTTAATGTTTTTAAGTTTGTTTATTTATTTATTTAAAAAGGATTTGGACCGAGTCAAGAAACCAACCATACAAAACCGACCTGACCCTATCGGTCTAAGTTGGGCTAAAATCAAGCCGGCCTCAAAGCCCACTTAAAAAAAAAGCCCACGCAGATTTTTTAAAGAAATAAAACCAATCAGCCCAATATTTCTCAGACATTCCATCAAACAGGTGACGTGCATATATGATACACGAACTTTCACCTCGGAATTGACGCCATTTTAGGCGAAAACATGACCTATCAGATTTCTAACATCATCCTCTCTCCCAGACCCACCTCGGTTTTAAGCGATTAAGCCATAAGTTCATCGATAAAAATCCACGTTCTCAATTCCAAAACAGGATGAAGAAGGCAAAGCAGAATGTTTGGAGAAGAGGTACTTGCCTGGTTGGGGACAGCGTTACAACGCTACTCACTCGCCTATGAAGCTCCACTGGACGATTCGTACTCTTCTTTTCCTCCGGCGGACTGGCGGTTGTGACAGAACTTGATGCCCTGTTCACAGACGAAAGTGGTGGCCAGCGGCGAGAACTAATTCCGGCGACTTTGCTCCCTCAACCTCTCAGAATCTGCTTCTCTTTCTCTCTCACTCTATGGTGTTTTCACCTTTTCGTTCTCTCTCCCTCTCCGTCTCCTCTGCTCTTAGCTCTTTCTCTCGCTTTGGCTTTCCCACCTTTCTCAAGCTCTCGGCGAGCAAGAACCGAAGAAGACGCCCAAAAAAAAACCAGAGAAAACCCAGAAATGGGAAGAAGATGGAAAACCTCTCCTTCTCTCTCGGTTGCTCTCTGTGTAAGCCGGCGTCACGTTACTGACGTCGTTTCTACTAGAGCGGCGTCGTTGCGCGTTACTGCTGAGCATCGTAACATGACTGGGCGTGTGTACGTGAGGGAAGAAGGGGAGATAGGGAAGAATGGGTTGGGCTCCTTCTTCATTCAATTCGGATGGGTCAAAGAAAGAGACAAAAGGATGGGCTGGAGGAGAAATAAAAGAGTGGCCTGAGAAAGATGGGTTGGACACAGGGTTAAAAGAAATGAAAGAAATGGGGTAAAGAGTATGGGCTTTGAATTTTATTAGTATTTTTTATCCCTGTTTTTTACTCTCTTTTTTATACATTTTTTTGCTTTTTACCTTTATATAAATTTTTGTAATTTTTTTAAATAAATGGATATTTAAAAGCGTCAACAAAAATTAGGATGTCAACAAGCACTTGAAAATAATTGGGAATAGAAATTTTTAGGGTTATACCAAATGCATTTATATTCTTTTTTTATTTCGAGAATATAAGTTTTATGTAGTTATCAAACATATTCTTCTACTTAAGAACTCATTTATGGAATGGAAATAAAAAATAAAATATTTCTGAACATAAATTATTCATGAGAATAAAAATGTTACCAAATGCTTCTTAAGTGTTACAAATGCCGGTTGAATGACAAAACTAAGAAAATAACTCATAAGAGACACCTAGTTTTTGTCTATCTTCTATTTTGCCGCAAGTTCATCACATCTTGTCCCCGAAAAAAAAAAAATACTTGGCCTTCGCCTTCACTCGAAATTGCATCATTAAAGAAATACTAAACTGAGTTCTAGAAAAACAGTTGACTTAATCTCTACTCAATTAAAATTGTAAACAATGCCAGAATAGATAAAACAAAAACAAAGGCAACATTATATGCCAAAAGTCCTAGCGTCCACATATCACTAACTAAAAATCCTTCAAAATAACTTGATCATGTCTCAAAACAATCATAACAACTAAGCAGAAGCCGGTGCTGCATGCTTCCTTGGTGCAGCTCCAGCACCTGCATCACCATCAGCTCCATAAATCAGTAAAATAAGCCAAAAAAATTCCTTTTCATGACAATCTTACTGCAATTGCAAATAAAATGGAGAAGACCCCCAAAAGGAGGGGTCAATTCTCTCTATCTTCTTTATTGACACTTTACCATGGCGGAAAAGCATGCTCCCTCACTAATTGGTCATCATTCGGCTGGCAAATCATGCAAGAGAAGCCAATGCTGTACTATTCAAGGAAAAGATTGTTCAAATCCGGATTAGCATTTCACTGAAGATGATAAGTAACCGTGCAATTGATATTAGTCCTTTGCACTCCTGATCTGATGCTATTGCCCTTTTGAATTGCAGACATAATGGCCTTTTCTTGATCAATCCAAGCATGTCTTATCTAAAGTCCATTTTTCAGTTTCCCTCTTGTTCTCCGATGCAGATCATTGGAAAATAGAAGAGTAGGCAAGTGTTGAGCTAGCAAGAACGAGAAAGAAAGTGATCAATCGAGATCAGCGGTTGAAGAGTAGCGCACTTTATCATAAACCCAGTGACCAGTACCATCTCTTCCATCTTTCCCATTAGTATGGATCCTGAAAAATTCTCACGTCAGACGTGAATGTCAAAACTTACAGCATCATAAAAGTGAAAAATAGAAGTTGTACTTATAGAGTATCTTACCTTTGTGGAGCCGAAGAACAAGCATCCCCAACAAGTGAACATGATGTAGAAAGTATCTATAAAATCAACGGCAATAAGGAAGGCATGTACAAGTAACGCTTTGTTTTTTTCATGGATCTAAATTCCTCCTATTTTCACATGTAGGATTTACATATGCAACATATATGACTGTCAAGAGTGAATTTCTTATTATTTCAATATAATAATTTGATTCAAAAAAAAAAAAGCAGGGAATTCTAAATTTCAAAAACAAGAATTGGGTTACCCCACACATATGAAAGAGTTGATAATATTCGTTGATGATTTTGTGAAAGATTTCTCGAAAGCTTTCATCAACTTTGAATTTATGTCCTATTGTATTTGCTTCTACTAGCAATCTTGATCTAGCTATCAAGACAATTAGAAAAAGATATTTCCTTGTTCCAAAATATTTTATCTTTGTCTTGAATCATTGGGTTTAGACATTACTTTGGTGATTATTTCAAAATGGTAACAACATGGCCCTTTTTCTTGTGTAATCATTGCTATCGGACAAAATTAACGGAATGACTTGATTAAACCAATTTGATTAGTTTTATGACTAGATTGTACTTTGTGTAAATTTGAAGACTCAATTACACTTTTGTTACAAGTTTTAGGATTTCCAATGAAAATATTCCATAATTCAAATATGTTGTAATGTGGCAAAATCTCTTTTTTACGAGTAAATATCATTGTATTGCACAACCAATGAAAACAAGGAGAACTACATCGCCCCCAGGCCCAAACCAACATCTTCAATTACCCAAGTGATGATACATCAGCAGCAGCCCATCATCATGAAGGTACAAACCCACAAAAGCACCACGTATCCATTGACAGGGAACTCAACAGGTACAGACATACATCAAGACCACCACCGTCAAGGAAATACAACCCGAACCATAACACAATCTATCACCTACCAAAAGGAATTCACTCCACTTGCACTTTGCCGATTCCTACAAAGGCGCTCGGCTTCTGCAGCAACTGTTTCTGTTTCCCTCCTGAAATAAGGTTTCGAATCAAAGAGGTTACGACAGAAAAGGCGACAGCATTAATGGCTCTTCGGGCCTGCAAACATCTTTTGAATGTTGAATTGTTGGCGGCTGTGTGCATTTTTCTAGTAAAAATAGAAGGAGAAGGGAGAGGGAAAAAGAAGGGGCTGCACAGATCACGAGTTTTGAAAGTGGAGGAAGAATCCATATATCTTTTAATCAACCAGACTAGATCATGAGTGTCGGAGCCCGTGGATCTAACCTAAGCCATACGGGTCCAAAGGTTTTTCTAGACAGGCTTGGCAAGGGCATTTTGTGAGATTCCCGGCCCGGCCTTAAGATTTCTATACAAAAAGTGTATGATAGGACAAGTTTGGACAATATCTTAGACACACTCAATTTGGGTCCGTTCAATGATTACCTTTAAGATAGATGATATCTTATTTTTTAAGGGACTACAATCGTTTTTTTCCTTCGTCAAAAGATCCTTAATTACTTAATCTTAAAATAATTTTCTCTTTCCATTCTTCATATTGAGTCAATAATTTCTTTTCATTAACGAAAATTCAAATGCACTATTATCGAGCGATTTTGCAAAATCTTTTTTCCATAGGTAAAGATCATTGTATTGCACAGCTAATAAAAACAGGAAGGACTATGAGCCATACAAGCCCAATTCACATCTTCAACAAGCCAATTAAAGATATATCAGCAGTCCATCAACATTAACATACAATCGATAAAACCACCGTATACCCAACACAGCGACGCTATCTATCAACCACTAAAAGGAAGTCACTCTACTTGTTATTAGTTGTTTGAAAAGTCCTAAATTTGTTGAGCGATGTGCAATTAAAATTTTCAATTTTATCAATTATCTTTAAACCTTTTTTTATAATTTGCCAATTGAATCATACATTTATTGACAATTTGCTAATTTTGTCTTTCAACTAATTGGCTATCCTATATGGCACGAATGACTATATTATTAGATTGTCAAAATGTCTAGAATTAAATTATCAAAGTTGAAAATTTTATGATTGAATTAATCGCCATGCAATGAATTTAGGATTTTTTGGATAATTTTCCTTTATACTGCACTTGCCAATTTCTACAAAGGCACTGGAGGTAATCGGTTCTAGTGTGGGTAGTTCCTATCCTGAAACTAAGAAACTAAGGCCCAGTCTTACAAAATGGGAATAAGATATCGCCCACTAGTTCCTAGACCCACCTAGGAATACTGGTCCGACTCCATTTCTGAGCGCGTCAATGGTACTAATCTACGTAACATGCAATCACTACAAGATTTTTGCCATAATATAGACCGCTCTAGCTAGAGAGGGATTGAGGACTTATAGGAGAGGGAGCGACAAGCGAGCAAGGCTGTGAGAGTCACAACAAGCGCTGTGAGCGGCAAGCAAGGTTGCAACAACCAAAGCGAGCTATGACGGAGAGGCATGAGACTTGAGTGAAGAAACTTGAAAAGAGACAAATGGCAATTAGGGTTTTGAACTTACAGGAGAGGGAGCGATAAGCGTCATGAGCAAGTGAGGTTGCAAGAATTGCAAAGAGCATCGTGACTGATGAGCAAGGATAACACCTGCCAACATCAAGAGTGAGCGATGTGACTATGAGGTTGATCCAAACTAGGACCACTATTGTGATATAAATACTTTGAACTTTTTAAAATCAATTAGAACCCCAAACTTATTTATTGTGATGCAAATACTTGATTTTTTTTGTGTCACTAAAAGTCCTAAACTTGTCATTATTGCACAAATACCCCAAAAAATCCTGTAGTTATATCAATATGATAAGCATATTCTAAATGAAAATGAGATAAAATGATATATATGTCAGATATGTATAAATTTGAGTTTTTTCGCAACACAAAAAAGTTGTGGGTATTTATGTCATAAGGGGAAAATTTATGGTTTTTTGTAAAAAAAATTGAAATATTTATATCATAATGGGTATAATTCGAAAATTTTATTTTTATGGTATTTTTCCCTTAATAATAATGCAACAAATAGTTTTGTACGGCACCACAAACTCGCGAGGAAAAGAAAGAAAATCGCCTGGAGCGCGGCGACACGCGATCTCAGTTCCGCGAACTCCCGAGGTAGACTGAAAGACCAAAACACGCAAAAGAACAAAAGAAGAAAAAAAGCACGCGTGAATCCAATCTTCTCCACGCCCCAAACCCCAAACCGCGTAAGCCACGTGGCGTCCCAGCTTGAGCTCTTTGATACGACGTGGCTTCCAAGAAATGCAGCTCATTTCGCTTTTCTTTCTTTCTTTCTTTTTTTATAGCTAACGTTCAATTTAATTAAATAGAAAGTGTAATTGAGTTCTAAACAAAAAAATTTAGGACTTAATTAATTTTTTGAAAGTTTTAAAAATCTACTACAATTTTGTGAAAAATTTTAGAATTTAATCACACTTCTTAAAAGTTCTAAGACTATGTGTTTGTTTCGTGGAAAATTCAATAATAAAAGAAAATGCTTTTTGGGAAAGTATTTTCTAAAAAAACGATCAATTTTCATTTATTTGGTAATGTATGATCAAAAATTTTTTCTGATGTTTGAACCTCACTAGAAAATTATTTCAATTTCATAATTTTATCTCAATAAAGAATTTCAAAATTTTTAATATTTTCATTTTCGATTTTTAATTTTTTTTCCTTCTTCTTCTCCATTGGTCCTGTACTTCCTCCATCCCCATTTGCTTCCTCCCTTGCAGTTCATCCCCACTTGCCTCACTAGGGTCAAGCTCAAGCCTAAGGCTGCAAGCTCACTTGATTCAATGAGGCTTCCCACTAGGAGCCACAAGCTCACTAGCCACGAGCAAGCTTGAGCCTCACTATCCAAGGCCATGAGTTGGTCAAATCTAGTGAGGCTTGAGGCTTGCCGGTCTCAAGTGAGGTTACAGCCTCTGACAATGAGGGTTAAGCTTGGAGGTCACAAGCTTGCTCGACCTAGCGAGGTTTATTGCTAAAAGTTGCATGCTCGAGCCATGCTATTGGTGGTCGCAAGCTCATCGGATTTGGCAAGGTTAAAGCTCACTAGATGAGTTGAGTAGTAGCAAAAAGAAAAAGGAAAAAAGAAATAAAAGAGAGAAAGAAAGAAAAATTTTAAAATTTAAAATAAAAGATTTGATTTTTTTAAACTAAAAATCAATTTTTAAAAAAATATATTTTTATAAAAATAATTGTTTTGTTAACCAGCTTTAGTAGAATCGGAAAATGTTTTCTGATTCTTTCAAATGAGAAATCATTTTCCTAAATTTAAGCTTTAGTAGGAAAATGACTAGGAAAATATATTTTGTTGACTCATTTTCCTAAAAGAACCAAACTGCGGAAAATGAGAAAAACATTTTCCTATAAAATTTTTCCGCAAAACAAGTCCACTAAATTGCATTTTATTGATAAATTTTAAGACTTCCAATACACTTATTCCAAATAAAAATAACTATGATGCTTTCATATTCCTTGTTTCCATCTTTTTCCCTTTTTTTTCAAGTAGTATTTTGCTAGCAATTAACTCAAATTACTCAGTTATTATTTCCTTCTTTTTCAAGGGGTTTTGTGAAAACATAGAAATTACAAAATGTATATGTTTCGAGTTTCATTTTCCTCCAGAAGCAAGGTTTCTAATTAAAGAAGTTTTGACTTGAAAAGGTGACTGCGTCGACGACTCTATTCTATTGCAAAATCTTTTAAAATGTTCGAATTTCTGCGGCCATGTGCATTTTCATAGTAAAACAAAACGGACATTGGAGGGATGAAAATGGGAGATATCATCAGACGTTAATCAGACGTTAACATCGAATGACATCGATAAATTAATATCTAACTTTACTTTTCAATATAAATATTGGCAATTGCTTAAAAAAGAATAATAAAAATCTTAATGAAATACCATCCAATGAGATCAAACTAGACATAGCAAATAGATATATTTTAATTAGGTAAATCCGCAGTGTTAAAAATAATTTAAATATTCTTTATTAGCTGGTTCGCGAGTTGAAATTATTATTTGTGGATAAATAATAGAGTTAATACCATAAAAAACTCAAACCATGACACAAATATTTCAGACTTTTTTTCTATCATCAAAAATCCTGAATTATATACATCATGGCACAAATGCTCTAAATTTTTTGTATTATATAAAAATCTAAACTTATATTAATGTAATTAATATACTATGGTTGGAATTAAAATAGAAGATATATATATATATATCACATATGAATAAATTTGGATTTTTTTCATTTTTATATAGAAAAATTCGAGATAAGTATGTCGTAATATAATTTAGAGTTTTTTATAATTATTTACCCTCAATAATGGTGCAACAATTAGTATATCGTACGGTACCGTAAACTCGCGAGGAAAAGAAGAAAATCGCCCGGCGCGCGACGCCACGCGATCTTAGTTTCGCGGAACTCCTAAGATAGACCGAAGACTTAAAACACGCAAAAGAGCGAAAGAACATGACAAAAAGACACGTGTGAATCCAATCTTCTCCACGCGCGAAACCCCGAAGCGCGTAAGCCACGTGTCGGTCTTAGGCTTGAGCTTCTAATATGACAGCGTTTCCGAGAAATGCTTGCTCATTTTTTTTAAAATTTTTTTTAGAGGTAACGTTCGATTTGATAAAAATAAAAAATAAAAAGACTGCGATGCCTTCGTATTCCTCGTTTCAATCGTTTCAATCATTTTTCCTTTTTTCAAACGGTAATTTGCTAGCAACTATCTCGAATTACTCAGTTACTAGTTGCATAATTCTTACCATTCTCCTTTAAGAGTACTTAAATTGATGATAACAGTAGAGATAATTTCATTTCAAATAGTACCCACGGTTCTTTCGGGTCCTTTTTCCATATCAATGAACAAAAATAGTTGACGTAAGAACAATGCCCCTTTTAGAATTTTGCCGAAATCTTTTGGTGATAAGAATATTTATTGAGAAATTCATTCTAATTTTTTATAATCTACATGGTTGTTGATGATTATGTCCTATAGATAGTTTCATTTACGCATAAACAAATCCATATATACTTATTTTAATAGGAAAAAGTATTTCAATCAACCCTAAACACATAGCACTAATGTCATGTTAGTTCTAAAATTTTCAATTTTTATCAATTCATCTTACACGATATACTACTTTGTTAGCAATTTTTAGCGAAGGTTGATTGGAAGCATTATATTGAAGATTTGCACGAAAGTGCTAAATTGATAAAATTAGAAAATTTATAAAACTAAATTGATATCTGTATAACAAATTTTAGATCGATAAGACAATTTCCTCTTTTAATTTAGCTTGAGTGCCAATGTGAATAATGGTTGCAATAATACAAGAAAAGGGTTCACTTCAACAAGGTATAGATGATATTTATTGAAGATGCTCGAATAGAGAAAAGTACAAGAGATTGATTTTCAATTGTCCAAATACTCACTACTCACATAAATAAACTCAATCGAATTAATCATGCTACCTACAATTTAACTCATCGATACACCCATCAACCAACGTATTAATGCAATACTTTAAGATGATGTTACATCGTTGTCCTAACAAATAGTACTTATTGAATTTTGTTAGGAAAGATTTTAAGGACGTCAATTGAGAAATCAATTTAAAATTATTTCGTAGTTTCTAGTGTCTTGGTGAATCATATGGTGTATAAATTAAGTTGATTTAAATTAAGTATATTTAATATGTTTATCATCATGACTGTTAGGATAGTTATTACTTTAGTATAACGGTGAAATTCTACTTGTGCTAGCTTTCAAATATCATTTCATTTGTCAAACTTTTAAAGGATCGCCATAATTTTTTCCTTCACCAAAAGATCCTTAATTACTAAATCTTAAAATATTTTTCTCTTTCCATCCTTCCTATCGAGTCAATAATTTCTTCTCATAAACGAATAATTCAAATACTTTATTATAAATTGATTTTGCAAATTCTTTTTTCCAAAAGGTAAACATCGTTGTATTGCACAACCAATAAAAACAGGGAGGACTACAGGCCATCCAAGCCCAATTCAACATCTTTGACTACCCAAGTTAAGATACCATCAATTGTCCATCAACATTAACATACGACCGACAAAACCACCACATACACAACAACAGCAACACTCTGTCAACCACTAAAAGGAAGTCACTCGTTGTCATGTGATAATTATCCGAAAAATCCTAAATTTATTATACTATGGACAATTCAGTTCTAAATTTTTAAATTTTATCATCAACTTGTTAACAATTTATTGATTTAGTTATACATATTTCAATGATTTGCCAATTTAATCACCAACCTTTTGACGATTTACTAATTGTTATTCTAATCAATTTTGACTATAAATTGCTAATGTGACCATGGCTATCTTATGCAGCCCGAATGATTATATTGGCAAATTGTCAAAAAATTTAAAATTAAATAATAAAATTGAAAAATTCAAGATTGAATTAGCCTCCATGTAATAGGTGTATGACTTTTTGGACAATTTTCCTCTTTACTTGCATTTGCCAATTGTTGTAAAAGGCACTAGGGATTATCGGTTCCAGTTTTTTATATTTGTGTCACAGTAGATAAATTCAAAAAATTTTATGACAAAAAAAGTTTGGAGATAATAATATTGCAACATAGTTTGGAGGGTTTTTTTATAATTATTTGCCCTTGATAATAATGCAACAATTGGTAATCTCGTACGGCACATAAACTCGCGAGGAAAAGAAGAAAATCGCCCGGCGCGCGGCGTCACGCGATCTCATTTCCGCGGGGCTCCAAGGTAGACTGAAGACTTAAACACGCAAAAGACAAAAAGAAAAAGAAAAACAAGACACGTGTGAATCCAATCTTCTGCACGCGCCAAACCCGGAAGTGCCTCGGCCACGTGCCGGTCTCAGGTTCGAGCTCTCTAATATGACGTGGTTTCCGAGAAATGCAGCTGATTTTGGTTTTCTTGTTTCTGTTTTTTTTTAGAGTTGACGTTCGATTTGATTAAATCAAAAAAAAGAAAAAAAACAAAGACTGCGATGCCTTCATATTCCTCGTTTCAATATTTTTTTCCTTTTTTTTTTCAAGCGGTAATTTGCTCGCAATTAACTCGGATTACTCAGTTATTAGTTAACATAAATTTACCATTTTCTCGTTTAAGGGTACTTAAATTGATGATAACGGTAGAGAAAATTTCGCTTTAAATTACTCGTAGTTTTGTCGTGCCATTTTTCCACATCAGCAAGGAAAATAATCAGCAAGGACAACATGCCTTTCGGCATTTTGTTGAAATCTTTCTATGGTAAGATCATTTATTGAGAAAGTCATTTTAATTTTTTTTTAAATCTGTATACTTGTTGATGATTGTGCCTTACGATAGTTTCATTTACTCATGAACAAGTTCGTACGTACTTATTTTAGTTGGAGAAAATTACCCTATCAATCCTAAATATATAGCATAAATACCATGTCAATTTTAAAATTTTTAATTTTACCACTTCAGTCTAACGTGGTATATTATCACACTAGTGATTTCTAGCTAAAATTGACCAAAATGATTATGTTGGAGTTTTTCACAAAAGTGTTCAATCGATAAAATTAAAAAATTTAAAAGTGAATTGACATTCGGACGATTCCCTATTTAAATTCAACCCGAGTGTCGAAGTGAATAATTGTGAAAAGGGTTCAATTCGAGAAGATATAGATGATATTTATTCAAGACGCTTGAATGGAAAAGTATAAATGCTAACTACCCCTAGTAAATAAAACTCAATTAAATCAATCATGCTACCTAACTCATCAATACACCTGTCAACCAATAAACTAACGCCATACTTCAAGATGATGTTACATCAACGTCCTGACAAAGGGTATTCGTTGGATTTTGTCAAGAAAGATTTTAAGGGCACCAATTGAGCAACCAACTTAAAATTATTTTGTAGTTTTTAATGTCCCGATCAATCATGTGGTACATAAATTAAGTCGATGTAAATTAAGTATATTTAATATGTTTATTATCATGACCATTAAGACAGTCATTACTTTAGTGTAATGGTGAAATTCTACTCGTCAACTTCAAACTTTCAAATATCATTTTATTGATCAATTTTTTGTTCTATTGAAACTACCAAAAGAAAAAAAAACAAATAGATCCTGAAATTTCGATAATACAACCAATTTACCTCTCAACTTTTCAATTGAGTTACAATGTGTCCTCTACCGCGAACTCCAATCAATTTACACTCGGAACTCTAACTAGGTGCATATTACACGACCTTTCAATAAGGGCAAAGTTGTTCACAAGAACCGCAATGACCTCACTGGTGACGCAGTGGTAGTTTCAACACCATTTTGAGTCTCTCGGCCTTCTTTTGCGTCACTCTTTCTTTTTATCTTTTTATCTTTTTCATTATGTTTTTACTTTAAAAAAATGCTAGGGGGGACATTGCAACCTATTTGATGACTTCGAAAAAAATAAAAAAAAATGAAAAAGTTAGGGACCCGCGTGCAAATCGTGTAATGCCCCATGACCAACTATCCAGGGACCAATTTGCAAAAAAAAAAAAAACACAAAAAAAGGGAATGTACTGCGCACTGCAGAGACGCGTGCGTCGTCGTTTGACGCGCAAACGCGGGTTGAACGTCACCGATCCAATCGAGAGCCAGTCTTCCTCGTTGATTCGCCTCTAAGCAAAAACCTCTCTCTCTCTCTCTCTCTCTCTCTCTCTCTCTCTCTCTCGCATCGTCCGTTCCGTGCATGGGTAGATGAGATTCAGATTCAGCGACTTAGCAGGAGGACGACGAGACATGGGGAAGTGGTCGCCATGGCAGCAGCCCGAGGAAACCAAGAAGCTCCACGTCAAGTTTCTCCGCCTGAGGCTTGAGGGTCTCGACGCATTTCCGGAGAAGGAGACGAAGAAGGGGATCCTCCTAGAGGTCAAGTGGCGAGGACCCAAGCAAGGGCTCGTCCAGTTCCCGCGCGCGGCGGCGACGCGGCGGAAGCAGGTCACGACCCGGCGGCTCTGGAGCGGCGGCGACGCTGCCCTCGAGTGGGACGAGGGGGAGCTGATCGAGAGCACGTGCGGCTTCGGCGGCTCCTCCGCCGCCTGGGAAGTTTCCTTCAAAGTGTTATGCGTAAGTGCGAGTCCGTGCCGTCCTTCTGTTCGATTAAATGTCGAGGAGAGAGAGGAACGCGCGTCGTGACGGTGCTCGAAATTGGGTCAAATTTTTGCAGGGTGATTGCGCGGAACCGAAGCCCAGGCTGGAGGTTCTCGGGAAAGCGTCGTTGAATTTGGTGGAAATGGCGTCGAAGGTGGAGTCCGCGGCCGAGAAGAAACTTCCCATCGCCTTACGGGTGGCTGGCGATACCTGCGAAGCCGCTCTAACGGTGAGCGAAACCAACGCCTATAAATTACGAACATATATCTCTCTCTCTCTCGCCTAAAAGCCTCGAACTTCATCGTTCTCCTCGAGAAAAGCTTCCTCTTTGAGGCATACCCATCTTCTCGTTTCAGCTTTTCTTGTCATTCGGACGAGTTTCTTGAAATTTTTCAGTTCAATCCGGTCTGAAATGCGCATGTGCTGACCAGGTCCTCCCTACACTTGGACCCGTTCTGGAGGTTCATTAGGATATTACCATTTTACACCCCTCGACGTCATTTTTTATTAATTTATTTGGTCAAATTTTCACTTTCTTGATTTTTGGGTCGCCCAAATACGTTAAAAAAAAGACTTGGGGGTCGTAATTTATTTATTTTGGTTATTAATTAATCTATACAGGTGAGCGTTAGCTTCTCGGAAGTCAGAAGTTGTAGCGACTTGGCATCGACGCAAGTCGTGGTGCAAGGGCAAAATACGGCGGCAGCGGCCAGGTCAGAAAGAGAAGATGGTTTCTTTAAAATAGTGAACGCCGTGATGAAGAGGCAGACGAAAAGTCAAGAGGCCCGAGCCGGAGCCGCTGCCTCCTCCTCCGACTCGGACCAGTCGCCTCCCCGGCTTGGCCCGGCGGGCCCCGTCGCCGAGGCCGGGAGCGACGGCGGCCGCGAGCCTGGCCCTGGGGCCGAGCCGGGGACCCCGGAGCCGGTCAAGCAGATCGGGTTCCTGTCGTGGAAGCGAAAGCGACGGCGGCTGAGCTTAAAACCGGCGACGGGGAGCAAAGGAGAGACGCGGGTGGTCGAGGAGGGGCCCGACGGGCGTGACGTGGATCCGGCGGCCGGTGCTGACCTCCACGTCAGCAATGTCCCCTCCTCCGTCGGCTCGCCTTCTTCCGGTTCTGAAACGGTAGGAAAAACTTTCGTTGTCCCTTTGGGCAGCATCGCCTTTTTCAGCAGTTATCTGAACTTAGGCATTGAACGAGAAAGCTTGTCACTTGTTATGCATGCCTTTGATCCATTTTTGGGTTATATGCATTACATGATAGACAGGAAGAATCTACGGAAACTCATACGGTCTGGCATGATGGAAAATAATGGATATTCGGTCACTTTCTTGTATGTCGTAATCTTTCAATTGATGCAAATACAACAGCCTGGGTTATAGCCTGGACGACCTGATCAAACTAAACCACAGATAACTGGGCCGTGCCTTTTTTTTTTTTATAAGCATGCCGTTTTCTGTACGTACAAATGCATTGCAAGTCAACTTCATTATAATGACATCGATGGCCTTCCCTGGGCTTAACCTTCTGAGGTCTTTGTCGAAATAGTTTTCGACATTAGTAATGCTGACTATGCCATTGAGATCATGTACCTGTGTTAAGAACAGTGGCAGAGCCAGAATTTTATGAAGGAGATGAAAATCTTTATGCACACACTTTAAAAGGTTTATTTGATATATATATATATATATATTTTTTATTTATTTATTTTTTTTATAGAAAAGAACATTGATAACAGATGGATATAAAAATAACACTATAAAGTATATATTATTTTACATGAGATCAATAGAAATTGAATTTAATCACAGATCATGAGTCTATTTACTTGAGAATGATTAGTTTAAGACACAAATATTTCCTATGTCATGAAGGGTCTTGTTAATGAGTACTGGGGACACTTGTTAACCATACTCCGGGTAGAAACATTGCCATTTCCAATGCACACATTGTGCCCTGGTTCAGTATGATCTAGTCTTTATCATGTACCCACCCATGTTAATGGGATCCTGTGGGAGCATGCGGCACTTGATCTTGGCGTGAAGTATGCCATTTGTCATGCCTGGTTGCAATATTATTATTATGCTACGCATTTGATTTGGCGGTCTAATGTGTCGATATTGGCTGTGAATTGCAGAAAGTTGCCGCAGAGGAGACTCTTCCGGAAATGGACTGTCAAGAAGATGACTGCTTTTGGGAGGAGAAAGAACTAATCAGCAGAGATGGGCGAACAAAACTGAGAACAAATGTCTCCTTTGCTTCCTTTGATCAGAGAAGTGCAAAGGCATGTGGAGAAAGCGCTTGTTCTGCAGTAGCTGCCATGATTGTCGATTTTCTGTACTCAAACCAATATAACCTCCCGACGAGAGCTCAATTCAATTCCCTCATCAAAGACGGTTCTGTAGAATGGCAGAGGCTTTGCACTGATGAGACCTACCTCACAAGGTTCCCCAATAAACACTTTGATCTCGAGACTGTTTTGGAAGCTGGAATGAGGCCTTTCACAATCAGCCCTGATAAGTCATTCATCGGGTTTTTCAGCCCGGAGAAATTTGAGGCCCTGAAGGAAGCCATGTCATTCGATGACATCTGGGCGAAAATTATGATGCATGAAGCCGAAGAGAGCAGGCGTGGTATATACATAGTGAGCTGGAATGATCATTTCTTTGTTTTGATGGTGGAAGATCATGCCTACTATGTCATCGACTCATTGGGGGAACGGCTCTTTGAAGGTTGTGACCGTGCATATATTTTGAAATTCGATGAAGCTGCTGCGCTGTACAAAAAGGCCGAGAATGGCGCGAGTCATGGCTCGGGGACAGAGGGGGCCGAGGGCAAGAGCGAGAAAAAAGATGAGTGGGAGGAGGTCAAGTGTGCAGGAAGGGAATGTTGTGGAGAGTACATCAAGAGGTTTCTTGCAGCTATCCAGGTCCAAGAACTTGAGGGAGACGAGAAAAAGGGGTCCGCCTCTAGTTTTTCTCCCCATCAAAGACTGCAAGTAGAGTTCCACTACTGCTGTCTGAACCCTCCTGAACTGCCAGCGGCTGAGGCCGTGGCTGCATTGCCTTCCGCCGATGCATTCTAGACTTGTCGCTTTTCGTTGGGGCGAAGGATCTGTTTCTTTGAGTGGCTAGCAAGCAGTACTTTTTGGGGGGTGTGATTTTTTGTATTCATCTCCTTGAGTGTGTAAATACTTAGTTCAATGAGAAGTGGTGAAGAAGAGCATGTAGTATTTATTCCTTTGCTCAAAGCCTGTGGATCGCAAAGCGATTGAAGTGCAAGTAATTTTGCCTTTGTTTCCTTGCTTCCTGCTACTGTCTCACTATTCTCTGGCAAATGATACGAGGAAAAGAAACTCGAATCCTCATTGTCCTCGTACTAAACAAACTCATGAGGCCCTTTCAGACATCTAATCACCCGATGGCCTGGAGGTTTATCTGATATCTTTTGTGCATTATGATTGAACAGAATCCAGTTACCGTGGCAAATCTGGATATTCTTGTATCTGCTTCGATACTGCACCGGGCAATGTTTTTAATTTTCCAATCCTCAAACGTGTCGGGGCGTGCTGGTTCATGCGCACTCTCTTGGACCCGCCTCAAGTTAAGATGCGAGTCATGGTTCTAATTGCGGGAAACCTTTAGAATGTAAATGATGGCGTCTAATCGTTCATCAAATTGCAAGTGCTCAAAGTGATTGTTGAATTGCAGAGCAAAGAACACGTTACTGGTTGTCGGGCAGGAAGGAGCGACTGAAGTTGTGTCATTCAAATTGAAGATCCACTCAAAGGAACTCGTAAGGGCTTTGGAGAAAGTGAATGATGCTCGAATCAGAGAATTGAAAAAAAAAAAACAGCCTGGGCGCGATTTAGGAATTGAATAAATAAATTTAAATACGGAATGGAAGAACAACAGGATCGCGTGGCCTAATGGATAAGGCGCTCGCCTCCGGAGCGGGAGATTGTGGGTTCGAGTCCCACCGTGATCGCTCTCTTCAATTTTTTGTTTTTCGCAATTTTCACCAACTTTAAAACTGATCGATGATTTGTACGTTGGAAAACGGAATAGCAAGTTGAGATAGAAATTGTTGTGTATTTCTATTAAACGTAATTTTTTATTTATAAATTTAAAAGTATATTTTAGAAAATTACTTGAAACAAAAGAAATATGTAAATTAGAAAGTTAGAAAATTTCTAAAGATAAGATTTTAAATCTTCCAACTTTTAAAGATAAGATTTTAATTCTAAATCTTCTAACTTCTAGAGTTAAAATTTTAAATCTTCCAAATCTGATAGCCATATATTCGATTGATATGGGCGAGCTTTCTTGAATAGCATGCCTAGTGTTCCATATGATGAAGACGAGGAATTCACTTTCAAGAGATTGGTTGAGTTGAAGCGTTGAGAAAGTAGGTGAATTTCCTGTATGCTATGCCGAGGTCTACCTGTGCAAAATGGCTGCCAGCGATGTCTCTACACCCTTAAGCGCCGTAGACGCACAGCAGCGATTTGTGTTTCCTGTAAAACGATTGTCTGCTTATCAGCAATATAGCACGTCGAGCCGATGATTTTCCAGAGTCTTGAACTTTAACTGCACATCCTTCTGGTCGGATGCGCTCGGCAAAAGCAGCAAGGGTCTCTTCATTCTGCTAAGTATGGATTGAGTTGGCTTCACATGCTCATCTTCATTCACGAACAAATATCATAACACGGTCATATATGCAAAATGAAATGTACGAGTCACAGAACAGCATCACCTACGTCGTTCGATTCAAGAGCATGTGCCATGAACAAAACCGAAATGTTTGCCACTTCATGGAAGGACAAATTATGGGGACGATAAAGTATCGAATCTCACATCATCGTTGATCGAAGTTAGTAGAAAATAACAAGAACTGCACATCCCATCAGAAATACTGGAAAAAGCTAGCGCCTGGGCTGGAGACCTTTAATGGGTGAGACGTAGTAGAACTAAAATCTCTTAATAATAACCCTTTAGCCAGACACAGTAGCCTATACTCCACATGATGGAAGTATTACCAATTGAATAATAACGAGAGAGATGATGTTATCCTGAGGAGATTGCTTGATCAAGGACTGGATGAGCAGGGTGGGAAAAGGGAAGGGACGGCGGGTAAATCTTTTGGGAGCTTAGGGACGGTAGGCAAGGTGGGCTTCGGCAACTCAGGAACAACCGGTACTTCAGGCACCTTCGGGACCTCGGGCTTTGGCAGTGGAGGCAACTCGGGCTTCAGTAAGCCAACTCCATCGCCAGTTGCGGACAGCAGGGCGAGAAGCAAGAGAGGAAGCAGAGTGAATTTCTTCTAACAGGCCATCTCCATTGCTTTGGACTCGAAACCTCTTGAAGATTTGGAGTTGTTTTAATAGATATATACTGAAATGCGTGATGCGGCTGCTGGGAGATGAAGATTGTAGAGCAGGGGTGGTGGGAAAGGCTTTTGTCTTGATGGTTGGACTGTTTCATCTGAGGGCTTTGATGCGAGCCATATGTGGATATGATCTTCAACGAAAGTCAATACAAGTGCAGCTGCTTATCTAAACTTTGCACCGTTCATTTCCTCACGACGAAATGTCCTTTTCCTATAATTGTATTTCCCTTCTTTCCTTTTTTTTTTTTTTCAATTTCATGTTTGGTCAAGTTGAATTTGGATGGGTCGAAAATAGGTATGACTCTAATTGATCCATACGACTCGCAATTGACCTATTTTTATGTAATTTTAGCAATTCATATCGGATTTAACCCAAACCCAACTCATCTTACTAAAATAATTCTATTGTTAATCTAAAAAAATAAAATTTTATATGTTACTTCGAAAAAGATCTATAGCCCAAACTCCTTATGTTCTTTTCCATAACATTATGAGCTCAAATTTCAAAAGCGTAACATGCAATTATGAAACACCCCAATCTTAATATGGCAACTTTTTATGGTTTCAAGTTTGATAGTTCACTATTAGGATTTGCCTTAGTGGCTACCCTACCCAAATGGAAAATGAGAGGTGGGAGTTCGAATCCCTATCTTTTTGAGGAGGTTTAAGGTGGGGATGATTTAACTTCAGGTGTGAGTTTCGACTTTCATGCCTTGTAAGAAGATAAAGTAAAAATTTGAAAGTGAGAATCAGAGTAAGACTAGCAAAAAAAAAAAAAAAGTTTGATAGTTAATTTCATACTCCTATGACTTTATTGAGGCTTATAATAGTAAATGACTTTGTTAAAAAAGTAATAATAGTAAATGACTTTGTTAAAAAAGTATTTCGAGCCCAAGTATCTTAGGCCCCAAAACCTAGACCGACCCAAATGAAAATCTTGAGACCTATCTAAAGACCAGTGTGATCTTACTTAGCCTAGTTCAGTCCAAACTAGTTTGATACACCTAGACCTGTCAAATGGGTGGGTTGGGTCGAAAATGGTTCAACCTATATTGATCAATTTAACTAGTTTTGACCCATATTCATGTAATGTAGATCTAATGATCTATATCCGACCTGATTCGTATTGTTAAAAGCTATTATTATTATAAAGAAACACAAACTCACTCTAAACTTTATGCTAAATGGATAAAATTTAAAATCAAATTTAAAAATTTAAAAATTAGTAAATAAAATAAAAAAATGTAAAAAACTTATAAATTGAAATATTTTTAAAAAATTTCACCAATTAAATATATCTTAGTAAAAAACCTATAAATTGAGATAAGGTGGAGGCGAGTGACAGAATGTCGTGGTCACTGATAGATCACCACCATTCATCTCGAGTTGAGGATGACTCAAAGAAGAAAAACACATTTCACAATTGGGTTAAAAATGGGTCAAAAATGGCTCATACGTTCTATAGTTGGGTCGAAAATGGCTCATACATTTTGACCCATTTTCGATCCATTAAGATAAAACATGACTCATAAAATGGGTCTATGATCCATCTTGACACCCCTAATTCTTTCGTTGTACCGCCGTAACCGCAATAATATCTTGCTTTCCCTAGATAATTAGTAGAGGGTACATCTTGATTCGGTTTGGACATCAAAGTTTATTCAAATGAGAACCAAAGCTATTGAAAATACCAGATCATAGACACTCACAAGTCAAAAGTCATAGATTCATACAAAATGAAAAATTTAAGCTGCTTCAAATTAGAGAAAGCAGCCAACTTCAAATCTATTGAAAAAGATGATTAGAAAAATTAATGGACAGCACAGGTTGATTTGAGTTATTTTGTCAATGAATTGCTTTTCCATGAAAAAAGAAAAATGTTTTTGAACAGAATCAAGCCGTGAAAGATGATTTGGTTCAGTTTGGTTCAAAGGCTTGATCTTGTTTTCCTCATCACTTATCGCTAATTACCACCATCGCCTGCATCGACATTCCTCTTTCGCTGCCCGCTCTCTATTACTCACATCGCCGATCATAAACTGTGTCTAGATATCAGAATCTAGTACTTGTCAATAATAGGAAGGGATGCTAATGGAATTCATTAGTAGTACTAAGGTCAGCTCAAACTCTATGCATTGCCCAAATTAAAGATTTGGGAACTCTCTGATCTGTGC
Source organism: Corymbia citriodora subsp. variegata (assembly GCA_014858505.1). Taxonomy (NCBI): domain Eukaryota; kingdom Viridiplantae; phylum Streptophyta; class Magnoliopsida; order Myrtales; family Myrtaceae; genus Corymbia; species Corymbia citriodora. The sequence continues at coordinate 18,036,731 of CM026412.1, forward strand.
AAATTTTTAGGTTCTTGAAAAAAATCGACGAGGAGAGATATATTCTTGCTAGATTTTGCTAGTCAGGTCCCATACCATGAGTTGTCGATCTTTGATAAATAGATGACTAACCAAAAAGCTGATGATCGCGATCCCTTCACATTATCACAACAGATATGTTGCAGTATTGTAGACTTCGCATTTGTCCCCACTAATTCCTTAAGTATATGCTACAGTCGGACGTCGGCATCAAAATGCTCTATGTTTGTGCTCTTCAGACAGTGAAAAGCTCACCATTCTAGCAACTTTACAAGACTATAAATCAAGAAGTTACATTACCTGGAGGAACGAACTACTTTTAAACGGCTGGTAAACAAGCTAACTTTTCGCTTCATCAGCTGTTTTTGGCTGGTAAACAAGTTAACTTAGTCTGCCTAATATGTTCTTACAATCATCTTATTCAAGCAAATTGGACATATCAAAGATGTATTTTTCTTGGAAACTAGCGCGAACTCAGAAGGGATTGACGATGTTTGAGCTCAACATGGTATGGTTTTGGCCTTTTTGAGTCTGGTTTCAATCTCTACTCCTTTGTATCTGCAGGCGATGTACCGACTCCACAAAGTTCCTGCAGGTAGACAATCACAATAAATTTTCAGCTGACATGTTTTCGTTCTACTCTACATAACATTCTATGGCCAATGTATCCAATGTCAATTGCATAACTGCTTTCTTAAGCCAAGCTGTGTTTATGGACTAGTTCCGTGGAGGGCGATTGTGATCTTTGGGGGTGAAAAATGACATCAGCAATTAATTTGTCCACCGGAAGAAAGTACTATCTCCACAAGCATTACAGAATTGAAAACAGCTAATTTGCTAAAAGACCTCCCTAGTTTTCTGTAAAAGCATGTTTGCTGCCAATTCACCTGCATCCGGGAAAGGAAATTCATTCCACCTGCTTGTATCTTTTCTAATAAATACCACCTATTTTTCTCTACAAGGTACCGTTTCATAAGTTTGAACAATTGGACGACGAGAAATTAGAGCTGAGAAGGATGATGGACGTACAGCCATGGGAGATCTCCAGCCAAGAGCCAGTCTCCTTCTTTGTCCTGGTAAGTTAGAATGTAGCTGGCATGATCTTTGAAGTCATCTCTGTTGTCTGAACTAGGACAAAGACCGATTGATTTTAGTGATTAGTGTTCTCCTGCAGGAAATCTAAGGAGGCACAACGTAGTATTAAAGTGTCGGGACGATGTTTGCTTACATCTCGAGAACATGGCGATCAAGGCGCCTTTAAGACTGTTATAAGACCGGTAGGTCTGCAGGTTGATCTTCCTTACGATGGCCACTCCTTCCATTTTCACCTTCACGAGCATGTTGTGGTCGGGTTCACCATTTTCTTTCTGGGCCTGACGGACATTCTCGTGATGATCTTGGCGCGGTGGACGCTGCCCGTGCACAAACGTCTTCCTCCAGGACTTGATGGGTGGCCACCCCACAACCTGATCATCGTCATCAGCTCCTTCACTATAGCTAAACCTGAAAAATTACGCATGCCGCAGTGACTTTCACTTCTAACGAATATTGATACTGCCAGCGATAACGGTTTTTTTCCATCGACGGCAATGAGAAAATAAAATTAGGATTGGCTTGGCATGACATACTTGTTTATAGAACAAGAAAACTTGCTGCGCCTCGTGCTCGGGTCGTCGTCCTCGTTCGGCCCGCCGCTCCACGCCAACAACTGTGATTTCCCTGAGGAGTATTCTCCAAATGCCTCTCCATGACACCTTTTGTTGTTGACCCACTTCTTGTACGAGGCTTCTTGATCTTTTGGCTCAGACCCTCTGGCAAGGTCATGAATTGGGAGAGCTAGACCAAGCTGAAGATCCATATCTCAGAGATATATGATGGAAACCCCCCAAACATAAAAAAAAGAACGGAGGAAAAAGCTGCGTGATTATCGAAATGGCGATGATGCGGGAGTTAAAAGGGGTACATATTCGGTGGCTCAAAGCGAAATTGAGGAGAAGTATTTGTAAAGGGATGGAGGCAAAAGGGTGACGGTGAAAGGGAGGTGTGTCTGGGAGGAAGAAGGGAAGGTCGGGACAACATTGAAGTTGGGTCGGCCAAAAGGCCAGCAATGATGTTGACAGCTGAGGAAAAAATCGAGAGATTGCACCAGAATGGCAAGTCTTCATGGAGGTGTCTTTGTGTCCCCGCAACTCTCTCTCTCTCTCTCCCTCCTTCCCGCCCTCCCTCCCCGTGTGGAAAAAAGAAACTTATTGCCGTCGCTTTACCGTGATGCGTTGGGAAGCGCAGTATGTTGGGCACGATACAGGACCCGAAGCTGAAGCACATTGAAGACAGACATGGCAGCTTCTTGAAATGATAAACGGTTTCATAGGTTGTATCGAGCAGTTCCCTTTCCTTTTCAGTAATTAAGAAGGCGTTCGTTGGGAGACTAATCCACAGACGCAAGTCTAGGCATCATGGCCTCTATCCTTATCAGCTAATAACACAGTTTCAACATCATCGGGAACATGATAGACAATGACAATGTCGGTAGATCCTTCAATCCCCATCTTTTCAGCTCATCCGCACATCGATCGGCTTCCCTGTAGATATGATCGATCCTGTAATCTCCTAGCCGCCACTGCAGCTCCGTGCGATCAGCATATGTGTTTAGTTTGTGCCATGGATTTACAAAACCTAATCAACCCATGTCGCCTTTCATGCCGAAGTATTCTGCTGGCTTCCGTCGAATTCTCCACAGCCACCTTATCTACCACTCTTCCGATTGTTACTCCCAAGTATGAGATTTTGTTGAATTACTATCAATTATTTTGAAAGTTTCAACTGGTAAATAAAAAAGAAGTTAAATCATTAAATTGTAGAGGACTATAAACATCAGCAGTGTCTTGTCTGTACTATGACACTCAAAGGTACATTGATCAAATTCACTTCCAAGAAATGCTTGGATTACTATACCAAACTTGTTTGGTGACATTTATGTGAAAATTTAGAGTACCCATATGATGCATGTTTTCAAAAGCTATCGAGATTAGCGCCACCTCTAGGTTGAGCCTATTGCCAGTATGATGAGTAGGACAAATGACATTTTGATAGAAATAGAGAAGATGCATGTATTGGATGGGTCTTAATGATTTCTTAGCTGATAATTATTGTCTATTTGGGTGAATATTATTGTAAAACATGGAACATATACTTACTGTAAATACAATGATCTCAAAACCTTGATAAATTCTAATTATTCACTTTTTTAGGGTAAATTTTATTCGGTCAAATGATAATTTTGAGAAGGCATCATAAATTTTCTTCCTAGGAAATTATGAAGAGGACAAGATCGAAAAGTCCGTGAATTGTGGTACGATTTTGACGAGGCACCCCCTCAACATAATCTCTTTCATTAAACATGCTTTTTGGCCTGTCGCGTGACTTTTAAGGGCTCTTTAGTTCACATTAGAGCAACCCTTAAGTCGTGATTACTGTAGATAATAATGACTAAAAATAATAATTAAGTCAACAAAATTTACCATTTCACCTTGTCCCACTCGCCCCTTTTCTTTGACCGGCCTCACCAAGCCATCTTTTCTACAGTGGGATTCACCCTAAGTTCCTGCAGAAACACCCATCAAGATGAGAATAATGAGCTTGAATCAGAGCACAAATCGATCTTTGTTTAGGGTTCTTGAGTTAGTCCTACGTGCAATCATAAGGGGTAATGTCCGTACTATAAACCGGGCCAAACATTAATCTTGGACCTTTGTGATAATTCCATCTGACAAGAGGGCTGAACAGCACGAGCTGTTCTTATGTTTTCATCGACAGGTCCGACATGTCGGCACATACCCATCAAATGCATCATCACGCATATTCGAGGAGCCGTTCAAGATTGCCATGATCGAGTTTGGTGCTGAGTCATTCCCTTGATCCTTCTTTATTACATATTGTGTGACACATTAGGCCGTAACCCTAGTGGAATCTCTTCGTTATTCTTCTGGTTAGAATAGTGAAAGATTGTTCTTTCTGTCTTACCTTAGTTCTGTGCTTTCCCGGCTCAATAATTAAGGCAAGATAAAGATGGAGAGCGTGTGCTTGGGAATCAATTTGAGGGGAAACTGGACCACCTGGTCGAGATATGGATGAATGCTGCAGGTGGCCAGTCTGGACTATCCACACGTCGACACTGGACAATGCGCTTACTTATGAACCTCGAAGAGGGGGCAGCGTTATCCCCTTTTGCTAATATCGAGCCAAACGAAATTAGGACCATCGAGAACATCGGATCCGACGGGTCCGACCATCCGGTCCATCCTAAACTCGGGTCTAGCCGAAATGTTCCTTACGTAAACTTCAACCGCGGCAAAGCAACAGGCAGGATGCGGTAATGCGTTCAGAGCTTTGTTCAGGATCGTTCAGTGGTTGTGGAGCTATGTGGGGCTTGGGATTGCAGGGAGCAGCGATTGAAGTGGATTGGCCTGTGAAGTTCACGTGGAGGCAAGCATCGTGGGTCATGACTTGAGACATTGGCAACAGCACCCCAAAGTACTTGGCTACTGGCACGATCAGTCTCATCCATGTCCGCCCACTTATAATTCACCTGGGAAGGGGGGGACCAAACGTGTGGACACATGGGGGACCAAACGTGTGGACACATTCATACTTTTACTGTAAATAATACGAGAAGTGCTAAAGCCTGACATTTTTTTTTTTGGTAAAGACTAAAGCCTGACATTGATATTTGATATATTAAGTAACGCGACAGGTTATGAATAATGACATTTAAGTAAGTAGACCGCAATCGACATCCCATAAGAGCATGCTGTGTTATGTAGCAATATGTCAATTATTATGGATTATCTTCACTCTCTCTTTTAGGCTAAACAAGTTCAAACTTCATTGAGTATGACATGCTTTGAGCTATTGTTTAAATTACCAATTTGATCTTTTTACAAGCTTTTGAGTTGAACTAGGGCAGTTGTAAGAAATTCAGTGATCTAATACCCGTACACTTGAATTTAGATTACCCGAGATAGAATTGAAATCACATACTTGGTTTGACCGAACATTGCCATTGAATTGATCGACGCTGATGAAGCTATACGAAATAGGTACTGGGTCTTCCATCCCTTCTTCCTCCCTTAGACAGCCTCGATGAATAAATCGTAGGTATATAGACCGAGGAGGGGAAGTGCGCCCTAACCTATTTATAACGTGTGATTCTAACAGCGCTCATCCTTTGGAGGTCATTGTTGCAGACATTCACCAGTACCGTCTCACTCCATTGATACGGAAATCGAGATGTGTTAATGTTAATATAATATGATCGCACGACCGTATTCAGGCAATCTAACATTGTCCCGCATATTTTATTCACTTTATATAACAGCCAATTTTTCACAAACCAAAATATCATTCCATCGATGTTGGCTCACCTTTTATAAGAATTTCCGACAGTTTTTCCATGGGTGTCGATTCGGACGAATGATTCCCTTCAAGTGGGTGCAAGGTTAGCTGTACGTGATAGAAAGTTTCAAAGGGGAACCGCACTCATGGCTATGCGAATGACTTGTTATTGTCACGGTTAGAGGCATGCATCTACTTTTCTGCCTAAGATCGACCAAAAGCGTGGTTGTGTCTATTTTCAAGCGGTCCATTCGGTATACCAATTGGCTCAACTTGAGGGGGGATTCCATAAGAATTTGTTCCAGGACATAAAGTCCTGTGACAGCCCGTTGAGCTGGTGGCGATCTGTGAGTCCACTTGAAATCGACTTCTGTAAAATCCCATAATTTTCATTGAGTTTTGATGGTGGCGGTGGTGGTGGCGGTGGCAGTGGCGATGGCGGTGGCGGTGGTAGAGGAGGTATTGAACAAGTAGTTGATCATTTCCGAAAGGAGATGGGATCTCCTATCTACCTTTAATTGTTTTTCCATATAATGTCTTCAAATTATCTCAACTGTTGATCCGTATAAATGGGAATCATTCTTTATAATACTACAGTGGAGTTATTGATAGATTGAGAAGACCCTCGTTCATAATCATAAAGAGATAATGATGGAGCTCATAATGAGTATATAGATCTCCTGAATATCTAAAATGAGATGAGCTTTGGTCAATTATATCACGTTATCACAATACTGATATATAATTCTAATCACATATTCTATTTATCGATATTGTATATATATGTTATTCTATTCCTGAGTTATTTGTCTCATGTGGCTTTATTCATATATTATGCTTAATGTGAAAGACTCCATTCATGCACTTGGGGAGAAAACACAAAAATTCATCCCAAGTTTTCTCAAACGTCATCACCCACCACTACCCCCAGCCGCCACCCATCCCACGTCTGAGCGTCTCCCTGCAGTCGCCGGCGCCCTCCAATCTAGGTCAGCCACGTTCTTCTCCTGATCCAATGCCGCCATGATTTCAAATCGGAAAAGTGGAAGGTTTATATTTGAAGAAAAGTGATGATTCAATGATTTTACCTAATAAGAGGATACAATGCCGCCATCAGCTATGGTTCGAATCTAAGAGAAATTCTAGAGAGTCGTGATTTCAAAAAGCAGACAGTGCAAAATGGTGATGGTCGCGTGTGATGCAAGGATGGTTTATCTGTGCTTTTTCCTAGAAGAATAGGGCTAATGTACGCATTCTTGCGATTTAAGTTTCAGTGAGAACGATTGACTAAAGGGAATAAAGAATGGGAGAGCTTTGTCGGCTCCCTAATAGACCTTGTTGGACTGGACTACGCATCTGAAAGAGGTTGGCAACTTGAGTTTTGTTTTGAGTTAATATGACGAAAAACTTTAAATTAGTACATCTATGACAAATTCAACTTAAAATAATTTTTGACAATAAAAAATCATAAATTGGTACACTTATGATAAATTTATCAAATATTAATTTTTTGATCATCAAAAACTCAAAACTGATACATTTATGACAAATTTACATCTTGTTAGTTTAGGTTAAATTAAATTGATACCACAAAAGAACCCTAAAATGATACACTTGTGATAAATCCCAAACTGATACACCTATGACAAACCCTAAGTTAGTACACCCGTGATAAACCCTAAATTGGTACACTTGTCAATTACCACATGTCATCTGATTCATTAATTTGATAATAAAAATTTAACGAAAACTAACGTGATGATAAATTTGTTGTAGATGTACTAGTTTGGGATTTTTGGTGGTCAAAAAATTAGTTTGGGGTAATTTTATCATGAATGTATTAATTTGTGAGTTTTTCATGATACTAGCCCTTTTGCTTTGATATTGTTAAATCCTTAATATTGGAACAATGTGCAAAACAATTGACGGTAAACTTTTCTTTTCTTTTTTTATCAATTTCACAAGACGGGAAGGGTGAAGAACGCTAGCAATCCCTCGTGGCATTACTAGAAGGGTTTCATGTCCGTCACGGGATATTTAGTTTGATACGTAATTACTCTGAACCTTCTTGTGACTCAAAGGTTCAAAATTGGTGAGTAATATCTCCACACAAGATATGCCATTAGGCAATTGACGCTAGCTATTAAGAGATTCTCCCATGATGTGAATCAAATGCGAGACCTCATTAAAAAAAGAAGAAGAAGAGTAGGTGATCCCTCCGACATTGGACCAACAATTTCTAAATTACATAAACGGGTGTTTTAGCCTAAAAGAGAAAGCATAATGGGTTTTAAGAAAAAGGAAAAGGCAAACTGGGTCTGGGACCCTTGATAATTGATGGCCTAGGGTTTTCTCACCTTATCTAATAGCTTGCCAATTCTTTGCTTCCAAGTAGAGACGCTGCAAATTAGCATAGAATTGATCATGTACTTACCGTCTTTTGAAAGTGTCCTAACATTACCATACGTTTTCATCTGCCATCGAGGAAAGCAACAAAACTGATTTTTCTCTCGTCATTTGGGACTATATTCAACGAAAGCAAACTGATCAAGAGCAAAAGAATTCATAAGAAATTAATTTCTTCTATGAACCCGAGACTTCACGCTTCTTGAAATTCAAAATTTCGGAAGGAGGAGGGATGTGTGTACCTCGATGTCCTTTAGCTTCCTCTCTAACTAGGCATGCGTATACATATGAGCTACACACGTGGGGAGGAGATCACCACCGGCTTCGAAGAATAAGGGCCTGATGTGTGTTGATGGCCATCTCTTTCATGTCATGGAACAAAGCTATCTTCAATACATGAAGGCACATTCAATGTTCTCCACGCTCCATACCTCAACATGCCTCCTCATACCTATGGAAGCAGAGCTTGCCTTCCCCCTCACAAATGTCTTGGCCTACCACATTTCCTAGGTTTAATGGCCCTGCCTCTTTCTTACCCCCTTTTTTAGAGTAATTAGTGTCGAAGCAAGATCATTCAACTGGACCAACTCAGTAGCACATCAATGGTGTGTTTGTTTCATTGAAAATTTGCAACTTTTTGGGCAAAATCCAACATCGAAAGGACTTTGTTATGCACAGTGGATAAAATTCAAAATTCCCAAATCTCCCATAAACCCTTTGCCCAATCCCATTCACACCCTCGTCTCCCATCAGACACTACCCCCACTCCCCCGGCGGCACCTATCCCACATCTGATCGTCTCCCTGTGCCACCGTGGCCACCGCCCTCCGATCTAGGTCAGCCTTGTTCTTCTCTTGAATCGATGCCGGCATGATTTCAATTCGGAAAAGTGAGAGGGTTATATTCGAACGAAAGTGATGATTTGATGATCTTATCTTATCTAATAAGAAGACACATTCCGTGTCCGATGACAAAAGTGAGGATGTAAAGTAAAGGCAGACAGTGCAAAATGGCAAAGGTTGCGTGTGATGCAAGGATGGTTTATCTATGCTTTTCCTAAAAGAATAGGGCTTATGTCCACATTCTTGCAATTTAAGTTTCAGTGAGAACAATTGACTAAAGGGAATCAAGATTGGGGGGCTTTGTCAGCTCCCTTATGGATCTTGCTGGACTAGACCGTGCGTCGGAAAGAGGTTGGTAACCTAAGTTTTGCTTTGAGTTAATACCACGAAAACCTCAAATTAGTACACTTTTAATAAGTTTACTCAAAATTAATGTTTTGATCACCAAAAATTCAAAACTAGTACACCCATGATAAATTTATTGAAAAACTAATATTTTAACTACTAAAAACCTTAAATGGGAACATTTGTGACAAATTTATTATATATTAGTTTTCTTTAAATTAGATTAATACCAGGAAAAGTTGTAAATTGGTATGCTTGTGATAAACGGTTACTAAACCAAACTAATACATGGGCCATGTATTATCCGGCTTAACAAAATGACTATAAAATTTAATAAAAGCTAACAAAAAGTAAATTTATCAGAGATGTACCAGTTGAGGAAATTTGATGGTTAAAAAATTAATTTTGGTTAAATTTGTCACAAGTATATCAGTTTGAAATTTTTTATTGTATTAATCTTTTTCTTTCATATTAATTTTACAAGACAGGAAGGATAAAGAATGCTAGCAATCTGTTGTGGCATTACTAGAAGGGTTTCATGTTTGTCACGAAATATCTTATTTGAGTTAAAACTACTTTGAATCACCCTGCAATCCAAAGGTATGAATCGGCAAGCCTATCGCTACAACCAAACCGAGATGTTGTGAGTGGAAAATATCTCCACATGAAACACATCATCGGACGATCGGTGACGGCTCTTTAAAAGTTCTCTTGCGACATGAATTGAAGGCAGGACCTCATAAAAAAAGTAGGTGATCCCTTCAACATTGGGCCAACAATTATCAAAGTACATAAACGGGTGTTTGGCCTAAAAGAGAAGGCATAATTGGGTTAAGAAAAAGAGAAAGGAAAACTGGGTCCGTGACCTTTGACAATTGATGGCGTAAGGTTTTCCCACCTTATCTAATGGCTTGCCAATTCTTTACTTCATGTGGAGATGGCGCAAATTAGTCTAGAATTGATCATGTGGTTACTGTCTTTTCCAAGTGTCTAACATCACCATACGTTTTCGTCTGCCATCAAGGAAAGTAATTAAAAGTGAATTTTCTCTCGTCGTTTGCGACTAAATTCAACGAAAGAAAACCAGTCGAGAGTAAGAAAATTCATAAGACATTACTTTCTTCGATGAACCCGAGACATTGCGCTTCATGAAATATGAAATTTCAGGAAGGGGACAGATGTGTGTACCTCAATGTCCTTGAGCTTCCTCCCAAATCAGAGGCGCGCGCACGTTCGAGCTACCCACATGGGGATGAGATCGCCCACTAGCTTTGAAGAAGTAGGGCCTCACGTGTTGTTGTCCATCTCTTTCATGTCATGGAACAAAGCTGTCTTCAAGGCGTGAAGGCACATTCAATGTTCTCGATGTATGGAAGCAGAGCTTGCCTTCCCCCTCATAAAGATCTTGGCCTACCACCTTCCTAAGTTTAATGTCTCTGCCTCCTTTTTACCCCACTTTTCAACGTCTAATATTACGTCATATCGATGTTCACAAGATTGACAAACTCTTCTTTACTTTTAGAGTGGTTAGAGTCAAAGCAAGATCATTCAACCGGACCAATTTTGTAGCACATTAATGGTGTATTTGCTTTGTTGAAAATTTTGCAATAAAGGAAAAAATATCTTCTAGGGGAATTATTTGTCGAGGAAAATTATTAGTTTTCATTTGTTTGATGGTTTAGATACAGTGATTTCTTTCTTGTCAGAAGGAGAAGGCACTTTCTCCTATCTAATTTAATTGCTTTCGGTTAATGAAAATTTTTTTCCATCAATTAATTAGTTTCGTCATCCAAGCACCAAAAAAATTAGAAAATAATTTCTTGAAAATGATTTTCCTTTAAAACAAATAGATGCTGAGAGAGAATGAGATCCCTTCTTAGAAAAAGCATAATCTCATTAGGATCAAAGATTTGCAACAAACTACTTGATGAAAGTTGTGGACTCTTTCCATAGTACAATAATTGTAGATTTTACTTTTGTGATCATCACTCGAGAAAAGATTGCTTCACAAGTAGTACTTGTAACCCCAATCCGGCAACATGCGGCTGCAAAATGTCATGTCATTGTGCGGTTACAAGGGAACCAAGCACCAGCATGACCATCTTTGCGTTTCTTTGTTCTTCAGATTTACAAAATTTTGAATGAACTCCAGGGTTCGTGAGCATGAATTCGAGGACTACGTATTGAAAATTGGGTAAATTTGAATTTTCGTATCAAGAATCTCTTCCTTTAGGTTTCCTGTTGACTTCTGAGTTAGAGAAGCAAGAGTTGTTGAGCAAAGCATGCTTCTTTGTGTCTCAATTGGATCAGGATCTTTAAATGGATTTCTCAGTCCATTGAATTACAACCTGGTTTTTCTTGTGTTCCCATATCTACCTCTACCGAGGCCCAAAGTTGGAATCCTTGTTCTAATCTACCGTCTCTCTCTCTCTCATTAATACATAAAAAAGTTCGAACATTTCTTAATTGAGTATGGTTCACATGATATGTGAGCCCCTACGTTTTCTCAATTCCTGAAATTACTAAAGCCCATTAAATGCTCAAAAGTCATTTTTACATTATCAATTATGGGTACTGAATAGAATAAACATATTGTAAAAGTGATCAGCCAAGAGCTGTGTAGAGGAATCCTTACCTGTCCAATGCATTTGTGTTGCCAGAATTCAATCGGCGACAAAACATCTATTTCGAAAGTCGTTGTTTGGCTTTTGATGAGAGAAGACGGGTTCTGTGACGACTCTGAACAAAAAATATCTAGGCATATAAGAAATAATTGCAAATCTTTATTTCAAGTTTTGAATCAAACTGTACTTACGAACCTTGTTGGAATTCAATCAACAACAAAGTTTGAAAATACAATCACTTTCACAGCAACACACATACACGAACTGTGTTGAAATTGAATCGACAATAAAGCTCAAAAACATTAAAATATGTGATTTTGGAATTTAATCTATGATGCGACACCCATGATAAAGATGTGTGCCGAAATTTAATTGACGACGAATTATCAGGATAAAGATAAGCATCGGAATTTGACGACATGAATCGGAAAGCTATAACTAAGGAAAAATAAAGTACAGGAAAGTACAGATAATAAAAAATTATATTTTAATTTTCGAGGGGTCTCTTCTGGTTGACGAGATAAATGGTATTCTATTATAACTGTTCGGGAGCAATTCCTTCCAAAATTTCAATCTCATGTTCCCACCTCAGCAAGTCTTCTTCAAAGTTCCTTTGAAATAGTCCCCTCAACCCACGTAAGTTCCTTTGAAATAGTCCTCCACTTTTCCAACGGTTTTACTATTCTCCAGGTTTATACCTGCTCTTGTAACCGTTCTTCAGATTCAGCCTTGATGCAATACACCAGCCTCAATCTTCCAAGTTCACTTCCCATCGTAACCGCTCTCTACGATCTCCACCACTAGGTGTACATGCCTGAGCCTTGACGCAATCCTTTTAATCAATTAGCTTGCTCCTTAGTTAACATGCTCATTAACAGCTTTGTTAAAATAATTCGCAATCATTTGTCGCTTGTCGATATGTGTCAACATTGACACCCAAGTCATCAACAACATGTAATATCAACTAATTTTCAATTTATTCAATCGGCTTCCTCCATGGATGACCAAACATACTTGAATAGTATATTCTCAACTATTTTCCCTTTTCATCACTACTTTTGACGGTTGCATATAAGGTTATTGAGTTCACTTTTGTTTCTTTTGAATTATCATCGCATATCGATAATAACTAAAAATCAGACACTTTTGAGTATTGACAGCACTAGATTTGATTGTGAGCCTATCCAACCTGACCAACCCACCTGGGCCCGCCTAACTTGCGAAATGTTATATATATAGGTGACCTAGACAGCAATTTAAGCGGAACTCGAGAGCATCATCCATATATATATATGTGTGTGTGTGTTATGGGCGAGTCTAGACAACAATTTAAGCAGAACTCGAGAGCATCATTATATATATATATATATATATATATATATATATTTTATGGGCGACCTAGACAATAATTTAAGTGGAACTCGAGAGCGTCATCCATTGATCCCCTCGATCATCCGCTTGTTGAACTTGCAATATGATGTTGTCGACTCTTTCCAATTTAAGAGCCGTCCTCTTGGTGGGCCTAGGAGTTGGTCAGCAGAAGCTTTGTTTTCTCCCTCAAATTTTCGACTTTTGCCATTGGACTCAACATCACTGAAGATTTTTGAGAAAACGAGGTTCCTTACCATTTGTCCCGGACCATGATAAAAATTTCTACGTGATGACATCCAACTTGGTAAACATGCACAATATCCTTTCCCTTTGAAATTCCCTTCCTGTCATTGACTCTGAGATTCTTGAATGATAGATTGAGAATTTTCGGTAAAGCATCAGACACGCCATCGTAAAAAGTAATGGGATTAACTTGGACTGGATTGTCACATATGGCATGATTCTTTCTTCTTAATATTTTACTAACGATCACTAATCTCAGGCCTCCATATTCGCATTTATTGAATTCTTACCAACGATAAATGGGAGAGGCCAAACTTTTCTACATGAGAACCTTACTCAAGCTTGCCCACGTTTGTCCTTCGTGCAAGTTTTAGTCTTTCGAAAATTTTAGGTTCAGACATCCAAGCCACCCAAGAATCACTCAGTGATCCTCCATTTCCCTCTTCGGCAACTATAAGGGTATGATCTATGATTACAAACTTACAGGGTAAGTTTATGGTTGTTACACATTAAAATGAGTAACATGTGATACTTGGACTTTTTAATTTGCAAACTTTGTTTTCCACATCTTCTTGATGGTGCCTTCCTCGGTGAAGTTCAAATTACAGCCAGTGAATCCAAAACTTAAGTACTCAAAGGAATAGTGATGATCGGTTTTGATATTAAGGATTTGAAAAAGAGAATTGCAATGTGGATGATATACTTCGATGATTAGTATGTGTCATGCTAGTGAACGACCAAATGCAGTTCCATCTAAGAGAGCAATAACCAAGCTCTTGACGACATTACATCCTCTATATATTAAGCCAAAACACTCAATTGCCTCTTTTTATTGTTCCTTCCAAACCTACTCTTCATATATAACAATTCATTTCTATTTATAACTAACCTACTAAGATGTTTAGTCTAACAATCAAGGGGTTATTTGTCTTTCGCAAGCGATGTTTAGCCTACTTCCAGCTAGTGTTGGGTGGGAGTTACTTTGAGTTAAAATGACTTCTAAAATGCTCAGCTTTGACTCAAAAGCCATTGAAATGGCCTTTGAAACCCTTGAAGACTTTGGAAATGCTCTCCCAAACGGCATAAGTACAGCGGGAGTGTCAAAAATTGGTACGGAGAGACACTTAAGTACCAAAAGTTACAAAAGGTATACTTAAGTGCCGCTTTTTAAAAAAAAATGGATCACTTAAATGCCAAGTCGCCGGAACCTTGTCGGAAATCATACGTGGCAATTTTTTATTAATTTTCTTGCCTATGTGGCTCGCCAGAAACTGAATCGGCCAAAAATAAGCCAAAACGACGTCATTTTGGCTGACATGGATTTAAAAATTATTAATTAAATAATATTTAAATAATTAAAAATATATTATTATAAAATCGATTTTATATTTTAAAAAAAATGGGGGAGGAGGGGATCGGCGAGGGCTGCACAGCCCTCGTCGTCGCCGCCATCGCCACCCCACCTCACCAGGAAGGGTCGGCGATGATGGGCGAGGGTCGAGCGAGGTCGCCGGGCCCCGGCCACTTGACGGCGACCCTGGTCGGCCTGCGACGAGGGCCCACGCGCCCTCGCCCAGCCAGGCCAAGGGCAGTCGACCACCCAGACCGGCATCGCTGGATCTGGGGGAGGGTCGCAACCCTCGCCCCAGATCTAAGCGAGGGTGCACGGGCCCTCGTTGCAGGTCGGCCGGGGTCACCGGCTAGTGGCCGGGGCCCGGCGACCCTGACCAACCCTCGCCCCACCTCGCCGGGAAAGGCCGGTGACGATGCTGATCCCCTCCTCCCTCCCTTTTTTTTTTTTTAATAAAATCAATTTTAATTTTTGAAAAATTTGACGTGGACAATTCTTTTTTAAAAAAATTGCCACGTGGATTTTTTATTTTGAAAAAAATGCTCCATCAGCAAATGAAGTCACCGGAAAATGGATATGTGGTAATTTGACCGGAATTTTTTGCCATTAGCACTTAAGTAATCCATTTTGTTCCGATTTTGGCACTTAAGTGTACATTTTGTAACTTTTGGCACTTAAATGTCCCTCCGTGCCAACTTTTGGCACTCCAAAGGTCCGTACCTCTCTCTCAAACATACCCTATACGGCACATGCCCACATCACTCACCACCTCATTTAGTATACCTAAGTTAGTAAACCTTCATCAATAAGTAATAAGTATACCTCTACTCTGCTTCATTTTATTTTGGGAAAATGATACAGAAGGTCCTTGAACTTTGGTCCAATGGCTAATATTGTTCCGAATTTTTAATCTATTTAATGTGATTCCTAAATTTTGATTTAATATTTGATGTAGTCAATGAATTTTTAAACATTTCTATATAATTTAAGACATGTTGCTTGTTGAACCAGAGTTCGAGGACGACTTATGCTATTATCCCTTTTGTTTCTTCCTTAAAAACCATTTTGCATTACATTTTCAACATCGAAACGGTCGCGTCAACCGCACAAAAGAAACAAAGGGAAGGAAGCTTGGCAACATCTCCAGATATTTACAGTCAACCCGCCTTCCCTCAGACACGCACTCTGTTTACTTTCTTTCTCTGTGCGTTGACTGACTTCTCCGAGAACCTCTGCGCGAGAGAGAGAGAGAGAGAGAGAGAGAGAGAGAGAGTGCTGAATTCATTGAAGAAACATGTACTGCCGGGGGCGGATCCTCCGCACGACAAGGAGAGGGAGAGGCTCCTCCAGTTTGACGACAAGCTGTTCTGTGGGATCGACCATGACCAAGAGAGGAGCTTACGCTGCTGTCTCCGACATGACCTGCGCAGGTTAGGCCTGACGGACATTCTCGTGATGATCTTGGCGCGGTGGACGCTGCCCGTGCATGAAATTCTTCCTCCAGGATTTGATGGGTGGCCACCCCACAACCTGATCATCGTCATCAGCTCTTTCGCTATAACTAAACCTGAAAAATTACGCATAGCACAATGATTTTCACTTCATATGAATATTGATATTGCAAGTGGTAACTGTTTTTATCATCGACGACAATGAGAATATAAAATCAGGATTGGCTTGGCATGACATACTTGTTCATAGAACAAGAAAACTTGCTGCGCCTCGCACTCGGGTCGTCTTCCTCGTTCGGCTCATCCCTCCATACCAACAACCACGATTTCCCCGAGGAGTACTCTCCAAATGCCTCTCTATGAGACCTTTTGTTGTTGACCCACTTCTTGTACGAGCCTTCTTGATCTTTTGGCTCAGACCGTTTGGCAGGGTCATGAATTGGGAGAACTAGACCAAGTTGAAGATCCATATCTCAGAGATATATGATGGAACTCCCCCAAATATAAAAAAGAAGAATGGAGGAAAAAGCTGCGAGATTATCGAAATGGTGATGATGCGGGAGCTGAAAGAGGTACACATTCGGTGGCTTAAAGCGAAACGGAGAAGAAGTATTTGTAAGGTGATGGAGGCGAAAGGGTGACAGTGAAAGGGAGGTTTGTCTGGGAGGAAGAAAGGGAAGTTCGGGACAACATTGAAGATGGGTCGGCCGAAAGGCCAGCAGTGATGTGGACAGCTGGGGAAAAATCGAGAGATTGCATCGGAATGGTAAGTCTTCATGGGGTTGTCTGTGTCCCCGCAACTCTCTCTCTTCCCTCCCTCCCTCCCGTGAGGAAAAAAGAACTTATCGCCGTTGCTTTCCTGTGATGCGTTGGGAAGCGCAGAATGTTGGGCACGGTACAGAATCCGAAGCTGAAGCGCCTTGAAGACAGACATGGCAACTTCTTGAAATGATAAACGGTGTCATAAGCTATACCGAGCAGTTTCCTTCCTTTCTTTTTCCATAATTAAGAAGGCGTTGGTTCGGAGACTAATCCACAGGCGCAAGTCTAGACATCATGGCCTCTATCCTTAGCAGCTAATAACAAGTTTCAACATCATCAGGAACGTGATAGACAATGACAATGTCTATAGATCCTTCAATCCCCATCTTTTCAGACCGTCCGCATATTGATCGGCTTCCTATGATCGATCCTGTAATCTCCTAGCTGCTACTGCAACTCTGTTCAATCAACATAGTAGCTAGCAAATCAGCATCTGTGTTTAGTTTGTGCCACGGATTTATAAAACCTAATCAACCCATGTTGCCTTTCATCCTAAAGTATTCCGCCAACACCAACTTCCATCGACATCTCCGCAGCCACCTTATCTACCACTCTTCCGATGGTCATTTTGAGGTATGAGATTTTGTTGGATTATTATCAATTATTCTAAAAGTTTTAGCTGGTAGATAAAAAGGAAATTACGTCGTTAACTAGTAAATGACTATCAACATCAGCAACGTCTCGTCTATACAATGACACCCAAAGGCACATCAATCAAATACACTTCCAAAAAATGCTTAGATTACTATACCAAATTTGTTTGGTGACATTTATGTGTAAATTTAGAGTACCCATATGATGCACGTTTTCAAAAGCCATTGAGATTAGCTCCACTTCTAGGTTGAGCATATCGCTAGTATGATGAGTAGGGCAAATGACAATATGATAGAAAGAGAGAAGATGCATGTATCGGATAGGTCTTAATGATTTCTTATTTGATCATTATTGTCTATTGGGGTGAATCTTATTGTAAAACATGGAACATATACTTACTGTAAATACATTGATCTCAAAACCTTGATAAATTTCTATTCACCACTTTTTTGGGGTAAATCTTATTTGGTCAAATAATAATTTGAGAAGGCATCATCTATTTTCTTCCTAGGAAATTATGAAGAGGACGAGACGGAAAAGTCCATGAATTATGGTACGATTTTGACAAGGCACACCCTCAACATAATCTCTTTTATTAAACATGCCTTTTGGCCTGTCCCTTGACTTTTAAGGGCCCATTAGTTCACATTAGAGCCAACCCTTAAGTCATGATTACTGTAGATAATAATGACTTATAATAATTAAGTCAACAAAATTTTATCATTTCACCTTGTCCCACTCGCCCCTTTTCTTTGACCGGCCTCACCAAGCCATCTTTTCTACAGCGGAATTCACTCTAAGTTCCTGCAGAAACACCCATCAAGATGAGCATTATTAGCTTGAATTGGAGCACAAATCGATCTTTGTTTAGGGTTCTTGAGTTAGTCCTACGTGCAATCATAAAGGGTAATGTTCGTGCTGTGAACCGGGCCAAAATCAATCTTGGATCTTTGTGATAATGTTGGCACATACCCATCAAACACATCATTACGCATATTCCAGGAGCCGTTCAAGATCGCCATGATCGAGTTTGGTGTCGAGTCATTCCCTTGATCATTCTTGATTACATATTGTGCGACACATTGGACCATAACCCTAATGGAATCTCTTCATTATTCTTCTGGTTAGAATAGTTAAAGATTGTTCTTTCTGTCTTACCTTAGTTCTGTGTTCTCTTGGGTCAATAATTAAGGCAAGATAAAGATGGAGAGCGTGTGCCTGGGAATCAATTTTGGGGGGAAACTGGACCACCTGATCCAGATATGGATGAATGCAGTGGGTGGCCAGTCCAGACAATCCACGCGTCGACACTGGACAATGCGCTTACTTATGAACCTCGAAGAGGGGGCAGCGTTATCGCCTTTTGCTAACATCGAGCTAAATGAAATTACGACCATCGAGAACATCGGATCCGACGGGTTGGACCATCCGGTCCATCCTAAACTCGGGTCAAGCCGAAATGTCCCTTACGTAAACTTCAACCGCGGCAAAGCAAGAGGCAGGATGTGTTAAAGTGTTCAGAGCTTTGTTCAGGATCGTTCAGTGGTTGTGGAGCTATGTGGGGCTTGGGATTGCAGGGAGCAGCGATTGAACTGGATTGGCTTGAGAAGTTCGCGGGGAGGCAAGCCTCATGGGTACTGGCTACTGGCACGATCAGTCTCATCCATGTCCACCCACTGATATTCATCTGGAAGGGGGGGGGGGGGGGGGGGGGGGGGGGGGGGGACCAAACATGTAGATACATTCACACTTTTACTGTAACTAATACGACAAGCGCTGAAGACTGACTTTTATTTTCAGTATATTAAGTAACGCAATAAATTATGGATCATGATTTTTAAATAAGTAGATCGCGATCAACATCCCATAAGAGCATGCCGTGTTATGTAGCAGTATATCGATTATTATGGGTTGTCTTCACTCTCCCTTTTAGGCTAGACATTAGGAGTTCGAACTTCATTGAATATGACTTGCTTTCAACTATTGTCCGAATTACCAATTTGATATTTTCGCGAGCTTTTGAGTTAAATGGGGGCACTTGAAAGAAATTCAACAATCTAATGCCCATGCACTAGAATTAAGAGTACTTGAGATTGAATCGAAATCATGTACTTTGTTTGACTAATCACTGCAAAAATTCGAGACTACATCTTCCTTTCCTTCTCTTCCCTTAGATAGTCTCGATGGATAGTGCATAATTCTAGCGGTGCTCATGCCTCAGAGTTCACTATTAAAATTCAGACATTAACTAGTACCATCTCACTTCATTGATACCAAGAAATCGAAATGTGCTAAGCTAATATAATATGATTGCCCGACTCTATTCAGGCAATCCGACATTATCCCTTATGTTTTATTTACTTCATATTACGGCTTTTTTTTTATTCACGGACCAAAATATCATTGCATCAATGTTCGCTCACCTTTTATAAGAACTTTTCCGACAGTTTTTCCATGGGGACCAATTCGGAAGAATTATTTCCTTCAAGTGGGTGCAGAGTTAGCTGTACGTCATAGAAAGTTTCAGGGGGGCACCACAACTCATGGCTATGCGAATGACTTGTTATTGTCACAGTTGGGGGGGCATGCATCTACTTTTCTGAAGCCTTAGTTCGACTGAAAGTAGGGTTGTGTCCATCTTCAACCGGTCCATTTCGTGTAGCAATTGGCTCAACTTGAGAGGGGATTCCATAAGAATTTGTTCTAGGACGTAAAGTTTGTGAGAGCCCCTCAAGCTGGCAGTGGTCTGCGGCTCCACTTGGAATCAACTTCTATAGAATCCAGTCATCTTTGCCAAGTTCCGACGGTGTCAGTGGTGGTGGCAAAGGTGGAGGGACTAAACAAGCGGTCGATCATTTCCAACAGGAAATGGGATTTCCTATCTATTTTTATTCATGTTTCCATATAATATCTACCGATCATCTCATCTATTGATCTATATAGATGGGAATTGTTCTCTATAAAAAAATATATCAGCAATGGAGATTGTCAAGATACCGACAATGCCCTCATTCAAATCATAAAGCTTATGAAGTAATATGGTAAGCTCGTTGATTCACAGCTTAATCTGTCGGGCAAAAGGGTCAAAAATCACATTACTGCAACCCCGCTACATAATTCTACCCACATTTTCTATTTATCGATGATGATTATCTATGCTATTTTATTCCCGTTTCGAATCATTTGTTTCATGCGGCTTTATGCACATATTATGCTTCACGTGAAAGACTCCATTCACGCACTCGAGGAGCATTGAGAGAAAGCACAAAAATTCATCCCAAGTTTTCTTGAACTTCATAATTTCGCATCATGTACTGGCAAAAAAAAAAATTTTAATGGGCAACTTTGGGCAGAAATCCAACAATGAAAGGACTTAGTTACGGTTTCTGTGGGGAAAATTCCAAATTTCCCAAATCTCCCATAAACCCTTTCCCTAATCCCATTCACACCCTAATCTCCCCCACCAGCCACTACGCCCCGCCCCCTCCCCCCAGCCGCCACCCATCCCCCGTCTGAGCATCTCCTTGTGCCGGCGTGGCCCTCCGATCTAGGTCAGCCTCAGTCTTCCCTCGATCTGATTGATGCCGGCATGATTTCAAGTTGGAAAAGTGTAAGAGTTATATTCAAACGAAAGTGATGATTCGATGATCGTTATCAATTAAGGAAGACATAGTCTGTGTCTGATGTCAAAAGTGAGGTTGCAAAGTTGTGATTTCCAAAAGCAAATTGTGCAAAATGGGGAAAAATTACCAAAAAAGTCCTAAATTTATTGCAATTGTGCCGATTCAATCATCTTATTTTTTTGGCTAACTAAGTTTTAAACTTTTTGTAATTATGCAAGTTCAGTCCATTCAGCAAAATTTAGTCGGCCAACACTAATGTGGCCAGTGCTAACTTGGTCAACAACTGGCACTAGTGATAATCTTTTCATAATATTTATTTTTTTGAATTATTTTATTAATTTCTTAACTTTTTTTTTATTTTTTTCCTTCTCTCTCCTCCTTCCTCCTCGCTCCTTTGTCCTTCTTCCTCCTTTGGCTCTAGTGACCGACCAGAGGGGAGGGCCAGCCAATCACCGAACTAAGGTAGCCGGGCAAACTCGCCTTGCTATTGTTGGGTGAGGGCTTGCCTTGCCATTATAGATTTGGCGAGGGCTCAACTAGCCATTGGCAGGCTCGCCTCGCCATAATAGATCTTCCTAGAAGCTTGGTGAGATTGGTGGAAATGCCTCCATAGGCCTCACTCTTGCTCTACAACTCCCTCTTCCAATGGAGCTTACAAAGACCACCTCCAAACCCTAGTCTTCCTTACCCACTCTGCTCAATCCTAGCCCTCAATTTGGTGAGGACTCGCCTCGCAAATGGCTGGGCGAACTCGCCCTCACCCAACAACGGCAAGGTGAGCTCCCCTAGCCACCTCAGTTCAATGACCGATCAAGCCTCCTCTCTGGTCGGTCGTCAGAGCTAAAAGAAGAAGGAGGGAGGAGGATGGAGGAGAGAGAAGAGAAAAAAGAAAAAGAAGAAATTCAAAAAAACTAATAAAATAATTCAAAAAAATAAAATATTATTAAAAAATTTGTAGCCAATTACATCAGCACTAGCTAATCAAATTTGACTTGATAGACTATATTGATACAATTACAAAAGATTTATGACTCGGTCAAAATAATGAGTTTAGAACTAAATCGGCACAATTAGAATATGTTTAAAGCTTTTTTTGTAATTTTTCCGTGAAATGGTGATGGCCGCGTGTGATGCAAGGATGGTTTATCTATGCTTTTCCTAAAAGAATAGGGCTAATGTCCGCATTCTTGTAATTTAAGTTTTAGTGAGAACAATTGACTAAAGAGAATCAAGATTGGGGGGGCTTTGTTAGCAGACTAATCCACCTCGCTAGATGGGACCACGCTGAAAAAGAGGTTAGCAACCTAACTTTTGCTTTGGATTAATATCATAAAAACCTCAAAATTGATATATCTACAATAAATTTACTTCAAACTAAATTTTTAACCACTAAAAACCTAATACAATTGTGACAAATTTATCTTCTATTAATTTTCGTTAAATTGGATTAATAATACAAAAAATCACAAATTAGTACCCTAATGACAAATAGAGATTGAAACTTTCAAATTGTTACACCCATCAACTGTCAAATGTCATCCAACTTAATAATTTGACGGTAAAATTTAATGGAAATTAATAAAGGGTAATTTTCTTACGAGTGCATCAGTTTAGGGTTTTTCATGATATTAATCTTCTTCTTTTTTTTTAATGTTACAAGACAAGAAGGGTGGAGAATGCTAGCAATCACTTGTGGCATTACTAGAATGATTTCCAGTCCATCACGGAATATTAATTTGAGGTATAATTATTTTGAACCACCTGGCGACTCAAAAGTCTAAAATCGGCAAGTTTGTCACTAGAGCCCCACCAAGATGCTACAATCGGGATATATCTCCACAAGAAACACATTTGTAGACAATTGACGCTGGCTATTTAGAGATTCTCTCACAATGTGAATTAAATGTGTGAGACCTCATTAAAAAAATGTAGGTGATCCCTCCGACATTAGGCCAACAAATATCAAATCACATAAACGTGTGTTTGGCCTAAAAACGAAAGCATAATAGGGTTAAGAAAAAGGAGAAAGGCAAACTGGGTCAGGGAACCTTGACAATTGATGGCCTGATGTTTTCTCACCTTATTTAATAGCTTGCTAATTCTCTACTTCCAAGTGGAGACGGTGCAAATTAGTGTAGATTTGATCATGTACTTACTGTCGTTTCGACGTGTCCTAACATTACCATACGTTTTCATCTGCCACCAACGAAAGTAATAATAGTGATTTTTCTCTCGTCAATTGCGATTATATTCAACGAAAACAATTCAGTCAAGAATAAGAAATTACTTTCTTCGGAGGGATGACATGTGTGTACCTCAATGTCCTTGAGCTTCCTCTCTAATTAGGTGCGCATGCACGCGAGCGAGCTATCCCAAAGGGGAGGAGATCGCCCACCAGCTTTGAGGAATTAGGGCTTGAGGTGTGGTTGGCCATCTCTTTCATGCCATGGAAGAAAGCTGTCTTCAAGACATGAAGGAACATTCAATGTTCTCCACCTGTGGAAGCAGAGCTTGCCTTCCCCCTCACAAATGTCTCGGCCTACCACCTTTCCCAGGTTTAATGTCCCCGCCTATTTTTTACGCCCTTTTAACGTATAAGAATATGTCATATATGTTTTCCCGAGACGGATGCTCTTCTTTTCTTTTAGAGTGGTTGGTGTTGAAACAAGATCATTTAACCATACCAACTCGATAGCGCATTAATGGTGCATTTATTTTCGCTGAAAATTTCTTGAGAAAGAAAAAAATATTTTTCAAGGGGATCATTATTGAGGAAAATGGTAAGTTCTAATTTGATTGATGGTTTAGGTAAAATGGTTTCCTTCTTACCAGAAGAGAAAGGTGTTTTCCCCCGATCTAAACTTATTGTTTTTGAAAAACGTTTTCTATCAATCAATTAGTTTTCCGTTATCCAAGAATCGGAAAATTAGAAAACAATTTCCCAAAAACGGTTTTCCTTCAAAACAAACAGCTCCTGAGAGACAATGAGATCCCTTCTTAGAAAAAGCATAATCTCATTAGGATCAAAGATTCGCAAGAAACTTTTTGATGAAAGTTGTGGTCTCTTTCAATATTACAATAATTGTAGATTTAGCTTTTGTGATCATCACTCGTGGGAAAAGATTGCTTTACAAGTATTCCATATAACCCCAATCCGGCAACAAGCGGCTACAAAATGTCATGTCATTGCGGGGTTACAAGGAAACCAAGCAGCAGCATGACCATCTTTATTATTCCTTGTTCTTTAGATCTACTAAATTTTGAGTGAACTCCAGGGCTCTTGAGCATGAATTCGAGGACTATGTATTGAAAATTGGGTAACTTTGAATTTGTATGGGGAGTCTCTTCCTTTAGGTATACTGTTGACTTTTGAGTTAGAGAAGCATGTGCATGGTTGAGCAAGGCATGCTTCGTAGTGTCTCAATTGGATCAGGACCTTTAAATGGGCTTGTCAGTCCAGTGATTTACAACCCGGTTTTTCTCGTGTTCCCATATCAACCTCTACTGAGGCCCAAAGTTGGAATCCTTATTCTAATACTCCATCTCCCCTGTCTTTTGTGTAATTATTGCATAAAAAAGTTCGAACATTTCGTAATTGAGTATGGTAAACAAGTGCCCAAAGACACTCGTGAACCCATTAAATACCCAAAAGTCACTTTGACATTGTCTAATATGGGCAGTGGATAGAATAAAAAATCTTGTACAAGTGACTAGCCCAGAGCTGTGTAGAGGAATCCTTACATGTCCAATGCACTGGACTTGATTGTGAGTCTACCTGGCCCGACCAGCCCAACCGGGCCCCTCCACGCTACAAGGGCCTCAAGGCAATTTCAGTAGGCCTAAGCAAGGACCTATAGGGATTAAGCCCGGCCCGCCAACCCGTTTTGCAGAATATTATGGATATGTTTTTTGTGGGCGATCCTGGACAACAAGCCCGCCCAACTCGAGAACCTGGCATCGTCCATTAATCCCCTCTATCATCCCTAGTTGAACTTGCAATAAAATGTTGACTCGTTCCTATCTAAGAGCCGTCCTCTTGGCGGCGCTGGGAGTTAGTCAACGGAAGCTTTGTTTTCTCCCTCAAATTTTCAACTTTTGGCATTGGACTTAACATCCCTGAAGATTTTTGAGAAAACGAGGTTCCTTACCATTTTGTCATGTAGACTATAATTAAAATTTCGATGTGATGATATCTAACTTGGTAAGCATGCACAATATTTTTTTTTTTGAACATAACTCCATCTCTATTGTTAATTGAGAGATTCTTGAATATAGATTGAGAATTTTCAATAGAGTACACACACATCATCGTAAATGTGATGGGACTATCCTGGATCAAATTGCCCTATATGGCATGATTTTTTACATATTATTTTACTAACAATCGCTAATCTCGAGCCACCATATCCATCTTTATCAAATTCTTACCACCACAAATGGGAAAAGACGACATTTTTTACATGAGATCCTTTACTCAAGCTCACCGATTGGTCCTTCGGGCCTAGACCGGCTGCCTAGGCCATGATCACCTAGAGATGAAGAGATCCATTTTGAGCGAGCGTGTTTTGGCCTTTTTGGGAACTTTTGTGTTAAGATATCCAAGCCACCCTAGAATCACTCAGTGATCCTCCATTTCCTTATTTCTGTCTCTAGCAATTATAAGGCTATGATCTAAGATTATAAACTTACATAGTAAGTTTATGCTCATCATGCATTAAAAATGAGTAAAATGCAATACTTGATTTTAAAATGCAGCAATTTTCTTTTCAACATTCTCATGAAGATACCTCCCGCAATGAAGTTCAAATTACAACTAACGATTCCAAAACTTAAGTACCCAAAGGAAAAGTGATGATCGGTATGAGAGAATTGCAAAATGAATGATATACTTTGATGGTTAGTATATGCATCGTATCCTTAACGACCTAATGTAAGTCCATCTAAGAGAGTAATAACCAAAATCTTGACAACATTACATCCTCCACATGTTAAGCCAAAAAACTCAATTGCCTCTTTTTCTTGTTCCTTCCAAACCTATGTATAATCACAATAGCATTTGACAATTAATTTCTATTCATAACCAACCCACCAACATGTTTAGTCTAGCAATGAAGGGTCACATATCTTTCGCAAGTGATATTTAGCCTACTCAATGCTAGTGTTGGGTGGGAGCTACATTGAGTTAAAAACAACTTTTCGAGATGCTTGACTTTAACTCGAGCCTTTGAGATGGCCTTTGGAGCCCTCGAAGACTCGGGAAACGCTCTCCCAATCGTATCCTATACAGCACACTCCCACATCACTCGTCTCCTCATTTAGCATATCCAAGTTAGTAAACCTCCATCAATAAATAATAAATATCACTCTATTCCGTATCATTTTATTTCGAGAAAACAATATAAATGGTCTGTGAACTTTGGTTTAATGTATAACGCCATCTTTAAATTTGATCCAATGTCTAATATCATCCTGAATACTTAATTTGTTCAATGTAATTGTCAAATTTCGATTCAATACTCAACATGCTCAATAAATTTTCAAACATCTTCCCATAATCTAAGACGAAGTCGCCGATTGGACCAGAGTTCAGGGACAACTGGTGCTATTGTCCCTTCTATTTCTTCCTTGAAAACCAATTTGCATTTACCTTTTCAACATTGAGAGGGTCGCGTCAACCGAGCAAAAAAGACAAGGGAGAAGGTTGAAGAAAGCTTTGGCAAACACCTCCAGATATCCAACATTCGACCCGCCCCTCGACGTCGCTTCCCTCAGACACGCACTCTGTTTACTTCGTCTCTCTGGTGCGTTGCGTTGACTCGCGACTTCTCCAAGAACCTCTGCGCGAGCGCTGGAGCAAGAGAGAGAAAGCGCGACAGAGAGAGGGAAGGAGGTTCAGCAATGGCGTCGAATTCATCGAAGAACCACGTGCTGCCGGTGTCGGATCCTCCCCCGCGCGACGAGGAGAGGGAGAGGCTCCTCAGGCTCGACGACAAGCTGTTCGTGGGATCGGCCATGACCAGGCGGGGCGCTTCCGCCGCCGTCTCCTACATGAGCTGCGCAGGTTGGGCCTGCCCTCGTTCGCGGGTGTTTTGCTCTCTCTCTCTCTCTCTCTGTAGGGTCGTGCTCGATTTATCTGTCCGAGGATGATTTATTATCGTCGTCTGGGGATGGCTGGGTAGACTCTTGTGGTTTGAAAATTCGCATCTTGTCGAGGACTGTGAAGCTGGAGATTGTGATTTTTGTCGGGAGGTCGCGAGTTCGGATCGTGTATGCGAATGATCCTCGCTATCACGTACCGTGGGGAAAATTAGATGGTTGAAATTGGGTTGAGATAGTTGGTACTTCGTGCCCCATTTTTGCTTGATAGTTGGTGCCCCATTGCTTGTTGGTATATCGGGCGTATTAATCTGTGGCTTGTTGGCCAGATGAACTTATTTAGCTCAGAAAGAGCTCTGCTTTCTCAAGGTTTCATCTCTTGGACGTTCTGTGTATGAATATGATGGTTTTGATTAGTGTATTCGGCCCATGCCGTCTATACGTTTATGCAATCAGTGTAATTATGTATCTGGAACTGATTTTCTCTTTAATTGAGTTACTGTTTCATTAGTTTCCTAGTTTAGTGGCATAGAATTTGCTTGATATATGGTCAAGAAAGAAGGCCTGTTTGAGTTGATTAGGGTGCTTTGATTTGATGAAAATAGATAGCAAGTCCATGATGCCCTACATTTATTTCAGCTGAAAGCCTTAATTATCCCTTTTTGGTCAATTTATCAGATGTGTATGCACACCAGAGCCTGTTTCATTAGACATTTAAAGCCAACATGCATATCAAATACATGGAAGTAGAAGTAGAATCGATAACAAAGAGTGTGACATTTTGAGGCGCAAAGTGGGAATATGAAATAAAGGGTGATCCATAGACATAACTGAAACTGGTGGGTAGTTCGCCAATACTTTTAAGAGGTGATGCTGATACATAGCGTATTTAACTTTTGGTTTAGCTTAAAATATTGAACATATACACTTTTATCATCTTTCCATAACGTTCATTACGGCCTCATAAGCTTCAGCTATTAATTCTTTCCCATATGTTTGCAGTGCTCTTGGTGCTATTTAACAAAGCAGCTCTTTCTTCCTATAATTTCCCATCTGCAAATGTCATCACTCTGTTACAGGTATGGTCTTTGCAAGTTTAGCCTTCGGCATTGGTGATTCAGTGACAATAAACTACCATTGAGTATTTTTCCAAAGTCACTCTCTATTTGAGTGATGAGTCCACAATGCTGCTTTAGATTTATGGATTGTTCGGTAGTAGTCATCACTCAAAGTTTGCTTTTCACTCTGGAAAATCATTAGTAAAGCAATAAGTGGCCAGAGGGTGAGGAACTTCAGAGTCCAGTCTAAAGTTATGAGGCCTAGTATTCAGCTGCAAAAGAAGATTGTGTGAAATACGTTTTTCCCCCCTCAAGACTTTCAAAAATTAGGACAACCAAAGTCAGCATTTTCACATGATATTTAGGAGCTTAAAATTGATTTTCTGATTGAGTCAGTGAAAACTGAAATGCAATTTGCTTTTTTATGGTTGTGCTTTAACAACCATATTCCTCAAATTGTATAGTGCTTTGCTTCTCTATAATTCATTTTGTCCTTGAAACTGCAGTTGAGATCATTTTCCTCCTGTCCTCTCATCTTTCCTCGACTAAATTTATATCTTGTCCAGATTGTAAAGATGTGGATATGATTGTGGCATTTTGTGGGACCATAGCTAACTGTTCTAAAAGCATAAACTGTTAAATGAAAACGTAATTTATTATTTAAATATTCTAATAGTCTCCCTCACGCTTACTCTAGTATTTTTGTCTAGAACTAAGTGTTGAAATTTAATTGGGGAGGCAAATGGAACTTGGAAAGATTCGAACTCAGAATCTCCAGCTCTGATACCATGTGAAATTTTGTAGGACCATAGCCGACTATTCAAAAAGCTTAAATTGTTAGATAAAGACGTAGTTTATTATTTAAATATTCTAACAATGATCATCTATTAGAACCTTATGGTTGTCACTAATGAGATTTGGATAGTATTGAAATAGTAATCTTTTGACTTGATTAGAACTGCTATGTTAATCAAGTAGGAGGAAAGTATGTAGTTGGTTTATGTAAAACAACTAAAACTAATGTAAAATGAGCAAATGTTAACTGTTATTAGGAAAGTGAATGATGCATTTTTTTTTCTTTTTCACTACTTATTAGATCTGTTTGTGTTGGTATCGATCTGTTTAAACCCTATGATTGGGCCAGCCTATGGTCTACTAATTGTTATGCCAATAGCAGTGCTGGACAGCTAAGTTGATGTGGAAAAACTGCTGTGCTGCAGGAGATCCTCCTTTGCACCTAAAGAGTTTTCCAATTCTGTGACATATGTCTAGAGCATGACTTCTCTTGGCATGGCTTAAAGTGATACAGATATGCTTGCAAGCTGGACCCTTTTTCACGTATTAGTCAATTGAAACAAAATACTTGGCTTGTTCACATTTATTCAATTTGTTCTGTTGGAAAAACTGATCTAACTCTGCATTGAGTCTTACAGAAATCATTAAAGTGAGTGTTCAGGGCGCTCGCAAATATGCCGTACAGTTAAATTTTGAGTTTTTCTGAAACTGAAAACTAATTCGTATGGAATGATATGTTCCTGTAGTCTTTTCTCCACGGATAATTTAGTTAGTTTTATGAGGTCTTGAATATTTCGTATAAGTGCTTGATATCATTTGTATGGAGTTAACATGACTTCATCTTGATGTGCTTACAGATGATATGTTCCTGTTCTTTTCTCTATGCATTGAGAAAGAGGAAGATAATCAACTTTACAGTAGGTGACTCTTCGCTTGGTTTGGATAATACCAAATTGCTTGTGCCATTGAGGACATTGGTTCATACTCTTCCTCTTTCACTCGCCTATTTATTATACATGGTAGGCATTTCGTTGTGTTTTGCTGCATGTTTGGTGCTGATAATTTGAGAAGTTATATGTGCTGGTTTTTATAATGGAAAATATTTTTTCCATGATTTTATTTCTACTTGAAAGCTAGCCACTATGGAGTCTGTTCGTGGAGTAAATGTCCCAATGTATACCACCCTTAGGCGGACGACAGTGGTGTTTACAATGGTAGCAGAGTGGATTCTGGCTGGTCAGAAGTATTCATCTTCTGTCATTGGAAGGTACCTCTCCCTTCTTTGCGGCACTTTATTCTGTCCTACATGCTTTGCCTTGTGGCCGGAACATGATATAGCGTGTATGGTCGTACAAATTCCTAGTCTAGCAACCCCAAGGGTTTAGCCAAGTTGGTTAAAACTCAATACCAAACTTGCCATGAAGTGTGGTGATGGGTTAAAGAATTTCAACAACCACTTTATTGGGGCCACATCAGGGACTCCTGGCCCAAGAATCACTCAGTTTCAGAGGAGTGCAGTACTGCCACATTGGAATTCATGGGTGTTTTAGGGCTGGGCATCAATTTCTTAAAAAGAGAAATTATAATCTCTTAGACTCTTATTGTACTTTTCATAGACTTGGTTATTAAATGTATATGTGCATTGTAATATTCATCCTATGGCCTTTAGTATGGACTATGTTGCATAATGCATTGTTGAATATTTAGACCTGATTGCGTAATCTTTCTTTTCTTAGGTATGGAAAATGATCATTCTGAACTTTTGAAGATTATATTACATTAGATTATGATTTGCCTTCATAAGCTCTCCAATTGTTAGAATTTTAGGTAGTTAAAATATATCTCATGTTGCATTTTTCCCTGCTTCTCATCTAACACAAAATTTAAGGTTATTGTCAGTGTTGGATTGATTGTTCTTGGAGCATTTGTTGCGGGAGCAAGGGACTTGTCATTTGACTTTCATGGCTACTTTGTTGTCTTCTTGTCCAACATTACCACAGCAATATATCTTGCAACAATTGCCCGCATTGGTATTATTTTCTTTTCTTCTCTGGAATTGCAACAATTGATGCGCTTATCACTAGTTTAATCTCTTCCTTCTTTATTCTTATTCATCTTAGGGAAATCTAGTGGACTGAATAGCTTTGGCTTAATGTGGTGCAATGGTAAGACAACTGACCCTCGTTAACAGCACTTTCTCCAATCTTCACATTGTTTTATGTCTCTGTTTCCTATGTTGTGTCCGGTTACCAAAAGGTTCAATCTATTTATAATCTATTTAGAATAGATCTTTTTGGGAGGATTATGATCAGTCACATAAATTGCACCTGGTTAATCGGAAAGATGTCGACCAACCTTTTCCTAATGGCAGTCTTGGCATCAAGTCTCTTTTATTGCTCTACAAGGCTCTTCTAGGCAAATAGTCATAGCGGTTCGATGTTGAAAACGATAATCTCTGGAGGGATTGTTACTAAATTTGGCCCTTAGAACAAACTGGGTGGATTTCTAAAGGGAGAAGAATAGCTCTTGGGAGCCGTATATGGAGGCAGATTAGAAATGAGTGGAGTGAGTTTCTTACTCATACAAATCGTATTGTTGGAACGGTAAGCGGATACAATTTTTACTTGACACTTGGTGTGGGAATACGACTTTCAATGATCATTTACCTGACCTTTTTGCCATTACTAAGAACAACGAGTCCCTTATGTCAGATTGCTATCATTTTTTCCAAGGGATAAGCACTTGGACGATCAACTTTTTGAGACACCCAGGATTGGGACTTGAAGCTTTTGTCAACTTTTTTTATTTGCTGTACAACTCTAAGATTTCACTGACTTCTGTGATACTTTGTTCTAGAGTAGTGATAGAGACAGGATTTTTCTGTGAAATCTTATTATGGATTGCTTCAACATAAGATTGTCTGTGGCACAGATGTTTTTCCCTGGAAAGCTATTTGAAAAGTGAGACTACCATCTAGAGTCCCATTTTTTGTCTGGGAAGCGTCTTGAGAATGTATTCCCACCATAGACAATTGGCAGGAAAGAGCTATTATGCTGGTCAATAGATGTTTTTGTTAATTTTTTGGCAGAGAGGCAAAGACAGTGAGATATCTCTTTCGCTGGCCATGGCCATTATGCATGCACTGGGCTATCTTGGGTTATAGGAGGATCTAACAAGAATTAAGGGCTTGGCAAGGTTTTCTTTTGCCTTGTGCTAAGAAAAGGAAGATTTCTTCAATCCCCCTTGCTATATTTTGGTTAATCTGGAAAGAGTGGAATAAGAAAGCTTTCGCGGAGAGGAGACGGCCATTTTCATAATTACTGAAAGTTGGTTGAAAGTCTTACACTTCTGATATAATGGAAAGTTATGTCTGGATGGAAATGCTTCGCTCGATGTTATAGTTGACATTATCCTCTGTTGATCATCTCCGATGCAAATGATGTTCCTTTCTCCATGATAGGGATTATATGTGGACCAATTCTACTGTTTTGGACATATATCAGGGGGGACATAGAAACGACGTTGAATTTTCAGTATCTTTTCTCACCTGGTTTCATGGTATGTTTGCCCTACCACTTTCGCATGCATCTCTGATTGTGTTTAGTTATTTCAGTACACATTGGACATCAGACTGACAATCAGACAGAGTCATAATGGAAAAATTTTCACTGAATTTTGGTCATTTATGGAAACCATTATTGTAACTGTGGTTGAGTTAAACTATAAGGACAAATGTTCGGAAAAGAGTGCCAAGCTTGTGTTGCGTGCACATACATAGTCAATCAGTGGTTCAAAGAACTCACTTTAGAAAATTTATATCTAATTAATTTAAGTATTTGCTGAATCCATCAGTGAATCAAAGGATGCATATCTAGTTAAATCATTAATCTCCTCAAAATTTTTCATAGATGCGTGCATATAATGACGGTTTCATTTAGGACCTGCTGGCTTTATCAGTCAATCATTTGCTGGGTCTCAGATTCTTGTGGTCGTATGTCAAGCAATTGAAACATTCTATCTTGAACTTTTACTCTTCCTAATATTTACACTTCCCTTTAGCTAATGAGTTTTGCTGCTTGGATAATCAAAATTCTATACAGAGAACATTCAACTTGAGATATTGCTCCTTCCTTGATTTGGCAGGTTATCTTGCTTTTCTCCTGCATATTGGCTTTCTTTCTGAATTACTGTATATTCCTAAACACAACCCTCAATTCAGCAGTAACACAGACCATCTGTGGAAATCTAAAGGTATGTACACCAGCTAATGCCGTAACATTCACAGACATTGCAGAGTTTTGCATAATTTATTGGTATGCTCTGAGACTATCTGCATTATACACAATATGTTTGTGCTTTCAACTTTGAGTGGTCAGAAGACTTTTAACTGTGGAGTACATTTTGCTCTATTGCTGTTTATTGAGAAACAATGGAGCTGAAAAAATTGTAAACTACTGAAATCGTAAACTACCAATAAGTTTCCATACACTGATGCTTTAACTGAAAAGACCATGATGATGAAGATCCCTGATGTTGCATATCTCAGTGATTAGTAAGGGCGTGGCAGCCTCATCAAAGATTTGTGACATTTTCTAGAATAGGACATGACAGGAGACTGAAAGGCAGAAACTAAATTTGTTTTGATGAATCAGATAATTTGTGATTTTTCCTCTTTTAGTAGCTATATGGAACTTGGAATTGCTAATTACACTCTAGGAGTCCCTAACTTGTATGAATCAATGAAGTCCTATAACTTATTTAAAATAGCACTAGAAAGTATCTGCAATGGCTTATCTTGCTCCTCGAATATTGCACATCGCTAAAGTTAATTCTAAGCTTGTTCTGTGGGTGGCTGAAGACTTTCAGGCTTGATACACAATGTCAAATGATGTTGCTTCCCGAAATTTTTTTTTATCAATGTTAAGTCCTAAAACTTTTTTTAGTGGTTCAATGAAGTATCTACAAGACTCATCTTGCTGGAAAATAACAAATGGTATAAATTGATCCTAAACCCATTCTAAGTGGCGGCTGGAGACTTTGTCACCTCATACGCAATGTCAAATGATGTTCTTTCAACATCTTCAACTTAAATTGATGTGGCTGAGTGTCGACTATCTCCCTCCCCTGCATTGCTGAGTCAATCGAGTTCAGAATCCATGTGTCAATCGACAGAGAGACTGTCTACAACTTTGTCAAATTACTAGACAGTAAATTCTCCAGCACAGGAAGCTGGTGGAGCTGTTGATTCAATTCAAGGTCTGATCATTAGGGTTCAAAGGGACTTCTAGGATTTGCATTTGGTGCTGAAAGCACTTCACATTGCTGGAGACAAATTTGTGTAACCTGAGTCATTTGAAGAGGATCAGAGAGTCTGGGGAAATTTGAATCTGTACAACAAAGATGCCTTGTGGGTTAGTCCTAATGTGTTAGATGCTATAAATGCATTTGAAAGCTTGTCTTCCCTCAAATCATTACAATTTCCTCTTGTCAATGAGATTTAGTCCAATGGTGAAATACCAAAAATCATGAATTTCAGTATTTTTGAAATGGCAAGCAACGGTGGTGGCAAGAATTTAGTACTTTGTGTGTGTGGGGGGGGGGGGGGGAGGGAACAAATGTGAGGGCAGGGCCAAAGGGGGGGGGGGGGAAAGGAACCAATTGTGAGGCCAGGACCAAAGGAGTGATGAGAAGAAGCTCACAGAATCACACATATTAGAATTGGGTGGTGATTTGATTGATTTGGGGGGGTTCGAGAAGAGTAAAGCTGTAAATCGTGGTTGAGAAGAATAGCAAGAGTAGAGAGAGAAAGTTTCCAGAGAATCATGTGCAAACAATGTTGTCTGGTGTGTCGTCGAGGTCATGTTGCCATGTTGGAGGTTTTAAACCTCGAAAAGGCCAATAAAGACAATCTTAGGGTGGAACTATGCCTAGTGTGATTTTCTGATGAGAACTCACCAAGGAAATTCTAGTAAGTCTTTTTAGAAAGTTTTAGGACTTAAACTGTAGATTCAAAATTTATGAAAATGAGCTGTACTCTGTGCAATAATTTGAAGACTTCCAGTGTACTTTTTTTGTTTCTATGGCATGGTCGTACATTAAAATGACTCATAATGATTCACTGTGATTGCATGGCAAGTATTCAGTGAGACCATGATATTCACTGCTTTAATTGGTACATTTCTGCATAGTAGACTTCTCCCTCCAATAATTATTGGAATCGTAATCTGCCACTTCTCTATGTATTCACAGTTTCTGTTTCTTATATTATTTTAGGATCTTTTTACCATTGGACTCGGCTGGATTATTTTTGGTGGGCTTCCATTTGATATTGTGAGTAATGCTCTCTTTCTCATGATCAGAATTTGATACTGATTGTCATTATGGCAAATTTATCAGTTTTAACATTGGCCTGAACTGGTGTGTCCTGTGTTCAGTTGAATGTTGTTGGGCAATTTCTTGGTTTTCTCGGCTCTGGCTTGTATGCATACTATAAGCTCGTGGGGAAGTGACAGCTTCAAGCTTTTCAGCCTTCTTGTTCTGGGATGATGAGCGCTAGTATCATTCCTAAGAATCCAATTGGAGATGGTTTAAATCATATGCAAACCATTCAAAGGAAATCTCTAACTACAGAGAAGCTGTTACTCCAAATTTTCAATGATATTCGAGATAGAAAAGCTTTGTGAGGAGCTTGACAGCCATTTAACTGCCTTGGAACTCTGATATCTCAACCTGCTTTCCTACCCAATCAAGATGAGCGTTTAGCAAGCCATTGGAAGGAGAGAAGCTACTTGTCTGAGCTACTGAAACTTATGACTTGTTGGTTCTTTGGAAGTTTCTGTCGATAGAGTTTAAAGACTATGTAATAGTAGAGAAAATGGCTGCAATTTTCGTGTTTTTTTGGGTAGCGACAGCATTATTTGTCAATATGTCATCTGAGTCCTCTAAATTTGCTTTTACAAGTGAGAATTGATATTAGTTCCGGGAAGTCATTGGTCAGTCACCTACTAACTCCCATTATGTCACGCTGAAGTGATATCCGTTCTCAATGAGAAGTTCACCAATGTGGAAACTCATTGATCCTGCTAAACATATGCAGCAGACTTCATGAACACTAACTGGCCAAAAGGATTTGAAATGGCCATGAGTACTAGCAGACCGGATGAGACTATGACAGATTCTGCTGCCTTGACTGCTCAAGGCTACAGGATAGAAGAAACTGGCAAGGCATTTCAATGCTTTAGATAAATTCTACGTCAACCTCAAAAATTAGAAGCCCGCGTCCTTCCATGCACCGAAACCAGCTAGGCAATAGTTCATCATGCTTGTGTTGAACGTTCCAAGGCATCGAAATGAAAGGTCAGATTCAAGAAGTGCCCACAACAAATATCACTAACGGTACCATGGATTGGAACAAGTACTCAACACACGTCTGTGGCTGTTGTAACAAGAGTGGGAAAAATAAAACCTTTCATGAATTACATGGTCAGTTCGAAGTCTTCAACACATTAGGCCACAATTACACAAGAGATCGATTCCTCAACTCACCTAGTAACTATTCAACAAACAACAAGCCTCACACATCATACAAGGAGTTTTTTGCATCCTAATCTAATCAGTATGACTGGTACTACAAAATACATACAGAATATCCTCTCTACTATGACAGAAAAAAACTGTCAGATAACTATATACACAGCTCAATGACCAAAATTACCCAGCAGCGATAGTAATGCCAGCCTCCCTTACAAGCTGTTCACTCAAAGCTGAAAGTTTTGCGACCTCCATTTTTACGTCAGTAAAACATTCATTGTTCTCATCTAAACTTGTCGTGACATCAGACGTTTCTTCATGGAGGCCACTGGCATTAGTGTCCGTCTCAATGCTTAAACTAGCTTTATCTAAAAATTCTCGAGTCATTTCCACAAGCTTTTCAAGAGCACTAGTTGCAGCTTCAACTTCCAGCTGGGCAGCCTCAAGTTGAAGTTTCTCAATAGCTAAGTCTCCCATGCTCTTCTCACCAACTCTCTGTTGTGCCAACTTATAGAGTTTCCGGAGATCACTAGCATCATCAATCATTTCTTCCTTCAACCTTTGAAGTTCCTTCTCCCTCTCATCTAGTCTAATTAGGACAGTTTTGAGTTCCTCGTCCTTGAGTGTTAGAGCCCTTTGAGCATCCAATAGTTCCATTTCTTTCTTTCGTAAGTTTTCTCTTGTTAAATCAATCTCAGTTTCAAGCTGTTTGTTTTTCCACCTATAATCATCGGTTGGTAACGTGACGAGCTGCTGCGACCCCAGACCACCCACGCCCAGGAGTTTCACAACGTCATATTCCTTATCCTCTAAGGGGATTACTAGTCTGTTCGTGAGTTCCACAATCCGCTCTACAACAGATTCAGCTTCAGTGCATCTCAATTTTGTGTCACTAAGCTCATTTTGCATGTTCTGGACATGCTCCTCCTTTTCCTTTAGCAAATTTGTCGCCTGGATAAGCTGGTCCTCTCTCCCATTCATGAGTCTCTTGAGCTCTTCAGTTTCCCAATATAATTCTTCCAACTTCTTCTTTGTATTCAAGAGTTCAACATCTTTCTCCTCCAACATGAGCTGAAGAGCAGTCTGTTGGGAACTCAAATGCTGAATTTCCAGTTTGGCTTCCACTAGTTCCCCTTCTTTCAACCGCAGAAGATCTTGGGTTTCTTGAAATTCAGAGTTTCTCCTACTTAGCTCAGTCTGCAGCAAGGACTTATCCTGAATTGCCTGCTGGAGAGAAGCTTTCTCTTTCGTCAGCTGATCCTGTAACTCTTCCATCAGTTCTTTCTCCAATGATAAATCTCGCTCAAGCTCTTTGTTTCGAGCTTCAGCAACCCTAAGTTTCACTCTCTCACTCTCTACTTCTATTTGGACATCTTTCAAATTTGCCATGTATGCAGCAATACTTTCCTTCTGCTCTACAAGTTCTGTTATTTGCTTTTCCAAAAGCTTCTCCTTCTCCTCTATTTTCTGCCTCGAGGAAACCAAAGATTGCTGAGAGGATATCAATTCGGCCCACACATCTCCAAGAAGTCTCTTCACCCTTCTGAAATCCTCTAATGTCTCATTAGATTCTGCGGCATGTTTAGAGGCTTCATCAGACAGTTTCTTTAAATCCTCCTGCGCTAGCAACCATTCTCTTGTCCGTTCCTCCAAAGTAGTCTCCATAAATTTTAGCTTGTCTTCTTCTGCCTTCTTCAATGTCATAGAAAACTCTAATTCTTCTTCTTTCTCCTTGACTGCTCTTCGAAGTTCTTGAAGCTCAAGTTCCTGCTTCTTGATAACTTCATTGGCTTCAGTCAAGAGCTGGGATTTTCGTTCAAGTTCTGATTCGACCATCGAAGCATCTTCACTTCTTTTCATCAACTCAGTCTTCATTTTTTCTATCTCATCTTCTTTCAGTGATAATGCAGATTGAGAGGCTGCAATCTCCTGCTCCCTATCCCTCAGTCGAAGCTTTAAATCTTCTATCTCTCTAGCTTGAGAAGCGAACTTCAAATTCACCTGCTTCAAATCCCATTCCAACTTCTCCTGCCTAGATAAAGCAGCAGCAATCACTTCCTCCCGATGCTCCAACTCCTCCATTGCACGATTCAACTCGCTCTGCTCCAACACTAACTCTCTCTCGGCCTCCTCTAAATCTTCTTCCTTCTTCTTCAGAGAAGCCAGAGCAGCATGGAGGTCCGACTCCAGCACTTCAAAATTCAGATCCAGCTCGAAATCCTGAGGCGTGCTAGAAGCTTTGCTCATTTCTTCCAGCTTATGGGTTTGCACAAATAATCTCTCGAGGAGAATTCTAGCTGGCTCAGCCGCACCATTATCACTGACCCTTGAGTTCCTGTTATTCAAAACTGACTTCACAAAATATAGAGAGTGGTTCTTCCAAGTTGGCGTTGTACTCAGAAAAGGTAGTCTCTGCTGTTTCCTCTTCAACCACGCATAGCACTGGAAACAGCAAAGCAGACAATCAGAAAAATAGATCTACAATCTCAATCCTCCAACATTGTCATTAGAGCAGGAGCCGGAACAACCAAATAGTTCAATTACCATATTCTAAACGGTCATTTACTCCCATGTAAGGGGCAAAACCCCGTCACACACAAAAATTTCAAAACTTTTCTACCTCAACACGTCAAATGAAGTTCCCCTCGTAATTTATCGCGCACTACTTTCCTCAACAACTGATATGAATATCATTATTATCGCCATCGATGAGTGCGTAATCCTAAGACTACACTATCGACCGAAAAGCAACTTGTCCAGAACCTCAATCTCTCTGAGCATCAAACGTAGCCCCAGAAAGAGCGAGACACGTAACCAACTTCGGTGGTTTTCGGCAAGAGAGGAGCTCCCAAACAGACTGCAATCGCACAACGCGAAAAGCTTCTGTTTCCTCAATTAGCTTAGAGAAGAACGCCAACCCATGTCGGAATTACACGAACAGAGATGTTGCCAGAGCACCAAAACATGCGAAGAGGAATTCATCAAGCATAACATCCAAAATCCAGAAAAACGCGCAACGTTTCTTCACACAAAGACCCACATTCAAGCGGAACCAAGCCGCACCCGCAGAGATTCACAGAACCCGCACAAGCATGAGAGAGAGACCTGGCAGTCGCAGGAGAGAGGGGACGATGTGGAAGGGAGTTTGGAGCGGAGGGCGGCGGCGAACTCCATGCCTCGTCTCGCGGGCGCATTCGTGCTGGCAATGGGAAAACACAGAGAGAGAGAGAGAGAGAGAGAGAGAGAGAGAGAGAGACTTGCGTATATGTCCCGCGCAGAGAAAGGAGAGGAGAGGGAGAGAGAGAGTGTGTGGCGCACGTTAGCAGGATACCTTTCGCTTTCTCGAGAAAATGCTAAGATGCGCCGGAACGTCTCCGGTTTATCCACAATGGGAACGTAAGACCATAAAATCAGACAAATCCGACGTGTGGGCATGAGAAAAGTTTCGGATTCATCCGTTCAAATTTGCATTTTGCTGACGTGTATTTTACTATATCCTTTTTCCTTTTTATTTTTATAGACCTATTTAATTGCATTGACCTTTTCTTTCTTTCTTTCTAATTGTGATAGTCGATTAGTCAAAAAATATACTATGTATTTTCTGGACTCTTGGTCGATCGATCACTACAGTTCATGCAATGAGAATAAATATACGCAATCTCTTCCTTTTTTTTTGTTCTTTTTCTTTTTCCAAGGAGATATTCCTTGCTTGATAAAACATGAAGCAAGAAATATGAGATCTCTTCTTCCTTTTTTTTGTCTTTTTTCTTTTTCCAGAGAGATATTCCTTGTTTGATAAAATATGAAGCAAGAAATACGAGATCTCTTCTTCCTTTTTTTTGTCCTTTTTCTTTTTCCAGGGAGATATCCCTTGCTTGATAAAATATGAAGTAAGAACTAGACTTCTTTGTGAATATTCAAAACAATTTACGACTGTTGGTATTTGTTTTTAAGGAAAATAGCTAAAAATGCTTTGAAATTGATATTTCGTCATATTTTGCCCTACGCAATCCGACATTAAGATGCCATGTTCCATGATCTAAAAGCCTAAAAGAGAAAATTAAAAAAAAAAAGAGGAGAAAAATATTTCCTTAATATAAAGTTTCAATCTTCCTCAATCTTGAAATGTAACCGTGTAGTTCTAAGACCAGGTAACATGAGATGTGAATAAGAACCACTTAGGATATTACATAAAAATGTTTTTAAGTCCTAAAACGGTGCTTTTCCAATTCAATTGCAAATCATCCTCGACAACCCACCGACTTAGCCATTTGTACTATTTCAAATCAATTTCTAAGGCAAGAAACGTAGGATCCTCTTCGCATTTCTCGTGGGTGGGTGATGTTCTACGTCGGTTGCTCATGTCGATCGATGATATTTCTGAAAAGCGTGGGAACGAAGGAGAGCGCGACACGTGGCGCGACCCTCCGCCACCAAAGAAGGTGGGGGTTGGGGGTGCCAAAAGAGGAGGCACGGGCCACGAATGGGGACGTCGGATGGCGACCTTTGCATGGCCGACTTCGGGTGGTCCTTGGCCGACTTCTTTCGATGCAAACGTCATTGTCCTTTGCGATCGCATCGGCTTCCCAGCTGAATCCTTCATTTTATCCCTAATGCGAAAACAGCTAGTTGCTTCGAATTCGGCCGTTCGGAATGCAATATATCCGGCCGTCGAGCTCTTTCACCGAGAGTTTTACGCTTGATGCGTCTGTCTCGTGCATGCCCCGTTAATTATATATAATCTCATCATATGATTTTTCTCTGGAAAATTATCTAAAAAATTCTAAATCCTTTTTACTTTTATCAATTTTGTTCAAAATCTTACGAATTCATTTCTAAATCTTTTCAATTTTTGTCAATTAAATACATCCTATCAATTTTGCTTAAAAAGTACTATTGTGGACGGACCAACATGGCATTTTTTTAATAATATTTTAATCAATATTTTGAATTTTTTTGGTTTTTTCTTTTTTTTTTAGTTTTTTTTTTCCATTTTTGATCTACCAAGCAAGAGTTGTCGACCGACCCTGCTGGCCGACCCTCACCGTCGAAAGCAAGGGCATGCGGGCCCTTGCCCAAAAACAGCAAGGGCCGCAACACCCTCACTAGATCTAGCCAAGCAAGAGCTTGGCAGCCCTCGTTGGCCCTCGATGATGTCCCTGAGCGAGGTCACCACCCTTGCCTGAACAAATCTAAGCGAGGGCGTCACAACACTCGCTCGATGAGGGCCGTGACACCCTCACTTTCATCAGCGAGATCAACTGCCGATCCATCAATGTCAGCATTTTTCAGTCAAAATTAACTAGATTGACTCAATTGGCAAGAAGTGAAAATATTTAGAACTAAATTGGCAAAACATGAAATAGCTTAGAACTAATTGGCAAAATTAAGTGGTTTAAAACTAAATTAGTAAAAATGTAACAAATTGAAAACTTTTTTGACAATTTTCCCTCCAATCATGTGAATCAATTGAGGATCATGAAATTGCTACCTGCGGCATCTTAGCAAAGTCCGGAAAATGCCATTTCAACAACCGAAGAGCTGAACTGAAAAGCATGCGAAATGCCAAAATGGGATTCATTAGACGTCACGGGAAAGGCCTTCCCTTAAAAATTGACTGCTCTGAAAAAGCACCATACCGTGAACCATTGCATCTCATCATCGATCAGCAGACTGCCAAGAGAGACCACGTACACGATAATAAGTTTAGTTGCAACCCATCACGAGCGGACGTCACATCAGTGCGGCGTAACCGAACCGAAAGAAAATGGCCTTCAGTCACGGTTTCCACGCCATACCTGTGAACCTCTCTTGCTATATCTGACTCCCTCAAGTGCTTATAAAACTCTCGGATTGACAATGGAGACATGATGATGATGCTCATTCCTGAATATGCAGTACCTCAAAGGCAGTCATGCTCAACAACTACAAGTCTATACCGTTAAGCAAAGTCGTCGTGAACCTACAGAAACATCTCCCAGTATCTGAATGAACCGAAAACAAGTAGGCTATTTTCTTCTGGCTGTTCTGTATGCAACATTATTGTCATTCTTTGATGTCGTCATAGTTCATGCCGCATCCCTACCATAACTTAGGTTTCAAGAAATTACTTACTACCACCAAAAAGTCCAACCACCCATCACCCCCAGAATGAAGTAATCCACAACACGACAGCTCCAAGCAAATAAGCTTGATTTTGAATGTACTTATTACATCGTCAAGATATGGCTTTTTCAGCAATTGCCTTAAATTAAGGCAATCTGAGCATTACATCTAAATATCGACCAAAAAAAAGAACATTGCATCTAAATAACAAGCTCGAAGATTTCCAAAATTCATCTATAGCTTTTCCGGCAATATTTGTACTCATTCATGTACATTAACAAGGAAAATCATTTTGTATAGACTGCCTTCTTGTGAAAAGCATTTATGTGGGATTACAAAATGTCACCACAGACTGCCGTCTCTGCAGGTATCATCAACTAACTAAAATGCGGAGAAGACACTGTGGAGAAGTGGCATTATGACTATACCAATGGGATGGGATTTGCTCTCACAAATAGAAACCCAATTCCCCTTTCAAAAGAGTCAATCTGCTAAGATTTTCCGGTAGGAGCCTCTGCTGTCTCAGTTTCGGAAACATCATTAGTGGAACATTGCAAGAAAGAGTTCACCTGTTTTCTAAATAAAGTGCTACTATCAATGATGATGTTTGCTATAGTAGTCTTCAATTCATCCTCTACCATTCTTGTGTTGTCATTTACCCCATTATCTCCATATATGTCAGA
Source organism: Corymbia citriodora subsp. variegata (assembly GCA_014858505.1). Lineage (NCBI taxonomy): Eukaryota > Viridiplantae > Streptophyta > Magnoliopsida > Myrtales > Myrtaceae > Corymbia > Corymbia citriodora. The sequence continues at coordinate 18,080,082 of CM026412.1, forward strand.
AGCAGCAGCATGGCCTTCTTGGGCTAACATATGTGCCTGATGAACATGTGATGAGTACATGGCTAACAGTGGAAGAACAACTTCTAAATATTTAAGAAAGAGCCGTAAATATACCAAATTGGATGCAGTTTTGAACAAGGATGAAACATACCAAGGTCATTGTGAAAAGACATCAATTGCCAAGGATTAGGAGTTCAACAATTTCAATCAAGGCCCAAATAAATGTCAGGAGGTAACTTCCAAGTAGGACAAAATCCAGCCAGCCCTCTCATATGATTTTTTTCACTGTCGGAGTTGAGTTTGAATATTATAGGCAAGAATGGACAAGAGATCAGTTGCAGTTAACAAGTATAGAACTACATTTGGGATAGTCAAACTTTCTAAAGTTCATTGAAAGAATTAACAAAAGATAACTTGCTAGAAGTTTAGGAAGAGTGTCGGTGTCTGTAGCTTGTAATTTTACTTACTGAACTATACACGTGAAAGATAATATGATATTATATGATTAAACAGATTCCTGTTTTCCCAAACGGTTAGTTAAGAAAATCAACAAATCCCCAACTAAGATTATGTCAGATTGAAAAGCATCTGAAATGGAACAGAAATTAGCTGCATAAATTGCGTGATTGGAGAATCTTCTAAATTGCCCAAAAAGAAACAAAACAATTATGAACTTTCTTGGAAAAAACAGACAAAACCAGACAAAAACAAAATTTCCAATCAATTGTCAAATATAAAGAAGACAGTCAGACTTCTTAACAGAATAGCAGTAATGAGTGATGGTGGAACTACTAAGATGAGTTAAAAAGGCAATGAAGTTCACATGCACAAGATTTGGAGGATGAAAAAGATAATCTAGCAGATCTGCAAAACTTTGCTGCTCCATAGTTTCAACTTACATGCATGTAGCAGTCTATGAGATCTAGTCCTGCAATTGCAAAAGTTTCACTCTTCAATGCACATTCTCTTTCTTTCTTTCCTTCTGTTTCCTTCTTTTATCCTTCGGCAGTGGTGTTGGGGTTTAATTTGTACAGTTGGAACTTATCATAAATACAGTAGATGCTAAACCAGTTCCAATTGCCTACAGTCGTAGGATTGGTCTTAGGTCATAAAACCACATGCTCAAGGACCCAAAAAACCATTTTCATCTGAGAATAAAATCTCACGATGATCCACAAAGCATTCAATCATTAAAAGCAACTGCATAAAGCATTGTTAAAAAATATATATATATATATATATCTCCTTCCATATCACAAGGATAGAACCAGTGTCTTCCTTATGCAAAGGAGCTATGGATTTCATGTCACAACTAACCCTAAAAGGTTTTCATTGTTGACTAAAGGCTACTAAAGACCATATAACATTTGAAACAGAAACCACTTGAAAGAGAAAAGTACTGGCATAAAACCTGAATTGCAAGTTTAAGGGGGTCCAGTGCAATTCTAGACAGTCAAGGGACTCTTGCAATTAACTTCTAAGATCCTAGTTTATATATGCCGTCAATTGCCTTTTATCCTAACTTACAGAGGTCAGGAGTATCTCACAAGAGAGCTGATAATCTAAATTTAATCACCACCATTGAGATTATATTTAAATGACATCCTCTTTTATAAAACGCACATGAAAACCCCAGTTTAGACTAAATGGCAACTGGTCAACAAAATTGGATATAACTTATTGTAATGCACTAAAGTTGGGCAAAATTAATGATGCCAAACATTTAAGCCTAGATCCCCTAACTGTGCAACAAAATCACAATTTGACAATTATTGCACTAGACCACACCAAAATTAAGCATGTAAATCAGGAGACGAAGGGATTATATGATAATCATAGTATAAATTTATGGCTGGACTACTTTGATGAGCAAATGGTCAGAATAATGTCATTTTTTAAGAAATTGTAGAGCATGTCAATAATCGAAAAGTTTGTGACCTGAACAACTATTAGTTGGGCTATTGTGGATCAGTATTCCAAGGTAAAACCAGCCAATCTGTATCATGAGTTCCTACAACCTCTACATCCAGATTTGAGATGTGCCTACAGTATAGACCTGACAAACTAGGAACTTCATATTCTCAACTGAGAAGCGTGCGATTATAAAATTTTAGTGGCAATATCATCAACACAAGGATAGAGAACGTCCTTCACCCGGAGAATTGTAACATAATGAATATACAAACTAAGATGGAGCTTTCACTTACTGCCTGGCAAATGTTTTAGTGGACTCTTTAAACATTGAAAGGTTAACTGCACATGCCATCATCAAACAACCTGAAGTTTCAAGGGCGATTCTAATCATGAAAGTTGGATAGAATACCTGTGCAGTTATATGACCAATTCGGTCATCCAACATAGACGAGACTCGTATGCCTTCAACAGAGGAAGAATCAAGGTCTTTTACATCATCTGCAGTGATATTGACAACGCAGTCTTGCAGCACATTGTGGATGGTCTTGCACTCCTGCAATAGCTTGGTCAAGGCAGTTTCACATTGTTGATTGATTTGTCTTTCCTCTTCAAGAAGTTTCTGACAAGATACCATGAGAATCGGGATCAAGAAAGCTTTGCCATAAATAAACTCAAAATAAACCGTGTCTATCCATTCATATGTTTATCTGGGCCATATCTCGTGCAGTTGTATTATAAGTTCACACAAATTGTTCAAAACCGCCACAAGCATTGCATTATTGTCTCATCTAATCAGTGTCAACCAAGCTCCATGTATACGGACTAGTACTAACTAAAGAATGTCAAAAGCTTCATATATAACATAAAAAAATGTGTTAAAAGGAAATATCACCTCAACTTTTGTCTTTTCCTCCAGAGATTGACCAAGCTCTTGCTTCAAATGATTCTGGGCGTTTCTGAGAGATTTAACCTCTTTAACCAGGACTTTAAGATCTGCCTTTGACCTTAGTTCTAGCTCTTCATATCTTTTCTGCAAATTGCCAACCTGCTGTTTGCTTTCATCCAACTCCTGAAGCAGCTGGTCCCTCCGTGGGCTAGAAGATGCCCCTGTCGATTCAGAACTTGACTCACCATCCTACAAAATTTCTCATTGAATTATTTAAGATCTAAAACATTTGGACACAAGAAAAGAGAGAATAATAGAAGATCATATACCTGTTTAGACTTTAACTTCAACTCCATCTCATAAGATCTTTGTCGCAGTTCCTCCATGTCCCACTGCATTTGAGTAAATCTCTCTCTCTCCGCTAATATCGCTTGTTCAAGGTTTTCTTTACTCTTTTGTTTCGTAGTTTCAAGTTCCACCTCCAAATCCTTAACCTGTTCAGATGCAGTTGATTACTACCACTTAAAGAGTAATTACGCTGGTGCAACTGGCACTTAGGAGGCAGTATGCATAAGAGAGTCTATGAAGTTGCTTAACACTTTTGCTGAGGGAAAAACAACAATGGAAGTTAGATCTGATCAAAGTAGAAATAAATTTTGTTATTATCGTGTAGAAACACATCTCTATGGTTTCTGGACAAATAACTGGTCAAGCAAGCAAGCTATTTCCACTTTGCCCCTCACTACACAATCTTTATCAAGCCCCTATGCTGCATGGGTGGCAAATATCCCACCTGCTTTTCAATGGAAAGTTCACTCATTCGACGCTCTCATCTAAATTAAGGACATTTTCACACATAATCTGTAAAAGCAGTAAAAGCTCTAGCGTGATCAACATGCCTCCAGTTCGAAGACAGCGCAACTAAGTTCTCATATAGCAAATTGATCTTTTCCCAAGAGCTCTTTGCTTCAACCCAAGGAGCTCAATTGAAAAAAACAAAAGAGAGGCCATGGCTATCTTAGAAAGTGCATGAACTATATGAACACATATACATTACTTTTTTCGCCCGTACAGTTGCCTTATATGAACCAAACAAAGACAGGACCCATAATCATATCTCACAGTCCACATTTTTTTTTGAGTCTTTCTTTTATTTTAATTATTAAAATCCAGTTCAGACTCACAGAACTTCCCAAATCTACTTGATTATTTAGAGGTATTAATTAATGTATCGTATCTTGAGCCGATGCCAGAGACAAATGTCCAACCGGACAGTATTAGAGATCTTTCCCAGATACCAGTCAATTTCACCCTCCATTCATTACTAGGGCCACCTTCACCCTGCCATCACCATAAAAGATTCCTTAAAAGCTTCTGGGTAAGGAAAAAGTCCTGCATTGCCCAGATGTGCCTAAGTCAAATAACATATAATCCTAATATTGCATAAGTGAAAACCACCTAGACTTCCCTTTCTGGTGTGCTAGGATCTAATGATCTCAATATCTGTCCCATAGGTCTTAAACTTTAGTCTCCTTGGTTCTCTTGGCTTTATCTCACTTGAACTCATGCATTGAAAAACATATGCCCTAGGTTCACTTGGCGTCCATTATACTTTAATGAAAATGCAACAACAAACTTGTCATTCCGTTAATATTTACTCACACTCTCAGATGAAATTTAATATTATCACATGCCACCTGAGCAGGTAGTCCATAGTTCGCAGTCACACCTTCTTTTGAAGAAAGCAGGGGCGCATCTTGAAATTATAGGAGCTGCCACTACCTCTCTAATCAAAATTTAAGGAGTGCAATACAATTTGCCCCAAAGTATATATCAAGTGTATAATTTTCACTCATACATCCTGCTGTTTGACTGCCATATACAGACAAGGTCTGGTCCGGATGAGCTAGCACCAGACAGATCTGAATGTTCCCATGGTTCATTAAATGCCATGAAAAAATAGATCGAAAGTCACAGGCAAGAAATCGTGGTGTTCTCCTATAGCTACAAAGGTTCACCAAGCATGTGCAGCATATCTACTCTATCAGTGAGTATCACCAAAGGGAAGGTTCAAGTGTTCCACAATAAACAATCTAATTAGGAGAGGCTCAAACATGATCTCAGACATGCATCTGACAATTAAAGAGGTAATATTATACACCATTAATTAATATTTTTTCCTTCCATCTTCTGATGTTTTGTCAACCAATAAAGTGACTTCCAGCGTTCTTCCTTGGACATCCATATAAATCCATGCATGGTCTGTGTGAGACTCAGTGCATGTGTCTTTGTGTGAGCATGTTAGAGAGAGAGAGAGAGAGAGAGAGAGATGCACGTGTGTTTTCCTATGTGCATATGAGTCACAAGCACTTCCTGTCTATCCAGGAATTGTGTGATCGAAAAAGAGTAATGGCAAAATCTCATCCCAAACATTTCTATATATGTTAAGTTATTCCTGTAGACTTGTATATGGCATTAGTTGTCCTTACCCTTATATGACTATTTATTTGATGTTTACATTTGATGATTAGTTCAAATTACTAGTTTACTTATTTAGACTTACCTTTGTCATAAGGTAATCTTTCACGGCAGTTTCCTGGTTTAATCTCGATATAAGATCCTCCATGTCTGTTTTTGCTGTTACTAGTCTTCGTTGAAAGGAGAACATGACCCTATTCAATTTACTACGCTGATCCATCGGAAGGATGACTTGACCATCTCCTGAAGCATGCAGCTCTGTGTTCCCGAGAATTTCTGGAGCACTTGAAGTTTCAACAGCTCCAGAAAGGTAAGCAGAGCCATTACCAGAGGAATTAGGCATTCCACAGTTTGATGACTCACTACCTCTGAGAGAGCTCACATCACTGGAAATGCTATCAGAAGAGAGTTTCCGTGTGTGACCAGTAACCTTGAAATGATCTGGCTCTGTGAAGAGTTCTAAGTCATTTCCCATAAGATATGGAACTTTGGAAACATTTCCATTTTCCAAGTTTTTTCCACTCATATTTACATGGTTGCCATGGATTTTACGCCTATCAAAACCTTCCAGCTGCTCTAAGATTGCTTCTCCCATGAACAGACCCTCATCAATATTAGACACACCATATTTGACAAGTCTATCAATGGGATTAGGCAAGTCTTCATCCAAAGAAAAGTCCTCCACACCCACATCAGAACTTTCATTTCTTCCTATGGTTGGTGTTCCAAGTTCGGAGTTCTCGTAGGCAGTATCACTGCCATAATCTGATGTGAGAGATGAACCACCAGCAGCAACAGATATTGCTGAATCATTTTGTGGCTGATGTGATGACACTGAACTATTTCCAGAACCCAATGCCTCTGGCACATTTTGATTTGTGTCTTGAAAAGCTGAACAAAAAACAAAAGATACAGCTAAAATGAGTTGTCAAAATCAAATCCAATGTCCCAGCAATTCCAAAGATTACCAAGAAAATTCTATGACTAGTTCTAGCTATTGCTGAATTTAACTGTCCATAACTAAATATCACAATGAGACCCTGCAGAAATCCTGTGCAGTTGTTTAGAAGACATACAAGATCTAGCAGCAGCTTCAAGTTCAAGAAATGATGCCACTGCAAAACTTCTCGACAAGTCAAGGTCAGACAGGAGCTTTGTCATCCACTCTTCCAACGAGCACCTTCTCTGCAAAAGTTCTTAGCCTTATGAAATATGAGTGAGTCACACTATATTGCTGCCATTAATGAACTTTTGGGATAGCATTGCTATGCCAGTCCCAGAAAAACTTCAAATGCTAAAAATTAGCATTAATTGACATTCAATTGCGGTTGCCTGACAAAAAGACAGTGAAAGCTCTTGTGATAACTCCTGAGAGCTGATAAAGTGAGGGCCATTGCATCACAAGCACAGACAGTATTCCTAGAAAGGTGTGCCTAAAGGCCTAGGTGATTAGACTACACTTTTGAGACAAAAACAAAGAGGTTATTGTTCATAAGCATCTGCAAATATTGTGATGGATTATGTATTTCCAGGAAAAAGAAGGCATGATTGTTCACAAATAAGGACAACTGTGATGAATGTGCTCTCTGTATCAGAGCTTCATACGATAAACTTTTACGCTGTAATCCTTCCCCCTTCAAAGAAAAAGAAAACTTTGCCACTGAAATCTTACTTCTAAAACCCAAAAAATGATTTACTCAGCAGCTTAAAGACTTTAGCTGACAATGACTGCAAGACACATTACATATTAAAACTTCTAAATCTTGAAAGAGATTAAAGCTTCAACAGATCAAACAATTTACATGGAACAAGCAAAAGGTACACAAAAATGAAAACACACATAGGACATTTGTTCCAACTATTGTGTAGTAATAAAAAAAATTTATTGCTTGCAATAAGAGCCACATCAGACACATCTTTGTGCAGTTCCTATCAATGCATTCTAAAAGTTAACCAGTCTTGGAAACTTGAAGAAAAAGTTCATAAAATTTATACTTACAATAATTTTTAGACAGTACTTATTCAAGCACTCAATTAATCATTGCGAGATAATCTATGAATGACAAGCAATCAGATAGTTAAGAGACAAATGAAGTTAAAACAACTGAGGACACTCTGCCTCCACTGATATACAATCTAAAACATCACTACAGAAAATGAGAAACTGTTGCTACCTCATCCAACAATGCCCTGCTCTTTATCCGCAAAAGTCCCTTCGGAGGAGCTGGTGGAAGATTCTTCTTAGGAAATGCTTTTTTAAGCTGCAAAATGTGCTGATAATTTAAAAAGAATCTAAACATGTATGCTTGAGAATCATAAAGACAAAAGTTCTTTTGCTAGTTTTCTAAAAGGACAGGTTGCATGATTTAAAAATATAAATTGTGACCATGAACCCCAGAGTTAGGGTGCCCAATCCAAAGAAAATATGTATAAGCTATGTAGACTCACATCAGAAAATAACCTCAAAAAGTCATTGAATCTTCTTAAAACTCCACGAACAGTGGTAACACCTTCAGGAGATTGTAAACCAACCTGAACCCTGTAAAACTGCCCATTAAGAATGTTAAAGGAGAGTAATACCAAAAGCCACAATGGATGTGAACAAAAAAGATCTCATATAGGGAAGAAAAGGGCAAAAGCCCAAACTAGAAAGCTGTTGGAAATAGGGGGAGTTCCCATTTCTCGAACCAAAGTAAACTGAATCAAAACAGTTGTTGCAGTTCAATTCAACTTTTAAAGAACATCTTGTTGTATTTGACGTTAGCCTATTTGACATGCTAATGTCTGAAATTAATTAGTAAACGAAGACAAAGATATGGACAAGCATAGATTAGAAACCTATAAAACTATTACACCAAAAAACTCTATAATGCAAAGCATTGCAAGCCCAAGAAATTAACATTTCATTTTGGCCCAACGTAAAACTGAACCAAGCCATACCAACTCAGTTCAGGTCCCCTACACATTTCAAATTGATTCAGTCAATTTAAAAAAAGGGCTATTAAACCAGTTCATTTTTATTAGGACCATACAAGTAACAGTGAAAAATAAGGAACCTCCAGAGCATCTTGGCCTATTGAGCACTGAACAAGCTTGTCATTCACCAAAGAGCATATTTCTCATCCTCAAAAAGTGAAGAAACTCAACATATGAATATACAACCCTGCCAACCATACAAGTAACAGTGAAAAATAAGGAACCTCCAGAGCATCTTGGCCTATTGAGCACTGAACAAGCTTGTCATTCACCAAAGAGCAGATAAAAGACTAGTTTTCCTGGCATTACGGTTCAAATAAATACAATTAAAATGAAAATTCATGACATTCTTGGAACATATTCTTAATTTTCGCCTATGAGATTATAAAAACAAAAGTACCAGCTGATGGGAATCAGATATCAGGATAAAGAATAGCAAACAAAACATTGGCAAAGAGATAGGCAATTCCTGTTTCAGGAAAACTTAGTCCTCCTCAACCAAGTGGTTTGGTGTTACACATTAAACTTCCGCAATACAATTCACAAGGGACTAGCATGTTTATCAACACAATATCCAGGACCACAAACAAATGGGAAGCTGGAAAAAGGAAAGAAAAGATTACAGAAGAAGTAAGCCTGTAGGGGAACTAAACAGCTTTTGGGGCACCTTCCGAAAAGCATCCATCAGGTAGACTGATATCCTAATCCAGTGCAAATAGTTTTTGGAAGCCATCAACAACAGAGATACTTGAGGTACTAGGTATCTAGTGAAAACCATATTTGAAAATGAAAAAATAGCTGTATAGATGTAGTTCTTAGAGGTTTCGAGCAAAAGAGAGCCTGACGTCACCTATTGCAGCAGACATGGGTAGATAAGAAGCATAAGAAATTGTGCTGAGCAATTTAATTGATATGTTTCCTAAGTGAATAAAACACCAAAGACCCATATAATTAATGCGCTGCTTCAAGTAAGAACACTGCATTGGCATATCATCTGTTTCTATTACAACAAACAGCCATTTGACGATAAATGCTTACCACAACAGGATCCGAGTCTCTTGATTTCGGCAGCAGGACCCACGAAGGTATTGTCACACAGTAACTCCATCCTGTCCGATGGTCGTGCGGCCACACAGTGTCCCGCCCATTCTGTATCTCAAATAGAATAACAGCAACAGAAAATCATTTCTTTAACTAGAAAGGCAAAAAACCAACTCCAAAATCTCAAGTCAAAGATTTCTTTCGTCTCAGTCAACGAGCCTAAACTATAATTCAGGCGTGCTTGATCACGCACTCCTCTGTTACCGATTAAGAACAAAACTGCACACTGGCATGACTTCGATTGCACGAAATGAGCTCAAATCACTCCAATCCGCAGAATTACACACCCAATTCAACTCGTACTGAACCCGAGAAAGAGCGAAACTGAACATATCCGATCAGTACACTCACCCATTTCCGAGGTGGAGGGCTCCAATCCATTCCCAGAGGCAGCGGCGAAGTCCCATCGTGCCGGTGCTTAGGCGGACTCCGTCTCTGCATCCTCACTCCTTCGCTCTACCCACAATTCGCACTTCCGTACCCCACCGATCGATCAATCACCAAAATGCGCACATGCGCGCACGGGAGTGAACTCTCCGCCCGGCGAATTCGAAGGCGATCGCCTCTGATCGCGCTCGCGAAGCTCCGCGGACCGGAAGAAGGGGGCGGCGATCCAATCGGCGATCCCGATCGGCGGCGAAATCGGGAGCTAGGCTAGGGTTTCCAAGATGATCGGATCTCCAGGAAATGACTTCCCAAGGCAGGTGCCGAGGCCGGCCGGCCCCTCACGACGCGTCCGCCGCACCGTCGCGACGCGCCACGGCGGATTCGTCGCCTTGCTCCGGGGAGGCGCACGTTAGCGGCGGGAGGAGGCCGGTCGGCTATACGGAACCGCTGAGCGCCGTGCGTCGTCGTCGCCTCTTGCTGCTTCGTGCACGGCGAGTCGAACGATGATGGTTCGCAGTTCTCGAGGGGAGAGAGAGAGAGAAGGTCGCTAGCTTAGCTTTGTTTTCTGCGTATTTATTTATTTATTCATTTTTTTCATTTTTTATCTTTTCTTTGTTTTTTTTTTTTAATTTCGATTTAGCTTCGTTCGTTAAAACGAAAACGATCTGAACTTCCCCCGAAAAAAGAATTAGTAAAATGAATTTTTCTCGTTTTAATAATAATTTTCTTACATTTTTTTTCTTTTTTCTCGACCTATCTTCTTTCGACAAAGATGTTTTCAACTACAAAAACTAACGACAGTGGTGAAAGGTACCTTATCTGACCATATTTCTTATTTTAACAAATTAGTATTTATACATTTCATATATCTTATTTCAAATTTCTAAATTGTATATTTTTCTTTTTTTATAAAGTGAGAATATCTTTTTATTTTACATTTTAAAGTTTAGACGATGAAATTTAAGAATTTACTCAGGTACAATTAACTGAGCTCTATTCTTTAAATGTATTTATTTATTCGATTTTGCAATTATATCTTCTTCTTTTTTAATTTCGATTTAGCTTCGGTCGTTAAAACGAAAAGCATCTGAACTTGCGGCCATAAAAAAAAAATTAGTAAAATGAAATTTTCCCTTTATAATAATAATTTTCCAGCACTTTTTCATATATTCTTTTTGTAATTTTGGGGGGGTTTTTGTCGGGCGTTGCGGTGTGCGCTTTTGGTGTGAAATTGCAGTCCCACCTAACTGTCGTCTTCTGCCGGTTGCAACGCGCGTCAAGGAAGGAGGGAATGAATCGTCGTCACTTGGGTCGGGGGGAAGCTGAAGGCCAAAAATTCACTCCAATTTTTTTTTAAATTCAATTTTTTTCCAATTCAGAAATTTTTTTTTGGTTGGTCATTTCAAGAAATTAAATGCCTGTTTATTTTGGGTTTTATTCATATGGAAAAATCGCCGTGTGCTTAAATAGCATGATTGACCCATCAATCGGAAGGTTACTATGGGGATCGGAATTAGCTCATCGGCCAGGCTAAACAAATGTCAATGAGTGATTGGACCACACCAATTGCTATGATGAAGTCCGACCGATTGTTGGAAACCTTAAGACGGGTCGACGGGCATGGAGCTAGCACGTGTATCCTCAGTATAGGTTGCTTAGTCAAATCTTAGAAGATTATCAAATATCGAGAGGAGAGGCTAATTGAAGAGTATATCTAATTACAATTAAATATTTACTTCAAGAAATGGTTCTCCTTGAGACGGGGCGCATCCAATGCCATACCTGATTAAGCATAATCAAGACACAATCAAAGGCCACCCTTTCCAAATATGCCATGCATCTTAGGGCTGGATCGGGTTATTTTTAATTACGGCTCCCACTTTTTTTATGAATTAAGCATCGGAAGTCCAATTCGAGTCTCTACAATCTCAATGTCCAATTTATATATCCGTGAATGTAGATGGATCATTGTTTCGAGTTCGACTTGACCTTAGGATTAATGTGCGAATTGGCACGGTCGGACTAATATTTTCTTTTGCTTTGCTTTCGGTCCAAAACATACAAAGAAAAAAAAAACAATAAAATCCATAGAATATTTTCAAATGGAAAATATATTTATTAAAAAATGTGAAATCCATCCTTACAAATGTGAGTTTTGCATGTTTTAAAAAATGTAATAAAATGACATGATAATAATAATTTACAACATAACATGGCAAATCAAATTTCAAAAAGATTTTAAAACATAAAAACGAGATGACATGACATGATAATATTCATATACATCATGACTTGACATTAAATTTAAATCATGAAAACAAAATACGACATGACAAATTATCTTTAAAATCGAGGTGCGGACCTCTAGAGTACAAAGAGACACTTAAGTGCCAAAAGTTACAAAAGTTACACTTAAGTGCCAAAATCGGAGCAAAATGGATCACTTAAGTGCCAACGGCGAAAAATTCCGGTCAAATTGCCACGTGTCCATTTTTCGGCGACTTCATTTGCTGACGGAGTATTTTTTTCAAAATAAAAAATCCACATGGCAAATTTCTATTTTTTTAAATTGTCCACGCCAGATTTTTGAAAAATTAAAATCGATTTTATTAAAAAAAGGAAAAAAAGAAAAAAGGAGGGGATCAACGAGGGCTATGCAGCCTTCGCCGTCGCCGGCCCTTCCCGGCGAGGTGGGGCGGTGTGGGCTACACAGCCCTCGCCGATCCCCTCCTCCTCCTCCTCCTCCTCCTTCTTCTTCTTCTTTTCTTAATAAAATCGATTTTATAATAATATATTTTTAATTATTTAATATTATATAATTAATAATTTTTAAATCCACGTCATCCAAAACGATGTCGTTTTGGCCGATTCAGTTTCCGGCGAGCCACGTAGGCAAGAAAAGTAATAAAAAATTGCCACGTAGGATTTCCGGCAGGGTTCCGGCGACTTGGCACTTAAGTGATCTAATTTTTTTTAAAAGTGGCACTTAAGTGTACCTTTTGTAACTTTTGACACTTAAGTGTCCCTTTGTATCATGAAAACAAAATACGACATGACAAATTATCTTTAAAATTTGGTAACGAGATTATATGATAACAAAAATCAAATTTAAAATGTAATAACGGGATAACATGATATTATAATATCTTTATGCAACAGAACATGGCAAATGAGATTAAAAGCATGATGCGAGTATGATGTATGCGATCTACATTACATTGAATTTGCGTTTATATAGAAACACGTTTCCATTCCAACCTATTCAAAATAGAATCACAAATTCAAACTCAAAAATTGTAATTTAATTCAAAATCACAAAATGAGTGATCACATGTAAGCGGGAGAATTATCAAAAAAATCATAAACCTGTTACAATTGTATTAATTCATCATAAACAACTTTTTCTTCAATTCAGTCATAAACCTTTTGCAATAATGTCAATTCAGTCCATTCGCCAAAATTTGATAGGCCAACACTAACGTGGACACTGGCTAGTGCTGGCCATACATGATGATTTTTTAATAATTTTTTTTATATTTTTTGAATTTTTTATTAATTTTTTACTTACCTTTTTTCTTTTTCTTTTTTCTCTTCTTCTTCTTTAGTTTCTTCTCCCTCACAATGGCCGACGAGGCTCCAACAAGGGTCACTGCCCACTAGGCAAGGGCTTCCTAACCGGCATCAATGAAGGTTGCAACCCTCACCTAACCTTGTGAATGCAGCCTTACCTATTGCTGGTGAGGCCATGGTAGGTGAGGCTATGGCGACCTTCACCTAAGCCTACTTGACCTCGCCAACCGTAGGTGAGGTTGCCTTCACTCACGACCCTAATCTCGCCCAAATCTAGGTGAGACCACCATTGAGGGTGGGCGAGGGTCGCAAAGCCCTTGTCGGAGCCTTGCCAGCCACTATGGGGGAGAGAAACTAAAGAAGAAGAAAAAATCAAAAAATCAAAAAATATTATTATAAATTTGTCAGGTCAGCCTTCACAGGAGAACTGACATCCATGTCAGCATTAGTCGACCAAATTTGGTCGGATGGACTAAATTCATATAATTGCAAAAAGTTTATATTGAATTAGCCTCCAAAAAAATTATAACTAAATTAACACAATTGTGACACATTTAGGATTTTTTTGGTAATTCTCCCATGCAAGTGGCCTCAAGGTTCAAATCTCAATACATGTTAACTTTTGACCTCTAGCCGCATTGCCATAGCACATCCTACGAATGAACTGAATCTCTTCAATACGTGACCTATGGGCTCAATCTTGGATAAAAAGAGTTTATTCTAATGCATAACTTCAATATATTCACCACCTCATATTGGGAGAAGAACACCAAGAGTGTCAAAATTTTCATGACACTTATTTGAGTACCAAAACATTTTTTCGCTCATTTGAATGCCACAAATTTGAAAAAAAATTATTGAAATGCCAATTTCGATTTACCTCACCAGAAAATCTAACATGGATGTCAGTTATATGACGTGGTTTTAGTAGGTGTTGACGTTGATAATTTTTAATAATATTTAATTTTAATTTCTTTTTCTTTTTTTCCTTTTTTTTTCTTTAGGGCTAGCGAGGTTATCAGCGACCCTCGCCCAATCCAAGCGTGGGTCGCCTCGCCTTTGACTAGCCTCTTTGGCCGATGGCAAGGGCCCCACAACTAGTGAGGCCGCGATGCCCTCACCCAAGGCCTTCATGGCTAAATCCAGGTGAGGGTCACCTCGCCCTTGCCATGATGGCCTTGGATGAGGCCATTGGGGCCTCACTGGCCACTAGCAAGGTTGTAAGGGCCCTTGCTAGCTCTAGGCAACCATGGGCGATGTAGCCCAAAGTTGGCAAGGACCCTTAAGGTCTTGCCCAAGGCCTTCGCAACCAAGGGCGAGGGTTGCCGATGACCCTCGTAGACCCTAAATAAATAAATAAAAGTAAGATACAAAAAAATAAAAAAATAAAAATAAAAAATCCACGTAGGACGTTTGGTCAAAATCAATATTTAAATGATCAATTTTACTCCAGTATGACACTCAAATGAGTGAAAAAGTTTTGGTACTCAAGTGAGTATTGTACAAAAGTTTTGGCACTCATGATATTTTTATCCCCCTCGTATCCTTTCCAAACTACATCATTTACATCATCAACAATGATTTGTGATCTAGCACAACTTCAAAATAACTAGCATTGTAATGACCAATCCGGATCTAAGATTCCAAATGGTACTTAAGATGGTCTAATAACATGCATAATATTAAGCAAAATTCCAGCAGCATCAAATGTACTCTATAATACATAGCATTTTTTGACTATTCAAACGAGCAGTATAGCAACATATTCTATACTTTGAGATTTCATTTTTGCATTACAAAGGTTTAGAACATGTATTTTCGACTATTTAAAGGGGCAATATACTCGTGTCTTTTCAATTTTAAATGTCCAAACAAGGCCTATGACATTTTAACATGTTTTTCTATTGAAGTTTTAAGCAAGGGCATGGGAAATCTAACTAACATAATGCGAGAACCTTAATAGAAATGAAGACTGGGGAGAAGATGTGAAGACAAAAACTGAGAGAATTTTGAGAAAATTGGGGTATATATTGGACGGGTGACTGCTTCAAGCTTCGTACCTCATTGGCCAAACCTCTTGTTCAACCCTATAGGTCAAACATAATGCTTCCTTGAAAATTGGGGTGAATTTTGAGTTGCCAATAATGTGGTGTCATGGAGTGTCATATGTTGACATGCCAAGTGATGATGTGAATGCATGAATAATCCTAATGTGGTTTGCATGCATGTGCCCCTGGTTTGATTCCTTAATTGCTATTGGGGAAAATTTCAAATTAGAGTATATTATGCCTTCATTTTCTCAAATAAAAACATAAAGTGGTCATGTTAGTATTAAACAATGGCCTAACCTCATCGGCTTGTCAAGGACATTTCTGTCCTTTGCATTTATTTTATTTTATTTTATTTTTCTATTTTTTCCAAAAAAGACAAACTAAAGAAAAAGCTAAAACTCCAAAAAAGAAAAAGCCTCACAAATAATAATAAAAAAACTAGGCGAGAGCCATCTCACTTGTGGCCATTGCCCCATTGTCGTGGGTAGCCCTCACACTTGTAATTTTTTTCTTTTTTAACTTTTAACTTTTAGCTTTGTTTTGTTTTTTGAGTATTTAAAAAGAAGAGAATAAAATAAAATAAATGTAAAGAATGGAAATGGTCTTGACTAGTTGGTGAGGTTAGACCCTTTTTTAAGACTAATATAACTACTTCATGCCCTTATTTGAAACAAGGTCTATTTGATGCTCTTAGTTGAAATAATGTCTAATTCAAACTCTAATTTGAGAAAATGATAGTATTTCATATCATTATTTAAAACAACATTCACTTTAGGCATTTATTTGGGGAAATAAGAGTATTTCATACCCTTCTTTGAAAATTTTCTTGTTATTTTGAAGATGCATGAATGCAAGTTTGAAAATGGCATAGCCATTTGTATCATTCCGCTTGGAAAAAAAAGCTCAAGTGCCAAAAGTTACAAAAAATACACTTAAGCTGCGCATGGTAACCATTCTATTTCTGTTTCTGGAAGAGATTTCTATTCCAGACCTATTTCTGGAATAGAAATCCGTTCGGTAAAAAAAATTTCATTTCTATTTCCGGAACAATTTTCTATTCCAGAAATAAGTTTGGAACAGAAATGTTATCATTCGCGCCCTTAAGTGCTACTTTTTTTAAAATTGAATTACATAAATGCTAACTTTGGCGAAACTCGTCGAAAATTCGACGTGACTTATTTTAATAATTTCTAACATCTATGTGGCTTGTCAAAATTCCGCAACAACTTATCTTCACAAAAAACGATGCCATTTTGGTCAAATTTTAATTTTTAATATAAATATTAATTAAATAATATTAAAAAAGAAAATTTTAATTTTTTTTTTAAAATAGCACAACACAGGCTGGGGAGCCTCCCCGCCAGTAGCCGTTGCCCCATCGCTGATGGGTGGTAGCATTGGACGGTGAGGGTCGCCAACGCCTGTGCGCAAGTCACTGGGAGGGGGCAGTGACCCTCTCCTAGATCTAAGTAAGGTCGTTTGCCCTCACCCCACCTCAGTGACACTAGGCGAGGGCGGGTGACCATTACTTAGATTTAGGAGAGGGTTGTTAACCTCTCTCAGCGTCTAGCTACGGCCGGCCGGCTAGCCCTCACCTCCAGTCAATAAGGGTCGCCAACCCGCGCTCAGGCATTAGTGACCCTCATCGTCTAGCGCTGCCACCCCACCGACAATGGGGCGGCAACCACAAGCAAGGGAGGCTCCCTTGCCTATGCTATGCTCCCTTTTCTTTAAATTTTTAAATATTATTTAATTGATATTTATATAAAAATTTAATTAAGATTAAAATGGCGTCGTTTTTAGTTGATCTAGCCACATTAACACTTAAAGTGATGTCGTTTTGGGCTTATTTGGCTATGTTAGTGTCCAAAATGATGCCGTTTCAACCTTAACTTGCCAGAAAGTGCCACATCAGCATTTTTGTTGGATTTTCTCGCCGTTGGCACTTAACTAATCATATTTACTCCAATCTTAACACTTAAGTGTATCTTTCCGAATTTTTGGCACTTAAGTCTCCCCTCATACCAAGTTTTAGCATGACAGGGATCCGCACGTCTTATTTCGCTTATGCCAGGAGAGTAAAATCATCTTATAAGACGCACATGATCCCTTTTGGCCTTTTTTTTTATAAAGGTAAAACAATCATAAATATTAAACTATCTACACTGTGATACTTTTACTTAGAACTTTTTTGTGACACAAAAAATCTCAAATTTATACCTATCTAACAAATTTGCCCAAAAATTTGTACCCTTATGATATATCTATCTCAATTTTTTGGTGACACAAAAACTCCAAAAGTTTTATATATATGATATATTTACCTTAAACTTTTTTTTATGACACCAAAATTTCTAAATTTAGACCACACCATACATTGACCCTATGTTTATTTTTTTTTTCCTTTCTTCTTTTTTATCCTTCCTCCTTTGTCTTTATTGCAACCCTTGCTGCAACTGCTACCCTTACTATTTCCATTGCCACCATTCTCACCATCGCCAAACTAAGGAAGAAAAATAATGAGGAAGTTAAAAGAAAACAAAAGAAAAACATATAATGAATTGACTTATTTTTGCCAAGTGAGCACCATGTCAACACCGTTTGCTTCATGTCATCCATGTAGATAGCTACATAAGATTTTTAGCAGCGTTCGTCAACGGAATTTTGATAGAAGGTAAATGTATTATACTGGCATAAGTTTGCAGTGAATGTATCACACATGTATAGGTTTAAGGCTTTTGGTATTATTGAAAAAACTGAAATATATATATCACACAAGTATATGTTTGGAGTTCATGATGTCACAAAAAATTTAAAGAATAAATGCCCACAATGGGCAAAGTTTATGATTTTTTTGTGGTCTTTTTCTTTTCTGTAATAATAGATTTGGAAAGTTTAAAATATCTTTTATTGAGATATTTATGACTCTCGTGTATTGAAAATATGAGCATGCATTCTCAAGTTTTGTCGTAGATGGGACTAAGTTTTGAGTAGATCCAATTTGGATTTGAGTTTGATTTAGACTATGTCCAAACCCTTCAACGAAGATCCTAGTGTTTCCCTATTTTAAATAGGAAATTCTCAAATGTACTAATCTATTATAGTAAACAAATGACTATTTATTCAAGATTTTCTATTTACTTATAGTGATATTAGCTCAAATGGTTTATAAATTTTAATCTAATGTACAATGTTGTCCTTTGTTGGTAAAATTCTAAATGCAAGTGGACACGTCAAACAAGTAACATAATGATGGGAAAAATATCTTCCCATGGAGATTGATGATTAATAAACCAATTAAATATTAAAATTTTATTAATTCTAAAATTTATCTAACAAATAAATAGAATTGAGAATAAATAAAAATTGAAAATTTTAAAAGCAAAACATCAAAACTCATTGCAATAAATCAATCAAATAAATATGTTAGAACATCCGATTTCACCATAACCACTAGATATAAATTTAGGATTATATGCATACAAAAATGATATCAAACATGTAATAACGGAATTTCTTAATTTATTTACAATGCTATATCTAGGTATAGCAAATCTACTCAATTTATTAATCCCTTATATCACTATGTGAATTTAAATAAACATTCATGCATTGAAATCCGTGAATATTTCTGACTTACAACAAATCTTTTGAACCACCTTATGACCAAAAACTACACAAATAACACGGCATATGTTTTGTCCTCATTTAATTTATGGTTATATATTATAAGGAGCGATTGTATATTATTACTTTTCAGTTTTAAACATGTACATCAGATCATTTAATTGGTGGTTAGTCATTTAAAAGTATTAAGCACAATAATATAATTCACATTAAGGGAATCACTTGCAATACATAAAAATCATGAAATTCATATTATCATGGTCAGGCTAAATTATAGCCCTTACAAAAGAAAATTAGAACATAAGAAATGAAAATACAAATTAAACCAAACATCTTAAATTAAAGAACAAAAATTCTATCACCACTTTATTTTCTCTTCAAAATATTTGAAAAACTCCTAAATTAATGAAAAATGATCTAAAATTAAAACCTAAATATCCCCTCAGTTCTCAATGTTATCATAACATTCTCAATTTTGACCCTGTAAAAGATGGTCATAAGGTTCGGAATAAATCGACCACGGACCATTCAAAAGATCAGTCATGGGATCGATCGACCCTATTGACAAATAGTCAATGATTGGTCATGGTCTGATCGATGAGTTAGGCCATAAATTGACTAAGGGATCGACCGTGAATCAACCCATTGACCATGCTAGTGAATCCGAGTTGACAAACCATGGGATGGATTTTCAGTCACAAGAATTGATCACAAGATAAACTTATGCCATCACGAATTGGTGGATAACCGCGAATCGATCTCGATCAACTATGGTCCTGTCACGAGTGATTCTGCCTAGTCATCTATTAGTCAGGGAAGACAATGAGTCAATCAATTTATGACTATATGTGGTCGTAAGTCGATGGATCCTATGTAATTCCTCAATGATCGAGAGTCGGTCATGAATTGATCATGGACTGGCCATAAGCTCCTATGATGGAATAGGGACTGACCAATATGAATCCCAAGAGTGATCCAACAATTCCGTCACTAAGTCAAGGGTTTGTTTGTGCCTCGACTTAGTGCTAAGTCATAAACAACCTTAAATTAGTTCTTGAATCGACTGACGGACCACAGATTGTGCTGGAGGAATCAATCGTGTGCAAGCTTAGTGATAAGGCGAACTACCGACCCAAGGGCCAATCCTAGACCCATGCAACTAGGCTGTGTTGATTTGAGGGCTGACCATTGTGTCAACCATAGGGCCAACCCTTTGACTGATTGCACAATTGACTGACCGCCATATCAGACTGTTTTGGCTCATGAAGGGAATATTGACCTGAACCTCAGACACATCAGATTCAATAATTCAGGATGTATCTTATGATCCCTCGTTTGGCCCCAAAAGTGATTCAAATAATCGATTTCTTGTGTTTGTCTTGTTGTTGAGATATGGATAAAATATAATTCTCTATAATTCCTTTATCAAATGAATATGTTGAGTCACTTGATGAGGTGTCAAGAAGAGATTTGGTAATGATAACTTGAGAATTTTCTTGGAGATCAAGGCAGTGAACTGTGGCATGCTTGGACCAATTGAATTAGCCACATAATACTTTCATTAAGAGCCTAAAAAAATTAGGTGCCACTTTGGTCTCTTAGACACCACCTATGCAAGAATGCATTTAATGTCATTTATGAAGGGCAAGTTTATGTGGTCCAATAAAGAGGAAGTAAGTAGACTTCTAAAGAGTTCATTTGAAAACCTCAATCGCCACTTAGGGCATGCATGGTAATGCTTCCGGGAACAACTAATTATATTCTTTTGTTCCCGAAAGCGGATTTGGAATAAAAATGTGTTTGGTAAATTTTTTGTTCTCAAGAACAAATTTGTTCTAGGGAATAGATTTGGAGTAGAATCAAGAAGCAAAAAAGAGTTGCTTCTTGCTCCCAAGAACAATTCTAAGAATTAATTTTTTTCTCTCTTTTCTCTCTTCTCTTTTTTTCCCTTCCCTTTCTTCTTCTTCTTCCTCTTCCTCCTCCCACCTCATCACCGCCCCATCGCTACCTCTAAGTCACTGCCGATGAGCGGTTGGGTGAGATTTGGCGAGCTGGCTGGCGCCTTGCCCAAGGGCCACCAGTGAGGCTTAGCTTTGCAAATCTGGTCGAGGCTGAGCCTCGCGGATCTAGGCAAGGCTTTGATGAGCTTGCCGAACCTTGCCTTGGCCTGGCGAGGCTCTGGGGAGCTCGCCAGACCTCACCCGGTCACTCACTGGCTATCACTGGTGGCGGTGGCCAAGAGGAAGAATGGGAGAAAAAAGAAAAAAAAAGAATTATAACAAAAAATACTAAAAATTAAAAGAATCAAAAGATCAAAAAAATTTACCAAATGCCTTCAAATGTTCAGAAATTATTCTAGGAATAGAATAAAAAAGAATTATTTCTAAGCAGAAATTATTCCTGAGAACAGAAGTGTTACTATGCAAACCCTTAAGTGCCACCTTGCAATAGGCTTGCCACTCAAGTATAATAGGCATACCGTTCCAAGAATTGTAATTGGTCCATTTACATGTGAATGATAAAGCTGATGCCTATAAGTAGGAAGAGGTACTCCTCCATTCTCACTATTTGGCTCCAATCCTCCTCTATTTTCTCTTGTAGGCATCATCTCTCCTCATTCTCTCGCTCTTGCACCACCACCCCTCTACCAAGCCACTTCATGTAGCTTTCGAGGTCCATCCTGGCAAGTAAAGCTTCCTCCTCCTCCCTAGTATTGCCATTTCCATTATTAAAGGCAGGCAATGCTCACTTATCAAGCCGTGGGGTAAGACGGGAGCCTATATTTTTGAAGTGTTACTCAATGGTCTTAAGCATATGCTTGAGTTTTGCATAACTGGAATGATACCAAGGATCGTTGCTTGTGTTCAACGTAAGTCGAGATTTGTCTAGAGCCATAAAATGTGATTCAATATTGAGGCGTATTGAGTTCATGTCAAGAATTGGTGTAGGGACCTTTATTCTTGGTGATTAAGCAAAGCCTCGAATTTAGGACATTCAAAGCATATTGTGGAATTAAGTCTTCGTGTGCGCTTAGATGAGTTTTTATATGAGTTCACACTCGAGGCGAGGTTGAGATTCGCTTAACTTGAAATCAACATCAAGATGCGATAGCCCAAGCCAAGAGGCTTTGGAATTAATAGCTCAAGTCTTGTGCAGCATGGGACTCACCTAAGGTCGCGAGGCCTTGAACCGACATTAAGGTGTGCTAGATTCTAGTTTCATTCGATACGGATATCGTCCCAAACCCGCAAGCTCTTGGTGTGACATTGAGGCATGCTAATTTTAAGTCTTACTTGGTATAGGGATTGGCCCTAGGCGTTCAGTTCAAGTCACGAATTAAGAATCGTGCCTAGCTTGTTATATAGTATGATATTGAAATTCAGGGCACACACTCTTGAATAAGCATGCCTTTGGGCTATGTATGAGTTGGCTAAAGAAAGAAGATAAAAATCAGCTTGTGTGGTGCACTATGTGTGATCACTTAAAGAAAAATAAAAGCCATCGTGTCATGTCACGACCCGACCTCGAGCCCGCAACAATCCCTATTTCAATTACGATCATTTGATCGCAACTTCCTAAGATTCGTCACCGACCGTTCATTATTAACTCTCGAGTTATGTGCATGCAGAAACAATTTATACTTCACCCAATCAACAACAATAATAGGGATAATAGAAAGACACATATTAGTAACAAAACACTTCTTTTATTTATTTACTGATTAACCTAAGGAAGTTTACATATATAGGCCCTTACGATAGGCAACTTCCAATTATGCCAACAAAAGAGCACAATAGAGTTAGGGTTAATCTATTTCTTTCAAAACATTACAACAAACTGCACCACTTGTCAATTCTCCATCCTATGAATCTGAAAATGATTATAGAATAACCAGTGAGATAAAATTTCAGTAAATTAATAACTTAAGCTTCGATTAAGAGACCTACTCGTCTCAGGTGCACCATAAATGTGTAATTTTTCTTTCGCCAACAGATAATAATAATAGACTAGCTGTTAAGCCATTAATAATAGCATGAATAGGCCATAATTCATATGCAATCAATATATATGTATTCACATGCATCATTACCTTTTTGCGACATGCATAATTGCATGATACATTTTATCATATGTTCAGCTCATTACAATGGCACATAACATATTTAGAATACTTCACACTTTCCCATGCACCATACATTCATTCGTGATCCAATTATTAACACCATTGGGGGGGACTCCAACCCATGGTTGGTGTCTTTTGACATAGTTGGGCATCATCTCACTCCATTTGGCACGTCGTCGTTTTGGACCTCCATCCACCGAACGACATTCTAAAAAGGAGTATCGGTTTGGCCTCTACTGTGACATGACTTCCGACCCTTTAGTTGGAATTTTGATAAAATGGACTTCATCAACCACAATTCCCTCACTGGGTGACGGGTTCTTATGTGATCACACAAGCACATCTATCACTAGGATCATTTCATTTTTCTTTCTCTTATTGCCAATGCATATGTGATTAATGCTTGCACTCTACACACAACAATTCATCACATATTTCAAGCACACGTTGACACACAAAGATGCTCAATAAATCAACTTTTCGAACATACATTTTTTTAGATTTTTCCTGCCTTAGTTCACACATGAACAAGTACTCATATACCATGTCTTATACAATAAACACAGTTCATTCAATTGCAAGAAACCACTTATAATAATAATCAAGTTTTAATCATCAAGGAAAGTTCATATATTCATCACATAATTCGGGATTAGAACACTAGGAGTGTCATAACTTTTGTACGGCGCTCACTTTGGTGTCAAAACTTTTTTTTTCACTCACTTGAATGCCAAATTAGAGTGAAATCGTTCACTTGAGTGCCACTCCGTCAGAAAAACTGATGTGGCTATCGAAAAATAATTTTTTAATTTTTATTTTTAAGGGCTGGTGAGGGCCACCGTTGACTCTTGCCCAATTTGGGCGAGGGCCCCCTCTTCGGCTGTCGCGACCTCCCTGCGGCTGCCGAGGGCCATTACGGCCTTGCTCAAGGCCTGGGCAAGGGCCGGCTGCCTGGCCTTTGCCGTCACCATCATGGGTGAGGCCATCGACGGCCTTGCCGGCCTCACTTAGGGCCTTTGACGGCCTTACTGGTCTCACCCAAGGCCTTCACAGCCGATGGCGAGAAGGCCCTCGCCTAATTTGGGCGAGAGTTCGATGACCGCTGAGGGTCAACGGTGGCCCTTGCAAGCCCTTAAAAAAAACAAAAAAAAATTCAAAAAAATTAATTAAAATATTATTTTCCAATTGTCGCGTTTGCATTCTGGTTGCCACGTCAGCTTTTCTGGTAAAGTGGCACTTAAGTGAACGATTTCACTTCGATTTGGCACTCAAGTGAGTTAAAAAAAAAATTGGCACCAAAGTGAGCGCCGTACAAAAGTTATGGCACTCATAGTGTACTTATTCCACATAATTCAAGTGGAAACACACGTATAATACTCATTTTCAAAGAATTACTTACTTGTAATGCCTTAGAATAATCTAACAAACATCGTCCAATTATAATAATTTGATATTCAAAAATAATTAATTACTCAATAATTAATCAATTATCATCCAAAAATAAATAATTAATTAATACCAAAAATATTAATTAATTAATTCCGAAAATAATTAATTATTATTATTAATTACAAACCATGGTTAACTAACTAACCCTAGTTAATTAACATAACCATATAGTAACCGTGATTACTTTATATAACAAGGTTTATTAACTATGATTACTTTATCCAACTATAGTTAATTAACTCAACTGAAATTACTTTATTCAATTATGGTAAATTAACCTAACCAAGTTTACTTTATTTAATTGTAGTAAAATAACTAACTATAGTTACTTTAACCAATTTTTTAATCAAGGTTAATAACATAGTTTAACACTAAGTTATATTAGACAAACAATTTAATACTAATCACCAATCATTAATAGCACAAAACAAACTTAATCATAAACTAATCAACCACAAATTGAGTTTAGTACCCTAACTAGGGATTAGGAAATCAACTCACAGTTAGTTGAATTTGACAACATCGGATTGATGGTGGCGGCGAGAACAACAAGGAGTTAACTCGTAAACAGCTATGAACACAAACGGTGATCAAAACGCAGCCAAGCAACTTCCAATGAAGTTGTCTTGCACTGGACAAGGGGCCGACAGTAGTCGATAGTGGTAGGCGGCAACTAGGCGATGGTTGGCTAAGCTTCGGTCGGCAGCCAGCAATTTCGACCATCAGAGCAAACAGTAGAAAATAGTACCAACTGCAAACGGCAACAGAAACAAACTATAATAGCAACAAATCGCAACAGTAGCAGCAACAAAGTGGAAATGGAAGAAATGAGGAAAAATAAGAGAAAAAATAGAGAGAGGGGGCCGAACAAAGATGGAGGCAACCAAAGAGGAGAGAGAGAAGGAAGACTTGGTAGATAAGTTGGTATTGAACTTGTCTTGCAAGTTTCAATAGCAACCATGCAACCAACAAGCCATTTAGGCCACACAAAGAAGTCTTCTAGAAGCAAGGGCAAAAGAGGAATTTCACTTGTCTCATGGGCCCTTGGTGGTCCACCGACCACCCCGGTGACCATTGAACACCAAGAAATGGACACCTCATTGAACTTGAATTTCTAACTCTAGTAGACTCAGTAGAAAACAAGCACAAGCACATTAAAATAAAAGAAAAATGCCTACTCAAATAACCTTGAACTATGGACGGAACTTGTTGGCAAAAGGCTTCGATGAAGGAGCATAAGCACACCAACTCAAACGGTGGGGGGAATACATCATAAAGTCTTATGAAACACGGCAAAAACATGAATAAGCAAACGTGCTTTGACTGATATAATAGTAGATATGCATCGATCAAATCTAAATGAAGGCTTCAACTTTGGTGTTCTTTTAAACATTTCATCAAACGCTTGGTGTGCATTTTATAAAATGAACTTCAGATTAGTATTCATGGCAAAACAAGTCTCAATATCGACATATAAAAGCTAGAATAAACATGTCTGATCACAAATTGGTCTTATCTCTATGCAAGGTTTCTATAATCTTTCAAAGAAAAGAAAGTTTTAGATCTCGTACTCAATGGAACAAGACAAAAATGGAGCATAAGAAGAAGCATTACTTGTTTTGAAAATGGAGTTTTTGTTGTTGTACGGTTGTTGGCAAAGCTTCGACGGATATGAACAACGTTCCTTCTCACCAAAGGATCACCTTCTAATGGATGAAGGCTTCTATACAACCACAGACGAAGATGGTGGTTGGCGGGTGTGCAAGATGCTTTCCGATATCCCTCTAATTGCTGAATCTCACTCTCATGCTCTCCTCACTTTGGTCAAGTTCTCTGTAGCTCCCTCTCTAGTTGTAATGCTAAATGGCCAAAGCTCCCTGCTTGATGAAAACTTCCTCCCGTTTTTTGTCTATTTTTCTCCTCTTTTGTGCTCGATTCACAACCAATGAGCTCTCTCATGGTCTTGGTTTTCTTCCCCCTAAAAACCATGAAAACCTAGAAACTGGGAAGATGAAATATGCCACTTCCCCTCTCTGAAACTAGATAATCCGCGCCTCTCTCAATTCTCTCTCAAAAACATGGAATGGTCCCCTCTGCTATTTTTTCTCTCACAATTGAATCACACCTTGTATTTCGTCGAGAACCCTCATGTTTTTTTTCCTTAACACACACGGAATCTTCTTTCTATTAATTTTCTTCCCTTTCATATGCTAGCTCACACCATTCTAGAAGAAGACCCGATTTGCTTGTGTCACTTAATATGTCTCCTTTCCCTCATGGCCGCTCCCTTTGCTACGTTCATTCTTTCTTTTTTTCCCATGCTAGTCATGCAAAAGAGAGAGCATGTGGAGCTAGGCCTCGTTCTCCTTCTTCTTGGGCTCATAAAGGACAAAGAAATGGGCTAGAAGAAAGGAAATCAAAGATGGGCCACTAAAGCACAAACGAAATAGGCTAAAAAGAAATACAAAGAAAATGAGTGAAGAAATTAAAAGAATGGGATGAATCACACTAGCTCACTCAACTCGATTTTTTCTTTAAATTTCATCATTTTTTAAATTTTTTGCTTTTATCTTTTTATAAATGTTATATTTTTTCGCAAAATATAAATGAATATTTAAAAATGTGGACAAAAATTCGGGTGTTAACACCTTTTATATAAAATACATATTTTGCATGCATATCTGATTTGTTTTTCAAAATTTTACAAGTAAATGATGTAAAACGATTAATGGATTATAAAATGGAAATGCCTTAATAAGAAATAGAATTTGTTTCTTAATTATTGATATAATACTAGAATATCTTTTATCATAAAATGCATATTTGACATGTATATCTAGTTTGTTTGTCAAAATTGTGCAAGTAAATAATGTGAAATGGTTGTTGGATAATAAAATGGAAATTGTCAGATAGGAAATATAATTTGTTTACCTAATCATTAATATAATACTACAGCGATCTATTATAATATACATATTTAACATGCATATCTAGTTTGTCATTCAAAACTTTGCAAGTAAATAATGTAAAATGGTTGGTGGATGATAAAATGGAAATGACTAATAGGAAATAGAATCTATTTACTTAATCATTAATATATTAATATATTATAGCAATAACATTTACAATAAAATGCATATTTGCCATGTATATCCAATTTTTCAAAATTGTGCAAGTACATAATGGAAAATAGTTGTTAGATAGTAAAAAAGATATGCCTTAATAGGAAATGGGATTTGTTTCTTAATCATTAATACAGTACTATAATAACCTCTATCATAAAATACATATTTAATATGTATATCTGATTTGTTTGTCAAAAATTATGCAAGTAAATAATGTGAAATTGTTATTAGATAATAAAACAAAAATGACTAAATATAAAATAGAATTTGTTTACTTAATCATTAATACATTGTCGCAGTTTTCTCTATCATAATATGCATATTTGACATGCACAAATGATTTGTCATTCAAAATTTTGCAAGTAAATGATGTAAAATGGTTGGTGGAAAATAAAATGGAAATGATCTAATAGGAAATAGAATTTATTTACTAAATCATTAATATATTACTGTAATAACAT
Organism: Corymbia citriodora subsp. variegata; assembly: GCA_014858505.1. Lineage (NCBI taxonomy): Eukaryota > Viridiplantae > Streptophyta > Magnoliopsida > Myrtales > Myrtaceae > Corymbia > Corymbia citriodora. Next base: position 18,108,230 of record CM026412.1, read on the forward strand.
CTACCATAAAATGTATGTTTAATATGTATATCTAATTTTCAAAATTGTGCAAGTAAATAATAGGAGATAGTTGTTAGATAATAAAATGGAAATGCCTTAATAGCAAAATACTTTATTTATTAATAATTAATATACTATTGCAATAACATCTATCATAGAATGTCATTTTTGACAAGTATATCCAATTTGTTTTTCAATATTGTGCAAGTAAATGATATGAAATATTTGTTGAATATTAAAATGGAAATGACCAAATAGGACATAAATTTTATTTACTAAATCTTTAATATATTACTACATATTTGACATGTGTGTTAGATTTGTTTTTTAAAATTGTTCAGTAAATGATAGGAAATAGTTGTTGGATAATAAAATGGAAATGTCTTATTATGAAATAAAATTTGTTCACTTAATTATTAATATATTATTGCATATCTAACATGCGCATTTGATTTGTTTTTCAAAATTGTGCAACTAAATAATAGGAAATAGTTGTTGGATAATAAAAGAAAATACCCTAATAAGAAATAGAATTTGTTCATTTAATTATTATTATATTATTTCATATTTGACATGCGTATTTAATTTTTAAAAAAATTGTGCTAGTAAATGATAGGAAATAGTCATTGGATAATAACATAGAAATACACTAATAGGAAATATAATTTATTTACTTAAGCATTAATATATTAGTGTATATTTGACATGTATATCCAATTTGTTTTTAAAAATTATGCAAGTAAATGATAGGAAATAGTTGATAATGAAATGGAAATGCCCTATTAAGAAATATAATTTGTTTACTTAATCATTAATGTATTATTGCATATTTGGCATGTTATCTGAATTTGTTTTTTTAAAATTATGCAAGTAAACGATAAGAAATAGTTGTTGGATAATAAAATTAAAATACTCTACTAGGAAATATAATTTGTTTACTTAATCATTAATGTATTATTGCATATTTGGCATGTTATCTGAATTTGTTTTTTAAAATTATGCAAGTAAACGATAAGAAATAATTGTTGGATAATAAAATTGAAATACTCTACTAGGAAATATAATTCGTTTACTTAATCATTAATGTATTATTGCATATTTGGCATGTTATCTGAATTTGTTTTTTAAAATTATGCAAGTAAACGATAAGAAATAGTTGTTGGATAATAAAATTGAAATACTCTACTAGGAAATATAATTTGTTTACTTAATCATTAATGTATTATTGCATATTTGGCATGCTTATCTGAATTTATTTTTTAAAATTATGCAAGTGAAGGATAAGAAATAGTTGTTGGATAATAAAATGGAAATACTCTAATAGGAAATATAATTTGTTTACTTAATCATTAATATATTAATGCATATTTGACATGCGTATCTATTTTATTTCTCAAAATTGTGCAAGTAAATGATAGAAAATAGTTGTTGGATAATAAAATGGAAATACCATAATAAGAAATATAATTTGTTTACTTAATCATTAATATATTTTTGCATATTTGGCATGTGTGTCTGATTTGTTTTTTAAAATTGTGCTTGTAAATGATCTAAATAGTTGTTAGATAATAAAATTAAAATACCATAATAGGAAATAGAATTTGTTTACTTAATCATTATATATTTTTGCATATTTGGCATGTGTGTCTAATTTGTTTTTCAAAATTGTGCTTGTAAATGATAGGAAATAGTTGTTGGAAATAAAATGAGAATGTCCTTATATGAAATAGAATTTGTTTACTTAATCATTAATATATTATTGTATATTTGACATGCATATTTTATTGTTTTTCAAATTGTGCAAGTAAATGGTAGGAAATAGTTGTTAGATAATAAAATGGAAACACACTATTAGGAAATGGGATTTGTTTACTTAATCATTAATATATCACTGCATATTTGACATGCGTATCTGAATTTGTTTTTCAAAATTGTGCAAGTAAATAATAAGACATTGTCATTGGATAATAAAATGAAAATACCTTAATAGGAAATAGGATTTGTTTTCTTAATCATTAATATATTACTACATATTTGACATATGTATCCGATTTGTTTTTTTTCAAAATTGTGCAAGTAAATGATAAGAAATCGCTGTTGGATAATATAGTGGAAATATCCTAATAGGAAATAGAATTTGTTTATTTAATCATCAATGTATTATTGCATATCTAATTTGTTTTTCAAAATTGTGCAAGTAATTGGTAGGAAATAATTGTTGGACAATAAAAATGGAATTATTCTATTAAGAAATAGAATTTGTTTACTCAGTCATTAATATATTATTGCATATTTGACATGCATATCTGAATTTTTTTTGAAAATTGTGTAAGTAAATGATAAAAAATAGTCGTTGTATAATAAATAGAAATATCTGAATAGGAAATAGTATTTGTTTATCTAATCATCAATATATTACTGCATATTTGACATGCGTATCCAATTTTTTTTTTCAAAATTGTTCAAGTAAATGATAGGAAGTTGTTGTCGGATGATAAAATGGAAATATTATAATAGGAAATTGAATTTGTTTATTTAATCATTAATAATTACCGTATATTTGAGATGTACATCTAATTTGTTGTTCAAAATTGTGTGAGTAAATGATAGGAAATAGTTGTTGGATAATAAAACGGAAATACCCTAATAGGAAATAGAATTTGTTTACTTAATCATCAATATATCATTGTATATTTGATATGTGTATTTGAATTTGTATTTCAAAATTGTGCAAGTAAATAATAGGAAATAGTTGTTGAATAATAAAATGGAAATACCCTAATAGGAAATAGAATTTGTTTACTTAATCATCAATATATCATTGTATATTTGATATGCGTATTTGAATTTGTATTTCAAAATTGTGCAAGTAAATAATAAGAAATAGTTGTTGAATAATAAAATGGAAATACCCTAATAGGAAATAGAATTTGTTTACTTAATCATTAATATATCATTGTATATTTGACATGCGTATTTGAATTTGTATTTCAAAATTGTGCAAGTAAATAATAGGAAATAGTTATTGAATAATAAAATGGAAATACCCTAATAGGAAATAGAATTTGTTTACTTAATCATTAATATATCATTGTATATTTGACATACGTATTTGAATTTGTATTTCAAAATTGTGCAAGTAAATAATAGGAAATAGTTGTTGGATAATAAAATGAAAATACTCTAATAGGAAATAGAATTTTTTTATTTAATCATTAATATATTACTGCATATTTGATATGCATATCCGATTTGTTTTTCAAATTTATGCAAGTAAATGATAGGAAATAGTTGTTAGACAATAAAATGGAAATACCCTATTAGGAAATAGAATTTGTTTATTTAATCATTAATATATTACTGTATATTTGAAATGAGTATGAGATTTATTTTTCAAAATTATGCAAGTAAAATGATAGGAAATAGTTGTTAGATAATAAAATGGAAATATCCCACTAGGAAATAAAATTTTCATACATATCCAAGTTGTTTTTCAAAATTTTGGAAGTAAATCGTATAACATGGTTGTTGAATATCAAAATGGAAGTGACATAAAAGGAAATACTATCTGATTTGTTTTTCCAAACTTTGCAAGTAAACAATGTATATTAGTTGTTAGATACGAAAATGGAAATGACTTATTAGGAAATAGGGATTTCTCTTATTGAACAATATACTCAAAGTCCAAGGAAAAGAGATACCGACCAAAAAAAAGAAATAAAAAAAAGAAATAATAATCCAAGGAAAAGAGATGCCAAGTAATGTCAATGGTCATGTATGATAAGCATACTTCTTTTTTCTACGGTGCTTCATTTAGAAGGAAATTTAACCTTATGAAAAAATCTTGATAATAATAGACAATTTTTTTCGATAAATAAGCTACCGTGATACTCGACATTGGCAGACTGGGGGCGGTGGGCAACTGCCGCCCCCCGGCACACAATACTCGACAAATCATGCAATCTCTGCATATCGTACTGTCGCCATTGAACCCCTGGCCGCACAATGCTCGACAAACTATGCAATCTCTACAGACAGTACCGTCGCCATTGAAACGCCGTGCCAATGTTCCTAATTTCATCCCTCCGTCATATCATTAAGTTCCGCATCCATCGCCGAAGTTCAGTTAAAGTGTCGCTCGGACATCTTCCGGCCGTCGCCGTTCTTATTCATCTCCCGTACCCTCGAACCCACGGAAAAAAAAGAAAAAAAAGAAGGGAATCCTTGCATCAAAGCTTCCCTCCGTCGTCCCTCCGCCGTATTGGTAAATTTTCATTCCCTCTCGCCGCCTCAGGGCCAAGGATAACTCTAGTCATTGCTGACCGGGACAAACTCTATCCAGCCTAATAGAGCAAGGAGGGGAAGAGAGAGGCCATGGATTATCTCTGGCCGGAGAGTGATGGGGTTACTCGTTAAAGAAAGGGGAGAAGGCCTATAAATTGAAGCCATTGCCATGGGAAATTCTACCAAACTCAAATTCATACAAAATCATCCCATCAAGCATACAAAGAGATATCAAATATAGCGCAAGTTGGTTCCTTTGCAGTGAGAAGAAACCTCGCCTTTCTTTTCCATACCTCTCCCTCTCTCCCCTGCCCCAAATACACACTTCGCCCTCAGTCTCTCTCTCTCTCTCTCTTTTCATCCTTCCCTCCGTTGCTCGCCCTTTTCTCTCTAGAAAATAAAATCGATCGAAGGCCCAATTTCGTCGATTATCTTCTAGAGAGAAAGAGACGCACCTGGGTGCACAGCGCCGGATTCCAATCTCACAATGAAGCACCCCCGGCACCAGGCGCAACACCAACAGGGCACCTCCTCCTCCTCCTCCTCCGCCGATGCCGTCTCCTCATCGTCGTCGTCCTCCTCCTCCGCCGCGGCGGACTTGCCGTCGAGTGCCGCCTCGACGGATAAGTCCCACTCCATCCCCGACGCGGAGGACCTGTCCCTGACCCCCAGGGACGGGACCGGCGGCGCTCATGAGGCCGTCTCCATCGATCGCCGCGGAGAGTTCTCGGCCGTCTGCCGGTGGACGGTGCAGGGGTTCTCGAAGATCAAGGCCAAGGCGACCTGGTGCAAGTACTTCGAGGTCGGCGGGTACGATTGTCGCCTGCTGATATACCCTAAGGGCGACTCCCAGGCGCTCCCAGGGTATATCTCGATTTACCTGCAAATCATGGACCCTCGGGGAACGTCGTCTTCAAAATGGGATTGCTTCGCCAGCTACGGGCTGTCGATCGTCAATGGTCTTGACGATTCCAAGACCATTCACCGGGACTCCTGGCACCGGTTCTCGAGCAAGAAGAAATCACACGGTTGGTGTGACTTCACTCCCTCCTCAACGATTTTGGATTCGAGGTTAGGGTACTTGCTGAACAATGACTCAATCGTTATCACGGCAGATATATTGATTTTAAACGAATCCGTTAACTTTAGCCGTGATAACAATGAAAGTCAATCGGCATTGGCTGCCTCATCTTCTGGAGTGGTCGGGCAGGCGTCCGACGTCCTGAGCGGAAAGTTTAGCTGGAAGGTGCACAATTTCAGCTTATTTAGGGAGATGATAAAGACTCAAAAGATAATGAGTCCGGTCTTTCCTGCTGGCGAGTGCAATCTCCGAATCAGTGTCTATCAGAGCTCTGTGAATGGCACTGATTATCTGTCCATGTGTCTGGAGAGCAAAGACACAGAGAAGGCTTTGCAGGGGGACAAAAGTTGCTGGTGCTTGTTCCGGATGTCGGTGCTGAACCAGAAGCCTGGGTTCAATCACATGCACCGAGACTCGTATGGGCGTTTTGCTGCTGACAACAAGAGTGGGGATAATACGAGTCTCGGGTGGAACGATTACATGAAGATGGCGGACTTTGTTGGTCCGGAGTCGGGATTTCTAGTGGATGATACCGCCATCTTCAGCACATCGTTCCATGTGATCAAAGAATCCGGTGGCTTTACAAAGAACGTGACAGCAATGCAGGGGTTGAGGAGCTCAAACAACTCCAGGAAATCAGACGTGCATATGGGGAAGTTCACATGGAAGATAGAGAACTTCACCAGGCTGAAGGATATACTGAAGAAGAGGAAGATCACCGGTCTGTGTATCAAGAGCAAGAGATTTCAGATCGGAAACCGGGATTGTCGCCTTATTGTTTATCCTCGAGGTGCGTAGTATTGTCCTCTTATATACTGGTGTGACCGGCTGCACCTATCGTTGTTGTTATCCTCTGTGAGTTGATGATAAGGTCAATCGCATGATATTTCCTTCGATTTTGGTATGATAGCATTTGTGGACCTGACATATTAGGTTAATAGGCCCTCTTGTTTTCATATTTTATGAATTTTTCCTAAAATGCACGCGAATTAGAAATCTTTAGAATACTGATTTTAACCTTCCAAATATCGGTGTCTGTCTACGTATACCTGAGGTGGTCTCTCTATTCATACGTAAGTTTGAAGATTTTTCCGCAAGAATATCAAGGCAAGGAAATTAATGAGAACAATTTATGTTCTTTCTGAAAATCTGCATAATCTGTACACTAGCATTATCCTTTGGTCATTTTGTGTGCCAATCTTTTAAGAAAGTTACTCTGTCTTTAGTGTTTTTCTTTTTAAGTCTGAATTGCTGAAAGCCTAAATTTTTTTGTGTGGTTGATGATACCAGGTCAGTCTCAGCCACCATGCCACCTGTCAGTGTTTCTTGAAGTTACGGATTCAAGAAATACTTCCAATGATTGGAGCTGTTTTGTGAGTCATCGATTATCAGTTGTGAACCAGAGGATGGAGGAGAAATCTGTGACTAAGGAATCTCAAAATCGCTATTCTAAAGCTGCAAAGGACTGGGGATGGCGTGAATTTGTTACCCTTACTTGTCTCTTTGATCAGGATTCAGGATTCATTGAAAAAGATGCTGTTGTATTCCAAGCAGAGGTTCTTATTTTAAAGGAGACATCGATAATGCAGGACTTCACTGCTCTGGAGAATGATTTGACAGGTAATGGGTCTTTGGCAGAGAATGCTGGAAAAATAAGTTCATTCACTTGGAAGGTGGAGAACTTCATGTACTTCAAGGACATAATGGAGAATCGGAAGATCTTTAGCAAGTTCTTTCAGGCTGGGGGATGCGAACTTCGGATAGGTCGGTGGAAAATTGCTTCCTTATTCTCATCTATAATGTTATGAAAGCATGATCTTTCCTTCCACCTTTTCTTGACTTTGGTTTTGATGCAATGCAGGGGTTTATGAGTCCTTTGACACCATCTGCATATATTTGGAAAGTGATCAGTCAGTGGGTTGTGATCCGGATAAAAATTTCTGGGTCAAGTACCGGATGGCTGTTGTAAACCAAAAACATCCAGCCAAGACGGTATGGAAGGAATCCTCCATATGTACAAAGACGTGGAACAACTCAGTCTTGCAATTCATGAAGGTACCAGATATGCTGGAGGCAGATGCAGGATTTCTTGTGCGAGACACAGTTGTCTTTGTCTGTGAGATTCTGGACTGCTGTCCCTGGTTTGAGTTTTCAGATCTAGAGGTAATTTCCTGTGAACCATACTATATGTTTGTTGTTTTTTGCTTTTTCTTCAAGTTGATTTCTATCCATATGAATCTGTCAAGCAGAACCGAGTCTAGCTATATCAATGAAGATGCTACTCTTTCTTCTTGATTTGTAGTACAATATTCGAGTAGAATTAGTCATTCTGTTTTACTCACATTTGAGGTTTTGTCTAATTGTGCCCTGTTTCTTGTCTGGTCCCTTAATTCAGGTTTTGGCTTATGAGGACGATCAGGATGCTCTGACAACTGATCCTGATGAACTCATTGATTCTGAAGATAGCGAAGGACTCAGTGGAGACGAGGAAGATATCTTTAGGAATCTTCTTTCAAGAGCAGGGTTTCATCTCACATATGGAGACAATTCCTCTTACCCACAAGTCACTCTAAGAGAGAAACTTTTGATGGATGCTGGCGCAATAGCAGGTTTTCTGACGGGACTTCGCGTTTACCTTGATGACCCAGCTAAAGTCAAGCGCTTGCTTCTTCCGGCTAAATTTTCGGGTTGTGGTGATGGAAAGAAGGTAGGAAAGACAGATGGATCTTCTCCTAGTTTGATGAATTTGTTGATGAGTGTTAAAGTTTTGCAGCAGGCAATTATAGATCTACTATTAGATATCATGGTGGAATGCTGCCAACCCTCGGAGGGAAGTTCTGAGGGTGAGTCGTCCGATCCTAGCCCGAAGGTCTCTTCAGATGGACTGGAATCAGACAGAGAAAACAGTGCAGCGGAGTGCACACAGTTTCAGTTGGATGAGAGACTCGACTCTGGTGTAGATGAAAGTAGCAATTCTTCTGCGGTACGAAGCTCAGATGTCAACGATTGTAACGTCTGTGAAAATGCACCTACAGCAAAGCCTATCAATCCACCTGAATCATTTACCAGAGGTCAAGAAAATTCTTGCCTTAGATCCAAGGTACTTTTTTAGTCTCTCTGAGATCATATCTTTGCAGCATTATTACTTTGCATGTTGACAGCTTGGATACTTTGAATGCAGTCCAAGTGGCCAGAGCAGTCTGAGGAGCTCCTAGGATTGATTGTCAACTCACTCAGAGCTCTAGATGGAGCAGTTCCACAGGGCTGTCCTGAGCCAAGGCGGCGGCCTCAATCAGCAAAAAAGATAGCCCTTATATTGGATAAAGCTCCCGAGCATCTCCAGCGTGACCTGGTGGCCCTGGTCCCCAAATTGGTGGAGCATTCGGAGCATCCAATTGCGGCTCATTTTCTTCTTGGAAGGCTTCAGAAACTAGATGAGGAGCCTGCTGAAAGAGTTCCTGTAAGATGTTTTCTGATCTTCCCTGTTGTCTTTCCATTCCGAAATTTTAAATTTTGTAGATCTGAACACGCCTTTTCATTTTTGTTCTGACCTTGTGCATTTCTCTCAGCTTTTTGGCGCTCTAGGCCAGCTGGAGTGTGGCATTGGTGTTTGGGAGCATCTTCTGCATCGGTCTTTGGAGTTTCTGCAAGATTCAAATGATGAGCCTCTCGCAGCTAATATAGATTTTGTATTCAAAGCTGCATCCGAATGTCAACATCTCCCTCAAGCAGTAAGCACAAAGCAATTATCAAACTCAAACTGCATCCTTTCTTATGAAACACATTACCCTGATTTGTTCTTTCCTGAACAATAAATATTTTTCCCTTTCTCATTACAGGTAAGGTCTGTTCGTGATAGGTTAAAATGCCTGGGAGCAGAGGTGTCCCCTTGTGTCCTAGACTTGTTGAGTAGAAGCATAAAAACTCAGAAAGATCTAGCCGCAACAATACTCAGAGACATTGATTGTGATGAAGACTTTGGTGAAATTGACGCGACGCCTTATCGGCTCCTCTTAGGTAGCGATAATGGACAAGACACTCAAAGGTCTCACGTGGTGGATGAGCAAGCCCTTTTTAGCGCTCGGCATTTTTCAGATATATATGTCCTGATCGAAATGTTATCGATTCCCCGCCTTGTCATTGAAGCTTCCCAAACATTCGAGAGGGCTGTGGCTAAAGGAGCCTTTGTGGCTCAAACGGTAGCAATCGTCTTGGACAGTAGAGTGGCTCGTAGATTGAATCTCAACATAATTACTGGTGAAGATGTGTCAAGTAAAGATGGTGAAGGAGAGGCTAATGACCAGTTGAGAAATCAACAAGATGACTTCACTTCACTTTTTGGACTTGCTGAGACATTGACCCTGTCTAGAGACCCTTGCGTCAAGGATTTTGTGAAGGTTCTGTATGCTATACTTTTCAAGGGGTATCCTGATGAATCTTGCCGACACGGGATACTTAAGAGACTGGTTGATCGTGCTACCAGCACTTTGGATAATAGCCGTGACATGGAACTGGATTTAGACATTTTGGTCTTACTGGTCTCTGAGGAGCAAGAGTTTATAAAACCAGTTGTGAGTATGATGAGGGAGGCTGCTGAAGGTGCAAATGTGAAGCAAGCAGCACTGGAGCAACAAGTTTGTGCAAGGGAAGAAGAAATCAAACGCTTGCGAGACGAGAGGAAAGCTGAGATCTCCAATATGGTTAGAGAAAAAGCTGCGGTATCACAGAAACTGAGTGAATCTGAGGCAATGAACAACCGTCTTAAGGTAACTATTTTGTTTTAATTACTAGCTTAGGTATGTGATTGCTCTAATGCGGTGTTGATTCTCATGCAAAGTTTTTGTTTGACACTTTCTGTAATTGACAGTCTGAGATGAAGGCTGAGACAGATCGTTTTGCAAGAGAAAAGAAAGAATTATCTGAACAAATTCAGGATATAGAGAACCAGGTTGAGTGGCTTCGCTCTGAGAAAGATGAGGAAATTGCAAAGCTCACTTCTGAGAAGAGGGCTCTTCAAGATCGTCTTCATGATGCAGAGTCACAAATTTTGCAGCTGAAGACTCGTAAACGTGATGAATTGAAGGTATCTGTCACTGCTTTTGTCACTTTATTTATTCTTAATCAAGTTCTTTTGCTTTCTTTACATGTCAACATGTGCTTTTCTAAAAGTTGCATTTCCCATGTGAGGGAGTAAGGACTTGGCCTAGTGATGGTTTCTCTTACTAAGTCTCAAGAGGTCTTGGTTTTGGTTGAAAAGTATTGCCTACATCTCTTCAAGAAGGGGAAAATTTTTATCTATTGGCAAATGTTTTTCCAGAAGATTGCATGGGAAATTGCTTTTGATGACCAGGGTGGAGTTGGATGAATTGGATTTTTCTCCTGGCTTTGGAAATTTGCTAATTGATGTCTTTCTGACCAAATTATGTGAATGGAACAGAAAGTGGTGAAGGAAAAGAACGCCCTTACTGAAAAGCTGAAGAATGCGGAGACTGGGAGGAAAAGATTTGAAGAAGAGCTGAAGTGGCACATGACAGAAAACGTGAACAGAGAAAAGATTCGGAAGACCCTTGAGGAGGAGATTGGAAGATTGAGACAAACAGTGGGACAAACGGAAGGAGAAAAGCGTGAAAGGGAGGAGCAGATTACTCGATATAAAGCACGTAATGAGGAGATGGCAGCAAATTTGAAGATCTACGAGGTTTGTGCCCACAACTCATTGAGCATATGCTTTAGTATTAATTTGGGTTGTCCTGCTTTCTCTTTGTTGCTTAGATTTCATCTCCTCTTTGCAGGGCTACGTCCAATCACTCCATAATCAACTCCAAGAAGAAATGTCTAGACATGCTCCTCTGTACGGAGCTGGTCTGGAGACACTTTCAATGGAAGAGCTGGAGACAATCTCACGCATTCATGAAGAAGGGCTTGGGCAGATCCACGCCATCAGGCAACAACGCAAGGGCAGCCCTCTAGGCAGTCCTAGTGTGAGTCCCCACACGCTACCGCCGCAAAATCACGGGTTGTATCCCAATGCGCCCCCTCAAATGGCGGTGGGGCTTCCTTCTTCCATCTTGCCCAACGGTGTAGGGATGCACCACTGCAACGGGCATGTGAACGGCACAATGGGTCCCTGGTTCAATCACAAGTAGAGCCTTGGGAGTCATTGCGGGATGCCCTACCCTATACCTGAGATCTGTTTTGAAGTTTGGGTTGGGGAGGGGGTGGGTGGGAAGGGAGAACGATGATTTTCTGAGTTGAATTTGTTTGGCATTTTGACTGGCGGGACTGTTGGGATGAGTTGCTGGGCAAAAGGGCTGTTGTAAAAGGAGGTGGGGATTAGTTTGTTGTCTAGGAGCAAAGTCCAATGGGACCAACTGTTAAAATGCCTTGCCAGCTTTTTTTAATCTTTCTTCATAAGATCAATTATAGGTTTCAACAAATTTTGCAAAGTATCTCTCGCATTTACTCTCTCTCTCTCCCTCTCTCAAGATTGTCAGCTGTTACCTTGATAAGAATTTGGACTTTTCCTTGTAAATAATAATGCTTTGGAGGTGTATTAACTCGGGCAACAGCACACGACTTGAACATCACTTGAAGCTTTCGAATGTGTCATGACTGACGAAAAACTAATGCTGACTTATTAGGCCGTCGCCATTGTAACTGCATCGAGACAACATGGAAATATCAGAAAGTAATATGAACATGGAAACAAGAATTGCCGGCCGGCTTCCAGAAACGTTGGGCAAAAGAAGAGATTCAAATAAAGGTGTTCCGGTTGAGTTGAGGATGCAACTGCTGGGCCTTGAATAAAACAACATTCAACGAATTTATGTTGGAGAGCCTCAAATGTCATATGAAATAAGAAAAATGTATGAATCTGGGTTTCGGCCTCAAAATCCAAATTAGGTATTGATGATTGCGAAAGTCCACCGTGGAAGAACGAATCAGCTGAGCTGGATCGTGACATGCCACGTCATGACTCTTGCCTTATCCATTTATGCTGCTGCTACGTTGGGTAAAAGGCAAGAAACTTAGTCACATGCCTTTTCCAATTGGATGATACCCGCCAGTTTGTGGTAACTAAGCAATTGAAAATTTCTCATACCCCGCCGAATCTATTTATAAGGATCATCATCGTCACCTTCAAATCTTCTGATCTTGAAATTGATATGACATGGAAGACAGCGGAGATCCCAACATGGTTGACTAGCAACTTCACACACAGCTTCCATTCACATGACTTGCCCTTATGGTATTTATGTGTCAATGACGACAATGCCTGAGTTCTCATTGCCAACTCTTGAGATGCACAATTATAGATCGATGAGAAAAATTATGCGTCGATGACGACAATGCCTAAGTTCTCATTGCCAACTCTAAATTTTAATTATGTTAATTTAATTCTAAACATTTTCTCGATTTATCGATGTGGTTCTCCTAACCCTTTTTGGTTGAAAAACCCTAACATCGACGTCGTTGTCTTGGGTGGTATGCATTAATATAGATAATTATTACATTATTTTGAAAATCATTTTTGAATTTTATACTTTTTTTGGTTGGTTGGGAAAATTTCAGAAAAATTTAAACAAATGCAAATATTGTCCATATTAACACTAGTCGCCATGAGGGGACGGTTGGCATTCACGTAATTGATTTTGATTGTAGAAGGATTAGACTAGCAAAGTGCAAAAATGCTTTAGGATTAAACCGTGGGAAATTGTTCAAAAAATCCTAAACCAATTGCTTCCACGTCAACGATTTTTTATCATAGACTTGATTAGTAAAACATGAAAAAATTTAATATTTAATTGGTAATATTGAAAAATTTAAAATCGAATTGACAAATGAATAATGAATTTATGACTTTTTAGATTTTTTTCATTAAAATGTGTCACAACTGAATTGAATATTATACAATGACTTTAGCTTGGTCTGGTTGGAACATGAATTGCTTTTGCGACAGGGCTAAGACTATCTGCAAAGCATGTGATTACGTCGCCATCGCGCTGAGGTCAGCTGTGAAACTCTCATCCCTTCCATGAATCTTTGGCCCGACATGTCAAACGCGCGAATCGCATTTGCAGCTTCTTCACTTTTCTGCGCCTTGCGTCGTCCGTCCGACGACACGCGCTTGCGTCATCGATCTGACGACACGCGCTTGCGTCATCGCCGCTTCGCTATGTGTGCGTCCCCTCCTGGCTACTGGCTAGGGCATTGCAAGCCCTCCCTTCTCCATTCCGGATATCTCGCATTCTTCGTTTTCCTTTGCGCAGGTGTTTCCTCCGAAGCTGTCCGAAAGCTTTCACTCAGCACGGAGAGAAGCTTCCTCCACCCGCGGTTGCTTTGCTGACGGCTGCGATCGAGGCCATAAACGAGGAGGCAATCCTTGAGTGAATCTGAGGCGATGGACAACCGTCTTGAGGTAACTAACTATTTTTGTTTTGATTGTTGACTTCGGTATGTGATCGCTCTAGCGTGGCGTTGATTCTTCATGGGAAGTTTTTGTTTGACGCTTTCCATAATTGACAGTCGGAGATGAAGGCTGAGATGGATCGTCTCGCAAGAGAGAAGAGAGAATCATCTGAACAAGTTCAGGATGCGGAGAACGGGGTTGAGCGGCTTCGCTCCGAGGGAGATGAGGAAATTGCAAAGCTCGCTTCCGAGAACGAGGCTCTTCGAGATCGTCTTCATGATGCAGAGTCACAAATTTTGTGGCTGAGTAGCCGTGAACGTGATGAATTGGAGGTATCTGCCACTGCTTCTGTCGCTTTACTTATGCTTGATCAAGTTCTTTTGCTTTCTTTACGTGTCAACATGTGCTTTTCTGAAAGTTGCATTTCCCATGTGAGGGAGTAAGGGATTTGGCCTAGTGATGGTTTCCTCTGCTAAGACTCAAGAGGTCTTGGTTTTGGTTGATATGGGTTGCCTACATCTCTTCGAGAAGGGGGGAATTTTTTTTATATTGGCAAGTGTTTTTCCAGAAGATTGCATGGGAAATTGCTTTGGATGACCGGGATGGAGTTGGATGAATTGGATTTATCTCCTTTTTTCCTGCTTTTGGAAATTTGCTAATTGATGTCTTTCTGACCAAATTATGTGAATGGAACAGAAAGTGGTGAAGGAAAAGTATGCCCTTGCTGAAAGGCTGAAGAATATGGAAGCTGGGAGGAAAAGAATTGATGAAGAGCTGAAATGGTATGCGACCCCCACGACTTGAATATCACTCGAAACTCTTGAACGTGCTAATGACCAGTTCAGAAATCAACAAGATGACTTCACTTCACTTTTTGGACTTGCTGGGACATTGACCCTGTCTAGAGACCCTTACGTCAAGGATTTTGGGAAGGCTCTGTATGCTATACTTTTCAAGGGGGTATCCTCATGAATCTTGCCGACACAGGATGCTTAAGAGACTGGTTGATCGTGCTACCAGCACATCGGATGATAGTCATCACGTGGAATTGGATTCAGACATTTTGGTCTTACTGGATTTATAAGACCAGTTGTGAGTATGATGAGGGAGGCCACTGAACATGCAAATGTGAATTGAGCAGCACTTCTGCACTTACTTTGTGCAAGTGAAGAAGAAATCACACACTTGCGGGACGAGAGGAAAGCTGAGATCTCCAATATGGTTGGAGGAAAAGCTGCAATATTACAGAAACTGAGGCGATGAACAACCGTCTTAAGGTAACTATTTTGTTTTAATTATTGACTTAGGTATGTCATTGCTCTGATGTGGTGTTGACTCTTCGTGGAAAGTTTTTGTTTGACACTTTCTGTAATTGACAGTCTGAGATGATGGCTGAGATGGATCATTTTGCAAGAGAGAAGAAAGAATTATCTGAACAAGTTCAGGATGTAGAGAACCAGGTTGAGTGGCTTCGCTCTGAGAGAGATGAGGAAATTGAAAAGCTGACTTCTGAGAAGAAGGCTCTTCAAGACCGTCTTCATGATGCCGAGTCACAAATTTTGCATCCAAAGCCCCGTAAACGTAATGAATTGAAGGTATCTGTCACTGCTTCTGTTCACTTTATCTATTCTTAATCATGTTCTTTTGCTTTCTTTACATGTCAACATGTGCTTTTCTAAAAGTTGCATTTCCCATGTGAGAAAGTAAGGGATTTGGCCTAGTGATGGTTTCTCTTACTATGCCTCAATAGGTCTTGGTTTTGGTTGATATTTGTTGCCTACACCTCTTCAAGAAGGGGGAAAAAATTTATCTATTGGCAAGTGTTTTTCCCGAAGATTGCATGGGAAATTGCTTCAGTTGACCAGGGTGGAGTTGGATGAATTGGATTTATCTCCTTTTTTCCTGGCTTTGGAAATTTGCTAATTGACGTCTTTCTGACCAAATTATGCGAATGGAACAGAAAATGGTGAAGGAAAAGAATGCCCTCTTGGAAAGGCTGAAGAATGTGGAAGGTGGGAGGAAAAGATTTGATGAAGAGCTGAAGCTGTACGCAACAGAAAACGTGACCAGAGAAGAGATTCGTCAGTCGCTTGAGAAGGAGATTAGAAGATTGAGACAAACAATGGACAAAGGGAAGGAGAAAAGCGCGAAAAGGAGGAGCAGATTACTCGATATGAAGCATGTGTTGATGAGATGGCAAGAAATTTGAAGGTCTACGAGGTTTGTGCCAACAACTCATTTAAGCATATGCTTTGGTATTAATTTGGGTTGTCCTGCTTTCTCTTTGTTGCTTAGATTTCACCTCCTCTTTGCAGCACTGCATCCAATCACTCCATACTCAAGTCTGGGAAGAAATGTCTAGACATGCTCCTCTGTGTGGAGCTGGTCTGGATGCACTTTCAATGGAAGAGTTGGAGACGATCTTGCGCATTCATGAAGAAGGGCTTAGGCAGATCCACGCCATCAAGCAACAATGCAAGGGCAGCCCTCTAGGCAGCCCTATCGTGAGTCCCCACACACTACCGCCGTACAATCACGGGCTGTATCCCACCTCGCCCCCTCGAATGGCAGTGAGGCTTCCCTCTTCCATCTTGCCTGACGGCGTAGGGATGCACCACAGCAACGGGCATGTGAATGGTGCAATGCGTCCCCGGTTCAATCACAAGTAGAGCCTTGGGAGTCATTGCGGGATGCCCTGCCCTTTACCCGAGATCTGTTTTGAAGTGGGTGGAATGATGCTTTTCTGAGTTGAATTTGTTTGGCATTTTGAGTGGCGGGACTGTTGGGATGAGTTGCTGGGGAAAAGGGCTGTTGTAATTGATAGATAGTTGGTGGGAGGTGGGATTAGGTTGTTGTCTAGGAACAATGTCGAATGGGACTGACAGTTAAAATGCCGTGCCAGCTTTTTTTTTAATCATTCTTCATAAGATCAATTATAGGTTTCAACAAATTTTGCAAAGTATCTCTTACATTTACTCTCTCTCTCTGTCTCACCATCTCTCTCAAGTTTTTCAGCTGTTACCTTGATAAGAGTTTGAACTTTTCCTTCTTGTACATGATAATGCTTTGGAGGTATTTTAACACGGGCGACACCACACAGCCCGTACATCACTCAAAACTCTCAAACATGCCATGACTTCCTGGAAACTAACGCTGACTTCCACAAGACTGTCAGCTGTTACTGAAGAAGAGGAGGATCACCGGTCTGTGTATCAAGAGCAAGAGACTTCAGATCGGAAACCAGGAATGCTGCCTTATCATTTATCCAAGAGGTACATGGTATTGTTGCTCTTATATACCCGTGCAACCAGCTGCACCTATCGTTACTGTTGTCCTCTGTGAGTTCATGATAGGGTCAATCACATGATATTTCCCTCGATTTTTGTATGTCAGCATTTGGGAACCTGACATATTAGGTTAATAGGCCCTCTTGTTGTCTTTTTGTATGAGTTTTTCCTAAAATGCACGAGAATAGAAATCTTTAGAGTATGGATTTTAACCTTCCAACTATCGGTGTCTGTCTATGTATATGCGAGGTGGTTTCTTTATTCATATGTACATTTGCGGATTTTGCCGCAAGAATATCAAGGCAAGGAAATTAATTAGAACAATTTTTGTTCAAAATCTGCATAATCCTTTGGTCATTTTGTGTGCCAATCTTTCCAAAAAGTTACTCCGTCTTTAGTGTCTTTCTTTTTATGTCTAAATTGCTGAAAGCCTAAATTTCTCTTTGTGGTTGATGATACCAGGTCAGTCTCAGCCACCATGCCACCTGTCAGTGTTTCTTGAAGTTATGTATTGAAAAAATGCTTCCAATGATTGGAGTTGTTTTGTGAGTCATCGATTGTCAGTTGTGAACCAGAGGATGGAGGAGAAATCTGTGACTAGGGAATCTCAAAATCGCTACTCTAAAGCTGCAAACTGGGGATGGTGTGAATTCGTTACCCTTATGTGTCTCTTTGGTCAGGATTCGGGATTCATTGTTGGAGACGCTGTTGTGTTCTTGGCAGAGGTTCTTATTTTAGAGGAGACATTGATAATGCAGATCTTCACTGATCTGGAGAATGATTTGACAGGGAATGGGTATTTGGCAGAGAATGCTGGAAAAAGAAGTTTATTCACCTGGAAGGTGGAGAACTTCATGTACTTCAAGGACATGATGGAGACTCGGAAGATCTTTAGCAAATTCTTTCAGGCTGGGGGATGTGAGCTTCGGATTGGTTGGTGGAAAATTGCTTCCTTTTTCTCATCTATAATGTTATGAAAGCATGAATTTTCCTTCCACCTTTTCTTGACTTTGGTTTTGATGTAATCAGGGGTTTATGAGTCCATTGACACCATCTGCATATGTTTTGAAAGTGATCAGTCAGTGGGTTGTGATCCAGATAAAAATTTCTGGGTCAAGTACCAGATGGCTGTTGTTAACCAAAAAAATCCGGCCAAGACGGTGTGGAAGGAATCCTCAATATGTACAAAGGCATGGAGGAACTCAGTCTTGCAATTCATGATGGTATCTGTTATGCTGGAGGCAGATGTGGGATTTCTTGTGTGAGACACGGTTGTTTTTGTCTGTGAGATTCTGGACAGCTGTCCCTGGTTTGAGTTTTCAGATCTAGAGGTAAGTTCCTGTGAACCATGCTACTTGTTTGTTGTTTTTCGCTTTTTCTTCAAGTTGATTTCTATCCATATGAATCTGTCAAGCAGAATCAAGTGTAGCTATATCAAGGAGGATGCTACTCTTTCTTCTTGATTTGTAGTACAATATCAAGTAGAATATAGTCATCCTATTTTACTCACATTTGAGGTTTTGTCTAATCGTGCCCTGTTTCTTGTCTGGTTCCTTAATTCAGGTTTTGGCTTTTGAGGACGATGGGGATGCTCTGACAACTGATCCTGATGAACTTATTGATTCAGAAGATAGCGAAGGACTCAGTGGAGATGAGGAAGACATCTTTAGGAACCTTCTTTCAAGAGTGGGGTTTCATCTCACATATGGAGACAATTCCTCTTACCCAAATGTCAAGAGAGAAACTTTTGATGGATGCTGGCACAATAGCGGGTTTTCTGACGGGACTTCGCGTTTACCTAGATGACCCTGCTAAAGTAAAGCGCTTGCTTCTACCGGCTAAATTTTCGGGTTGTGGTGATGGAAAGAAGGTAGGAAAGACAGATGGATCTTCTCCTAGTTTGATGAATTTGTTGATGAGTGTTAAGGTTTGCAGCAGGCAATTATAGATTTGCCATTAGATATCATGGCGGAATGCTGCCAACCCTCGGAGGGAGGTTGTGAGGGCGAGTCATGTGATCCTAGCCTGAAGATCTCTCCAGATGGCAGTGGGGCTGCCAGCTCACTACCATCAGACAGAAAACAGTGCAGCGGAGTGCACGCAGTCTAAGTTGGATGAGAGAATAGACTCTGGTTTGATGGAAGTAGTAATTCTTCTGCTGTATGAAGCTCAGATATCAGCGATTGTAACGTCTGTGAAAATGCATCTACTGTGAAGCCTATCGATCCACCTGAATGATCTACCAGCGGTCAAGAAAATTCTTGCCCTAGATCCAAGGTACTTTTTTTACTTTCTGAGATTTTATCTTTGCAGTATTATTATTTTGCATGTTGACAGCTTCTGTACTTTGAATGCAGTGTAAGTGGCCAGAGCATCATGAGGAACTCCTAGGATTGATTCTCAACTCACTCAGAGCGCTAAATGGAGCAGTTCCACAAGGCTGTCCTGAGC